>JAWNNQ010001418.1:0-46132 GCA_035044765.1 Leucophenga montana | reverse complement strand
GAGCTGCTCCCACAAAATTGGTACCATTGTCAGAATGGACTTCAGCTGGACACATTCTGACGGACACAAACCGCACAAACTGCAAAAAAAGCATTTGTTGAGAGGTCTTTTGTAGGATCTAGATGTATAGCTTTTGTTGAAAAGCATACAAACACACACACATAGCCCTTTTTGAGATTACATAATCTCCCCATATAACTTTTAATTTCAAAGGGGCCCGTAAAATCAACTCCAGTAACATCGAACGGTCTTGAGATTGAAACACGTGCTGAGGGAAGCTTGTCTCTTCTTCCAAATAGTGCACACCTTACATCTATTTATTCTCCATTTTATGAGATTTTAGCCTTTACAACCCAAAATTCAGACATAACTAGACGTAACGTAGGAGCATAAAAGAGCCAATCTACTCTGATATGGGAAAATTATTAGAAATTTATCTTTAACAGTCAGTTCGGAGGCACAAACGTATCTGCCATTGCAACGCAATATCTCATCTGAATCCATAAATGGATTCAGCGTTTTGATAGAGCTTTTGGCCTCAACAGAGGACTTCTCTGAACAATCACGATATTCTTCAGGGAAATATGCCTTCTGACTCACTATAATTAAACGCCATTTAACTATCTCAATTTCCTCACGAGCTAGTTGATCGGATCTAAAACGTCTCTTTCCAAGTTTACGAAAGAAGAAACGATAAATATAGGCGATTAATCTGAGTGCTTGAGAAAGGGATGAAAATCTGTCCAAAATATCTTCATTTTACCTCTTTTCTCTCTAAGTTGGTTACCGTTTCAACTAGCAAAGAAGTCCACTGAGATCTAGACTTCTTCAACCAAGTAGGACCGTGCCACCAAAGATCTGATTGGGTTAAATCTTGAGGACAAACACCCCTACTCTGCAGATCAGCAGGGGTTTCTTTAGACTCCACATGATCCCAGTTTTGTACACCTATCTTTCTATCCATTTTTGTGACCCGATTCGCCACAAAAGTCTTCCAGCAGTGCGACGGTTTCTTGAGCCATGCTAGCACTATTATGGAATCACACCACAAATGCACAGGGCCGTCTGCTCCTAATTTTGGTATTAATGCACCCACCAAATCTGCTAGCAACACAGCTCCATATAACTCCAATCTTGGTAAAGATATGGTTTCAATGGGAGCCACCTTGGTCTTCACTGAAAGTAGAAATGTGCTTATATTCGAGTCTGAGTCCTCAACTCGCACATACAACGCAGCGGCACATGCTTTTTCTGAAGCATCAGAGAAGCCATGAAATTCAATGTTTTTTGAGGGACAAAACTTAACCCAACGAGGCACCCAAATGCTGCTAATGGCCTCATCCGATCCAAGCTTTTCCATCGAAATCCGTTGCATCAAAATCTTTGCGCCCACCACTACTGGGTCCAACCAGCTGGGTCAAATAACTTTACGATTGTGGATACAACTTTCCGCTTCGTAAACGGAAGATTTACGTCAAGCGGTTTTGCAACAAAGTAAAACTCATCACTCAAGGCATTCCAATGGATGCCCAACATTTTGGCATCCGCCTCTTCCTGTTTGTCAAAAAAGGTTTTACATATCAGGTGCTCGATAGGGACACCTGCCAGAATATCCTTACAGTTTGCTGCCATTTACGTAGTGGAAAACCAGCAGACTCCAAAACTGTGACCAATTCTTTACGAAATTTAATAGAGGCTGTAATGTCATGAGCTCCGACCAAAGCGTCGTCGACATACATACACTCCCTTCGCCACAAAAGTCTTCCAGCAGTGCGACGGTTTCTTGAGCCATGCTAGCACTATTGTGGAGTCACACCACAAATGCACAGGGCCGTCTGCTCCTAATTTTGGTATTAATGCACCCACCTAATCTGCTAGCACCACAGCTCCACATAACTCCAATCTTGGTAAAGATATGGTTTTAATGGGAGCCACCTTGGTCTTCACTGAAAGTAGAAACGTGCTTATATTCGAGTCTGAGTCCTCAACTCGCACATACAACGCAGCGGCACATGCTTTTTCATCAGAGAAGCCATGAAATTCAATGTTTTTTGAGGGACAAAACTTAACCCAACGAGGCACCCAAATGCTGCTAGTGGAGGAAAAGTCTGCAGAGAACTTTTTCCATGTCTCCAGACACGACCCTGTCAGGGCCTCATCCGATTCAAGCTTTTCCATCCAAATCGGTTGCATCAAAATCTTTGCGCCCACCACTACTGGGTCCAACCAGCTGGGTCAAATAACTTTGCAATTGTGGATACAACTTTTCGCTTAGTAAACGGAAGATTTACGTCAAGCGGTTTTGCAACAAAGTAAAACTCATTACTCAAGGCATTCCAACGGATGCCCAACATTTTGGCATCCGCCTCTTCCTGTTTGTCAAAAAAGGTTTTATTTATCAGGTGCTCGATAGGGACACCTGCTAGAATGTCCTTACAGTTTGCTGCCATTTACGTAGTGGAAAACCAGCAGACTCCAAAACTGTGACCAATTCTTTACGAATTTTAATAGAGGCTGTAATGTCATGAGCTCCGACCAAAGCGTCGTCGACATACATACACTCCCTTAAAACCTTCGCCGCAAGAGGATATGTGAACTCCGAATCTTCGGCCAATTTCAACAGAGTTCTAGCCAGATAAGGAGCACAATTAATTCCAAAAGTCACAATTCAAAATCATTAGAAAAAGTATAATCTGAAAAAACGTATGCAGAGGATTCTCTAATATCTGCCGATACATCTTTTCTATGTCCGCGTTAAAGACATACCTAAAACAGCTCCAATTCAAAATTAACACAGTCTGTCAGTTTGCAAGACTGGACCTGTGTGAAGCATATCATTCAAGCTTATCCCAGTAGATGTAGGGCACGAAGCATTGAAGACTACCCTTAATTTTGTCGATGTGGCGTCATGTTTCACGACGGCATGATGTATGTAATAATATTTGGTTGAGTCATCAACCGATGGTTCTGAAACCTGACCCTTGTGTCCTAACTGCAAATATTCTTCTAATACTACCCTATATTGGTCGGCCAACCTTGCCTGACCAATGTCCTCTCACTTCTCTGTATCTGGGCTAAAGCTACCTGTAGGGAATGGCACAGGCTGCCCCCCAGAACGTCAGTGGTTTTAAAGGGAAGGTCATCCATATATCGTCCGTCGTCATTCCTCTGCGTCGTTCTTTGAAAAAGATCTTTACAGGCCTCCTCACCTTCTGTCAATGGCTTGTCACCGAACACCTCCTCACACTCCCAAAACTTCGCCATTTGCTTCTCGAGCTCTACACAATTAAAAAAAGAAACCTTTCGGGACGGAACTAGGGATGTTTCACATTGTAGCGGTCCAGTGATAACCCACCCGAAAATAGTCTCCTGAGCCAGTAGAGAACCTAACACATTCCTTCTCAGTCCTTCTCTGAGTATCTGGGGATAAATATCTGCTCCGATCAACATGTCAATCTGTTGACTTTTGTAAAAATGTTTGTCTGCCAAACACATTGAGGTAAACTCGAAAATAATTTACTGTCAACTAAGACATTTGGGAAATTTTCGTAAATTCTTGAATTGAGGATATTCTTCAGGGAAATAAGCCTACTGACTCACTATAATTAAACGCCATTTAACTAGCTCAATTTCCTCACGGGCTAATTGATCGGATCTAAAACGTCTTTTTCCAAGTTTACGAAAGTTGAAACGATAAATATAGGCGATTAATCTGAGTGCTTGAGAAAGAGATGAAAATCTGTCCAAAATATCTTCATTTTACCTCTTTTCTCTCTAAGCCGGTTACCGTTTCAACTAGCAAAGAAGGCCACTGAGATCTAGGCTTCTTCAACCAAGTAGGACCGTGCCACCAAAGATCTGATTGGGATAAATCTTGGGGACAAACACCCCTACTCTCCAGATCAGCAGGGGTTTCTTTAGACTCCACATGAGCCCAGTTTTGTACACCTATCTTTCTATCAATTTTTGTGACCCGATTCGCCACAAATTATATTCGAGTCTGAGTCCTCAACTCGCACATACAACGCAGCGGCACATGCTTTTTCTGAAGCATCAGAGATGCCATGAAATTCAATGTTTTTTGAGGGACGAAACTTAACCCAACGAGGCACCCAAATGCTGCTAATGGAGGAATAGTCTGCAGAGAACTTTTTCCATGTCTCCAGACACGACCCTGTCAGGGCCTCATCCGATCCAAGCTTTTCCATCCAAATCCGTTGCATCAAAATCTTTGCGCCCACCACTACTGGGTCCAACCAGCTGGGTCAAATAACTTTGCAATTGTGGATACAGCTTTCCGCTTCGTAAACGGAAGATTTACGTCAAGCGGTTTTGCAACAAAGTAAAACTCATCACTCAAGGCACCCAATAGTTTGGCATCCGCCTCTTCCTGTTTGTCAAAAAAGGTTTTACTTATCAGGTGCTCGATAGGGACACCTGCTAGAATGTCCTTACAGTTTGCTGCCATTTACGTAGTGGAAAACCAGCAGACTCCAAAACTGTGACCAATTCTTTACGAATTTTAATAGAGGCTGCAATGTGATGAGCTCCGACCAAAGCGTCGTCGACATACATACACTCCCTTAAAACCTTCTCCCCAATAGCATATGTTAACTCCGAATCTTCGGCTAATTTCAACAGAGTTCTGATAGCCAGATAAGGAGCACAATTAATTCCAAAAGTCACAATTCAAAATCATTAGAAAAAGTATAATCTGAAAAAACGTATGCAGAGGATTCTCTAATATCTGCCGATACATCTTTTCTATGTCCGCGTTAAAGACATACCTAAAACAGCTCCATTTCAAAATTAACACAGTCTGTCAGTTTGCAAGACTGGACCTGTGTGAAGGATATCATTCAAGCTTATCCCAGTAGATGTAGGGCACGAAGCATAGAAGACTGCCCTTAATTTTGTCGATGTGGCATCAGGTTTCACGACGGCATGATGTATGTAATAATATTTGGTTGAGTCATCAACCGATGCCTGTGCTCCATATCTAGTATTGCAGTTCCCAGAAAAATGTTTTGACTATTAGAGGAGAAACTGGACTGAACATTTTTGGAAGGAGCCTCAGAAATTGATGCTGCTGTTGAGGTAGAAGGACTGTTAAGAACAACTGAACTAATTCTATGCAATAAAGTGTGGTGTCGTTTCTTGCAAGTGGCACAACTGTACTTATTTGTACAGTCTCTCACTCCATGTAAACCCAACAAACAATTGAAGCACAATTTTAATTTTTTGACTTCCTCAATTCTAGAATTTACATTAAATGATAAAAATTTAGGACATTTTCTTAGCATGTGACGTTGACCAGCGCACATTTTACATTGAAAATCATTAGAAGCCACGTTACCAAGATGAGCTTGAACTCTCTTCGACTCAATCTTTAGTTGGCTCATCGATTTCGACTTACCTCGTAAGTCAAGCATCGTTTCGAGGGTTTGAAATCGGCTAGTCAGAAACGAATTAAGGTCGACCCACTGTGGCATACTAGTTGGGTCTGTAATACTCTGCTTCCATAGTGCAAGAGTATTCTCTGGTAGTTTTAAGGTACAAAGAAAAATAAAAATTGGATCACAATTTTTTATATCTACTTTATGAACCGTCAAAACTGAGATGCAATTATTAATTTGGCGCTGAAGCCCCTTAACAGGCTGAATAGAATTTTCAATTGACTCCTTTAAATTGCTCCACGCGAGCTCAAACCATTCATTAGTGAGCGGTATCTGCTGCACTATCTCTTTTTCTTCACCTCTCGTTTTCTGATTTGCCGATTATTGTTAATATAAAGAGCGGAAAACTTATCTCGAAAAGTTGGCCGTGGAACACTTCGGTATCACACGGAGGGACACTCATTCCATGACCGGAAGGCCGAGCTGAAATACTAGTCGATGGGTGAATTGTTGAATGTGCGGAAGGACTATTACTTGCCGACATTGTATGATTCATTTCAAGAAACTTGCCGCAACAAAGCGAATAACTTCGGAAACCTTTTGTATACCGATCCTTTAATAATTTTAACTTTGATCGATTTTCCTCACTGTCATATATAACTACCATCATTTGGTATTTGGCTAAACTCTGACTCAAAAGCCAGCAAATGCTCTACACTGCGACTAAACCCTGTTTCAGAAGCCATATTTAAAATATAAAATATTTAAAAAAAAAAATACAACTGAAACCGCAAATAAATTAAAGCAAATCTGGATTCTCGAAAAAAATTTTTTTTTTTTATAAAAAACCCAGAATGTAAAAATTAAAATTTTTATTGTAAAAATTCCATTTATAATTTTTAGCCGAAAATGTTTCTAAGTGAAACAATATCAGCTGCGCCATTTCAAGCGGACTTGCTAAAACTCTTCTAAGTGAAACAATTACAGCTGCGCAAGTTCAACGAACTTATTCTGTATGCAGCGTTGTTGTAATATTTTTTTCACTCCTTTGGTCGCTGATTTTATTTAATTACAACAAATACTTGTATGCGCAAATAGTTAAAAACTGATGCAATTAAATAATATAAAATTAAAATAAAACGTCGTACTAAATTTTATTTTAATTTATCAAAAATAAATAAATAAATTTTGCCGTGGTAAAATTTTCTAATAATTCAAATTTAAACCACTCCTTTTTTCTTTTTGGCTCATATTAACACGAAGAAAGACACAAAAAACAATTAGTTTGTAATTCTTTTATTAAAATTACACAAAACACCACCATTATATAAGGCAAACAATTTAATCAAATTACGTATGTATGTATATATTTCTTTTTTGACACAAACTTACTTTTTTTATCGAATTATTAAATGTGAACTTTATTTTGAGACAACCTGTACACTTTTATCTCGCAAACTGCATACTTTTTTTCTACAATCTTTATGCTTAAGCCTTAATTCGATAAAAAGTTGAACTTAATTCCTTTCAGATTCGCATTGAACTTTCAAAAGGAATTGGACTATCAGTTATTACTAGAAAGCCTTCTGAGGAATTGGTGTACATCAGTTTGGAGGACCTTTCTGCCGACATTATTTTCACACAATACGAGCAATCTATTGACTTAAATATATTATATATTCAAATTGATAATCAACTATTGGACACAACTTGTCCAGTCACATTCTTTACATCAAAATCCACCGAACAAGAATCTTTAAAGTATGGACTAAAATTGAATGTCAAGCTCTTGCCTAGTCCAAATAAAAATGCGGTTATTTTCAAATACCTTACATTCGATTTGAAACCGTGCACAATATACATGGAAGAGAAACTTATTTTAAAAGCCGCTTATTTCCTTGGCTACGGACGTTTTAATAAAAAGAACAAACCATGGAATATTGCAAAAGACGCGGAAGGAATTGATGAAAGCGTACTATTAAAAAGCTCTAGAAGATACTATTTCGAAAACCTAAGCTTTGGACCATCCCAGGTAAGGTTTTTTAATTAATGGCTTTTTAATAATAGCATCGAGTTTGTCCGGGAAGGCTTCACACGCTGCACGAATGAGATCCGGTGGTATTTCCATTTTCCATTCTCGGGGAAGAGCTGTCTTTGAGGCGTTGACCATCTTTTTTTTTTTTGTGTAGTTGCATACTTTGATATTTTGGCCTCTAGAATGGACCATATAGAAAAAATATTCGGTTCAATTGCTTTGTTTTGACATAATTGTTATAAAAATTACTGAATAACAATCACGGTGATTTTTAAATCACCACTGGCGATGATATTTTCCAGTTTAGAAATAGCATACTTTGCTTTGAAGCAATTCATTAAAGTTTTATTCATTTATTCTTCTTATCTATTTAAAGGTATTTTAAGAATTCATATGTTTGTTCTACGTGCGAAGTTTTCTTAGACTAGGTTTTGTTTAACGACTCTTAGCTTACTAGACTTTGATTTTGTGCGCTATTTCTACGTGCGATGTTTTCTTAGACTACGTTATATTTAACGATTCTTAGTTTAGACTTTGATATTCAACAATAATTTTTAAGAGATGCGAAACAGTGGTTGTGCGTTTGCGGAGAATACTTTTGTGTGGAGAGTGAATAAGTTCCATCCACATAAAATGTGCTGCCGATTGAACAAATTTCCCGTGGGGACTTAATGAGTTCGATCCACGTGAAATATGTTACTGGTTGGACAAATTTATTCTAAGAGAATATTGCTTACAGCTGCCTAAGTCTTACCCAAGAAAGAATAAACGCTTGTTGGATAATTTTCGTGTGAATACTGAATAAATTCGATCCACAGAAAATATGTTGCCAATGGTCCCAATTCCCCGTGGGGACTGATTAAGTTCGACCCACGTGAAATGTGTTAATGTTCAATCAAATGTGTTCTAGTATAGTACTATGCAATGACTCTGTACGTATGGCCCACGAAAGAATAATTATCCTTTGGATAATTTTAGTGTGGAGACTAAATAAGTTCACTCCACAGAAAATATACCGCCGACGATACCAACTCTCTATGGAGACTGAATATGTTCGATCCACGTGAAATGTGCTACCGTTTGGACGAATGTGCTCTAGTAAATCTCTATGTAAGGACTATGTATGTCCGACTCACGCTGTTGCTATTGCCTAGATAATTTACGAAATTAATTCTTGCAGTCAGGAATAATTATTTGAACTTGTTTCGCACAATAACTTTTTTTCTCTTTTCCGCTTTTAGTTTAATTTTTAATTTTATTTATTTTGATTTGTTTAAATTGAAACTACAGAAACTATGCCACTTTTAATGTTATATCAATGATTTTTATTTTCTTTAGAATAGTTACCACGCTGCCGCCTGTGTATGTCTTGTTACCGTTGCGATTGCTTCCCTTCCTCTTTTCCTCTCGTCGGTACTGCTCCGCTGCTTAGTTTTTTCTCCCTGCTGTGGTTGGTGTTCGTTGTTTTTTCCGCAACCACGTCTGTTGACTTCCTAGTTCTCGTTCCGACTGCCTTCTGCCGAGAGTCGATCGGTTTGTTCTTCGCTCGACTTCAGCTCTTTACTGTTGTTTTTATCGGTGTATGAGTGTCGTTCGCTGTTGTCGCCTGTATATTGATTTGACGGGTGTGTTAGTACACTCTCAGCTTTGCTACTCTTGTTGTTGGGAGTTGTCGGCTGTCGTCCGATTGGCTGCTGACAACAATGTAGATAACCACTGCGCTCTGGCTCTCACCGCTTTGTCTCTTCCGTCGGTGCGTGGTCAACTACAAGACTGTGTATTTGTTGGTGTTCTCTTTTCACTATTTGTGCGTTAGCGTACCATCTGTTGCAGAGTTCCGCTCAGTTTGTCGTTGTTGTTGTTGCTATGTACAAATGCAGTTAGGAATTGCTGCTCCGTGGGTTGATAGCACGCAAAGAAAAACTAATCATTATTTATTTTTGTTTGCGACTTATAATTGTCATTTGATGAATAGTTAGATTGACAATTCTATGTGGTACAAGATGTCTACGTGGTGGAATCTTAATACTAATTTATGCGATGGCTGTAGCCATCGTCACAATTACATGTTTTGAGGCTGAAGTCTTGGTATGATTCAGGCAACTCGAAACGCTAGTCATAGATCTACTCATTTTTTTTATTCTAACATTCTCTTAGAATACAGAAGACACATAAAAATGCTTCGTGTCTCTGGTGTGGCTAATAGTTTTTTGCATGTTCGTATCGGCAGAAGTATTGCTATGAACCAGTAGCAAACGGTTTAGTAGTGAAGGAAAAGGATGTAAAGTGATTAGATATGCGAACAGCAGGACAAAGCCATCCGCGCAATTACAAACGCACCATGCACTCGCTCTGTACGAGGACTCATACAAAGCAAACGAAAAATTCAACGCGATCATGTTGAGCACACTGTGTTATCGAAGCAGACATCAACACAGCCACGAAGTCAAAACGAACATGCGAAAAAGATGAATCAATATCACACCCGAAGCAGCTGCTCATTTGAGTCTAGCGTCATATAATGATTTTCATTATTTTAGTCTTACCGGTTGATAAAAAGGTATAGAACTTAGCGTTTGACTCCATAGCTAATTACTAGACCTTTTTCGATTTGGCTGTATTTAACCTGATACTGGTCGAGTGGTCGAAGAGAATAGTGAATGCTATTGGTCTTTCAGTTCCATCTGGATGAAGATGAGAGAAAGACACCAATGTCAAAAGATAGTACGTCGACTACAAGCTAAAAGCTCCTAACAAGTTATAGTTTCCGAGTTACCATGTGTTGCAAAAAAATAACCGTAACTTTTTACATTTTGGTGTGTTTCTCCGAAACTACTTAGCAGAGTCACGGAAAATGTAGCCATATACAAAATAAAAGTTAATTCAATTTGCCAATGTCATTGAAGGATTGAAGCATGTTTTCGACTAAAATTTACCATTAATATTCGCGCTTTATACTCAGGACAGCATTTTTAACGGCTTTCAAGTGGTTCCATGCAATTGCCAAATAGCAAATTGAATTTTCTTTAATTTAGTATACGAGAACATTTTCCGTATCTATTCAAGTTTCGGAGACACAGGCAAAAAAAAAACTTTTAAAAACTTCAACAGTGTAATCATTCTCCTATAATTATAATGAAAATTATACTGTAAAGAAAACTAAAATAATCAAAATTCTACACTACACATTGAACTAAAAACAAGAAAAAAAAAACGATAACTTCAGTTGAACCGAAGCTCTAATACTATTCACAAGAAATTTTAAATCGTACTGTAAAACATAAACGACGGGGGTTTAAATAGGGGCTACATCAGAGGTTGCATCAGGTATATATGTGGTTGTAGTAGTTGTTGTTGTAACAGCTTGGTTTGGGCTGCTTTAGGAAATACATATATACAATTTATTATATTATGACAATCTATTATATATGTGGCTGCTGTTGTTGCTTGGCAAGATCAGGTTTATGATGACCTGAAGAAGCTCCGGATTGGCAGCGACTGGCGCCGGCGCGCAATAAACTACAACGAATGGTGCGCTTTCGTACGTCGGCCTTGACCGATAGACGGTTGTAGAGCCACCTAAGTAAGTAAATTGTTGCTTGTACATTTTTTGTATGTTGATTCTGTTATTGATTGGTGTCGCTTTTATTTATGTTTTAGTTTTTATTTATGCTGAAGTGGTTTGCAAAAAAAATTTTTTCTTAAATATACATACACTTGTTCGAAAAAGTCTGCGTACACCACAAAAAAATTTGAAATTTCAACTTTAATCACAAATATCTCAGTTAGGCCCGTTCTCACGACTTAGAAATACATTAGAAAATACGAATTGGCATGATATGCTATTGGCGGAATAATATTGAGACATTTTGAGTAGCACTGGAGTATATTTTTTCTGTTATCGTTCAAAAATCGATAACACATTTGTCTGTTATTTTAAAAATTCGATTATTAATCGGTTACTTTTGTCTCATTTATCGGTGAGCTGCAAAATGCTGGAGAGGTGGACAGTTCATTAATTTGTACAAATGTAAACGCATAAAAACTATAAATTAGAAAAAAAATGGATGAGAGTGAGTGCCGCCGTTTGCATTTAAAATTTTAATACAAAATTTCAATTTTGCTTATCATTTTGCTTTTGCTTTGGTTTTTGATAAAAAAAACCTGATAAATTTATTGGCTCGCTGAACACGGCAATACGGTTATAAGCTTAATAACAGTCGTGACATTGGAAACTAGGATATTGCGAGAAAAATATGAGCTATAAGCATATAGGAAATTCATGAGAACGGCCCTTAACCATATATTAGAATTTAATAGAAAAGCGTTAGTTATTTTATTAACAATTCGGTGAATTTGCTGAACCGTGGAGTGTATCCGTCCAAATCCGAATTAGTGGCTTAGTATTAGAAAGGAATAAATTAAAATTTATGGAAATAGGCGTTGCAAAATTTGTGACTAAATTATAATATTATTCACACTCTTGTGTGTAGAGTATAATACTGGATATGTTATAATATTAGCCTTCAGTTTTTAATAAATAAATTATATATATATAAATATATATATATATATATATATATATATATATATATATATATATATATATATATATATATATATATATATATATATATATATATATATATATATATATATATATATATATATATATATATATATATATATAATATATATATATATATATATATATATATATATATATATATATATATATATATATATATATATATATATGCAGTAACCTCGACATTGTTTTTTAAGTCTCCAAATTTCATTTGCTCCGTCTAATTCCAATAATTCCATTTTTTTACCATATTATACCAAAGCTTACATCTCTGCACAGCATGAGAGAACGAAATTGAGTTTACCCACAACTTTATATACATGCATAAGTGACTCACGAGATGAGAAATCGGGCTTACAAACACTTTTTTGACACCTATAAATTAAGTTGTGTGTACTACTTTGTTTAGGAGCAAAATTAGGTACACCAGAGTCTACGTAATGATTTATGTCTTTCCCAGTGACTGGGAACCCAGAAACCACCAAGCTTAAGTCAATATAATACGGTTTTACGAGGGGTACTATTTATATTTCGGGAATAGCAAATAATAACAAACATTTTTAAATGAAAATGGCTTTATTGTTTTTAAAAATATTCCCCTTGAGCAGTTTTTCCATTCCTCTTGAGACACCTCTAAAACATGGTTTTTGAATGCTTCAACTGCTTCTTCGGCGCTCGTAAATCGTTGACCACGCAGTTTACCTTTGATACTCGGGAACAAGAAGCAGTAATTGGGTGCCAAATCAGGACTGTACGGAGGATTAGTCATTAATTCGTTGTTTTGACTGCTAAAAAATGCACTTGTTTGACGAGATGTGTGAGAGCTCGCATTGTCATGATGGAGAATGATTCGTCTTTGGCGGTTAGTTTTACGAATTTCTCAAAAGACTTCCGGCAAACAAATGGTCGTGTACCACTCAGAATTGACCGTCCTACGTTGCTGGAGCGGAACAGTGACCATATGACCCATTCGGCCAAAGAAACAGGCGATCATTTGCTTCGCTGTGCTTCTTCCACGAACTTTTGTTGGATTTGGAATACCTAGACGGTCGATTGCTGTTTTGTTTCCGGCTCATACGCATATATACATGATTCGTCACCTGTCACGATTTTATACTCGTCTTTTGAAGCACCACGGTCCAACTTTTTAATCATTTCCTTACACCAATCGACGCGATTGATAAATTATGTGGTATCCAACGAGACCAAATTTTTTTTACAGCTAAGTGTTCATGCAAAATCGAATGTATTGAAGTGGAACTAATGTGCAAGGATACCTCTATCTCACGATATGTCACATGACGATCTTGCATTATCAGTTCACGCACTGCATCGATGTTTTTGGGCACAACAACCGATTTTGGACGATCTTCACGGAATTCGTCGGCGACCGAACTACGACCACGATTGAATTCCCTATACCAGCGATATACTGTGGTTGTTGATGGGGCTTTATCGCCATACTGAGTTCATTGACACATTCTTGTTGAGATAATCCACGTTGAAAGTTGTGAAAAATATTGTACATCAAAACTTTGTGAGTACGTTTATGCCAAAAAATGTCACACTTGAATTTGCCAGCAATGTACGAATGAGAGAGCAAAAACGACTGTTGAAATGATGGGGCAACTACCAATAGATCGACTAACTCCGTATGAGCGACTTTTTATGTATGTTGGTCTTGATTGCATGGGCCGTTAATGGTTGCAAGCGATATATGAACAGATAAGCCATGGATTGCGATTTTCACTTGCTTAACTGTACGGGTGGTACATTTGGAAATCGCACATGACTTGTCGACAGATACATGTTAAATGTGTATGAGAAATGTCATCAAACGTCGTATACGAATTTAGTTGGCTAAGAGTGGAAACTGACACAATTGGTGAAGTTCGACCACAAAATCTATACGGATGCGTTGTCTTAAATCAAGCCGTCCCACAGTATGCCAAACAGCTCTGCTATCGGAATTTAATTAATAACTCGAGTTAATGAATAGATATTTTAATGAAAATTTAAACTTTAGGTTTTTAACGCATTCATCACTCATTCACTAAATTGTCTAGATCAACAATATCTCACAACTGAATAATATACATTTTTGAGTTCTTAACATTTCAAATTTCTAAGGTATTTATTTTAAGTATATGAAGCCTAAAAAACATTTACATGTGCTAACTAATTAATCAGAATCTGATGAATTTGAATGAATTTTTGACAAAGATGTTATAAGCGGATCTGAGTAAACCGTTCATTGCATCTTCCATTGTATTACATCTATTGTCTTTACGGGTATGGTTTTGCCGTATATCCCGTAAATCTTTATTCCTGGCTTCAAGGGCTTCTTCGTACATCATGCCAAAAGAAAGTGCTACATGGTTTACAAATGTCTGCACCATGTATTAATACTCTGTGCACAGAAGACGGCATGTAAAACCAAGATATGTGTCGACACATATTTCAACTGTTTCCGTGGCATATGAGCTGAATGCATCTGTATTGACTTTATATCCTCAAGCGAACACACGTAAAATTACACTTAACTTGTATATTAGTGTTTCGCTAACTCCTGTAATGGTGGCTACCAAATCTGGTTTTCTAAAAACTCGTCTGGCAGTATTACCATTGTTAGTATTGCAACTACCAGCCATAGGTATGTATATCCACCAATAAACCCATGTGTTTCCTGAGTTGCAGTTGAATTTCAGATTTTCTAGCTTCTACCTCCGGCTTATCTTCCCCGCGAACTTGCCATTTTTTACGATATATGTAAGATACATGCAAAAAATCGTGCATGGAGAGTTGATAAGCCATAGTTTAAACGATCTACGTCAATTAATACATCGATAACTTTTTACCAAATTTAAATTGTTCATATTTTTTGGTAGTGCTCTACAAATTCCATATGTCTGTGTAGAGGCTTCTGCAAGGACGCTAAATGTTTTGCCATCCAGCATGGTACAATGAAATTCATGGGAAATTGTACCAAATTCAAATTCTTTCAGAACTTTTTTGTGGTGACTTTTACGCTAAGCCACGTGGAATAGAGTGAGCGCTTGACCGATATTTCACCTAAAAAGTGAAACAGACTTAATAGTTGGTCGTAGTTGGTTTTCATTTTGGATATTTTTACACCACAAGGACTTACACTCTACATACATATGAATGTAAATGCTAAAATAAGCTTGAACACGATTGAACGACGTTAGTTATAGTCCAAAGATGTCAGTATACGCTCAAAAACTATATTTGCTAAAACAACTTACTTATACCAAAATTGTTATGCTACACTTGAAAAGATGGGTCACAAACATATAATTTTTATTTAGTACATACCTTATCTGAATGAGATAAAAAGATATTGACACAGTAAACTTTAATTCGTTTGTTTTTTGGCTCAATTAACTAAAGTCACAAAATGCTACCAAAACTTTGCAGGCCACGTGCTGAACATATGTTCACTTTGAAAGCTCGCAGCTGATCAGGAAAGCACCTAAAAGCTCATTCAAAAGCTTTTATAAGCTTTGACAAGTGTTATCAATTAATTGTTATCACGCTGGGATATTCTTCAAATCAGTTCACATATAAATTCGTTTAGGCTTCATATCGTGCCAGGATATAGTAATTTATGTAGCCTTCAAACGCACTTGTCATTGTCGAATTGGTGCCTCTTCACATTTCATTGCATGATGCATACGAGTATATGTAAAGAGGCACTATTCTCGTAGTCATGTTTTTCTAATTCAGGATTCAAAATTTAGCTAAAGCTTTTTTATCAATTTGAATTTTACAATGAAACCAAAACTAACTGCTTACTTTAAAGTTTAGTCGTTGCAATTTTAGCTTAATTTTCTTTCCATAAAAAAATCAGTATTTGCCACCGCATAGTTGGCGTTGAAGTCATACTCGTTCTTCTCCAGCAGATACTCCAGCATCATATAGGTCGAGCACCAATGAGAGTGATGCAGTCACATCTTATCTAGCAGTACGCAGCTTATGGACGGCGTGCGAAGCTTTTTGACAAGGATTCTTGTAGCTAAAATGACTTTTGAAGAACCGCGCAAATATTGCCAATCCGCATATTGTCGGTATATTGTATAAACTGTGTTTTAATTATATTTTTATATTATATATTTTAATTATTTCGTATTCGAGAACCGGAACAGTTAGGTATATTACAATGTATGCTTAATACATTTTTTGAGAAAATCAAGGTATACTAAGCAATTACATATAACAAATATTTTGAATCAAAGCATACTATACAATTATAACAATTATTTTAAAATAATTGAGAACTAATTATGTTTTTTTTTCACTGCGGTAAAATTGTGGCAAGTTATGAAATGTCAAGTTACTCTTGTGACATTACGATACCTTGACAGTCTATACCGTGGGTTTTTTATCTTTTTTCTTTATTATATCGACTCGTCTTTTCGCAATGATCACGGATATACGTATATACTTTTGGGGGTCTCCGATGCTTCTTTCGCTACGTTATATAAATTTTGACAACTCAACAAACCCAATATAATCTGTGTTACGAAACCCCAGAGCAATCGTACGACGCGAATTTGCCACGGCTAGCAGAGGCCCAGGGAGGGGTCCTTGACCAAGTTCGCGTCGAATCAAAAATTTTGTTTTTTTCACATTAAACAAAAATAGTCAACAGAAATTCAAACGTAACGCGTCACCAACAGAACAACCATAACAATAAACTTCTGGTATCGACGATGGTATGATACCATGAATGTGTGCCCTCCCAACCATGAGCATGCCTCGATATTGCACTACTCCCAAACGAAAACTAGATGTACATTGTTTCGCTGCCTTTGTGTCAACACATCATTCTTGTTTGTAGTCGCCCCAAATGATTTGTCTAAGCACATAATTTTTTTTATATTTATAGCTTTCTTTTAATCATAAAAATTATCCCTAATTTAATTAATTCTATTGTACGAGATAACAAAAAAAAAAAAACAATAAGTGTAAGAGTAGTATAATGTTATCAAAAATAACTTACAAAAGAAAAAAAGTAAAACAATGAACCATAACCTGGTTTCAGTTTCAGTGCATCCGAATGAAAACAAAAAAAAAAAATATTATAAATCCTCTTCCTTCTTTTACCTATGCGGGCTGCCTACACCTATCAGTCACAGAGGAGACGCCAACATTGATTGCGTCGAAAGATCAATAAGCTTTCTCTTCCCTTTTCGTATATAAAATCATGGGGCCATTTACAATACATGAGAAAAAAAAACATTTTTTATCTTACATTTAAACAATATTAACAAACATATAAAACTAAAACATTACGAACAATCGAATTAAATAATGTTGTACATAAAGAAATAAATAATAAAGAAAAATACTTAAATCATTAAATTAATAATGCCATAAAAACCATTAAATAAATTAATAGGGATAGTCTTAAACAAATCGATAGTAATACATACGTTATAAATAATTAAATAGTACACAAAAATTCCACCATGTCCGCGCAGATTATAGTAGAGTACAGCTTCGAACTTTCGAAGGTACCCACTGAGTTTAGTGACAAGCGAATCGCCTGTCTCTCTGCCGTTTGGCTTAACCACAAAGGGCATTTATAGTGGCTTTGTGATGGCGCACATATGCATAATCACATTTAAGAATAATTATAAAGAATACCTCGTTGGCTTAACCACAAAGGGCATTTATAGTGGCTTTGTGATGGCGCACATATGCATAATCACATTTAAGAATAATTATAAAGAATATCTCGTTGTACGTTCCTTTTTTTCTATTGGTTAGTTTAGGACCTCGCGACCACAAGAACGCCGCCTACGATGAAACATGTGTTCATACGTATGCCCATATGCCCATATGAAATAATAAATCCAGACACGAACTAAATCATAGTCCGAAAAACCTGTGGCCACGATTTACCAGTGGCTTATCCCCTTTTTTTCGATGTTGGCGTCAACCTTTCCGAATTGCAGTAGCCACTGCCCTGAACTACACTTCATGCATTTGATAATTCCGGGCCACACTGAAAAATCATAGCAATAATTGTTTCAATTGCTAAGAAAAAGTTTTCGTATTTTAGACCAACTCACGTTTGATTTATTTGCTTCAAATACTTTCTCAGCTAATTTTTTTAAATTATTGGCGCGCCTCGACCACCTGCATGCTTCCGCTTCTGTCTTTTTCTTTTCGTGAATGACTTCTCTTTTGACATTTCCTTTTTTTTTTGTTATTCGTATCGATTCATCCCGACCCTTTCTAGCACTGTGACGTATCGGCACACCGGACGGATGTGGTAGACTAACCAACACCGTTTGCACAATCACTAACCATATAACGTATAGATAAACTAAATCCTATACGAATACGGCACAACAAATTTCTTATGCGACAGGTCCCATGCTCTCACGATTATGAAAGAAAGAGAGCAATTGCTGACTCAGCGAGCATTGCTGGTCCCAGAGAGAGTCGTGTGTGCTCGGATTTGTATTCGTCACATCACATGCATACATACGTACATATACTATGTATGTATGCATGTTTGTTTACTTATTTTCTTTACATGCGCTGGTCGGTCGCCGCTAAAGCATTTTGTTTTCATTTCTTTAGCAAGAGTATGTATGTATGTATGAATTTAACAGGCTTTTTTGACATTTATTTAATTATTAGCATCAGCGACTGGATATAATGATAATAATAATAATTCAATATTTAGTTAAAAAATCATTATGGAATGATTTCTGGGAGAACAAATGGACCTTTATTCAATATTTATATTTATTGAAATAAAAGCAATTATATTTATTTTTGATTTTTAACTTAAGAGACCAAAATAAAAATTGGACAACGATTTTTAAATTGATATAATTTTTTTTTTTTAGTTGGACTTTGATTCCACTGTCATAATATACCAATAATCATTGGTTTATCATACGACATAAATTTTCGACAAAGGTTGTTAAGCTAATTTATTTAATTTTTGAAATTTTGTAATTTCAAGTCGACTCGAAGGTCATATTGATTTACAATTATGATGGCCTCCTCGTGGTGTTCCCTGGGTACCCATTAAACATATTGAATCGGAAGCGTATTCGAGCGGCGACTTTGAATTTCATTATTCTAATAATATCCTGCTCAATGTAAGCACATGTATGTACATATATATATGATCAAAGAACTTGTTAAAAAGTCATACCTTTTAAAAGCATTTCTTTTGTGCAGCGATAAATTAGCTTAACAACCTTTGTCGAAAATTTATGTCGTATGATAAACCAATGATTATTGGTATATTATGACAGTGGATCAAAGTCCAACTAAAAAAAAAAAATTATATCAATTTAAAAATCGTCCAATTTTTATTTTGGTGTCTTAAGTTAAAAATCAAAAATAAATATAATTGCTTTTATTTCAATAAATATAAATACTGAATAAAGGTCCATTTGTTCTCCCAGAAATCATTCCATAATGATTTTTTAACTAAATATTGATTTATTATTATTATCATTATTTCCAGTCGCTGATGCTAATAATTAAATAAATGTCAAAAAAAGCCTGTTAAATGCATACATACATACATACTCTTGCTAAAGAAATGAAAACAAAATGCGTTAGCGGCGACCGACCGGCGCATGTAAAGAAAATAAATAAACAAACATGCATACATACATAGTATATGTACGTACGTATGCATGTGATGTGACGAATACAAAGTCAGCAATTGCTCTCTTTCTTTCACAATCGTGAGAACATGGGACCTGTCGCATAAGAAATTTGTAGTGACAAAACGTATATATGAGATGGTTTCTCTATTATACATTCTCTACTTAGTGGCACAATCACACCTACAGTCATGACCCGGCAATTGCAACACCTGTTACAAATATTTTTGTACAGGGTATAAAAACAAGAAAATACGTCAACTTCGGTAGAACCGAATCTTTAACCCCATTCACACGAAGTTTCGAATTGTGTACTTAGCAGCTTTAAAGAAAAAACAAACACTTGTAAATCATAAGAACCTAAACGAGGGCGGTGTGTATTCCGATTATTAAAAATGGAGCGCTACACAATTGAACAACGAATTATCATTGTGAAAACCCATAAGCATTGTGAAACCTGATTTTATAAAACAATTAATCTTCACCGATGTGTCGTATTTTCATCTGAAACAAAACAACAAAATTGTTGAATTAGGGGCTAAGATAGTACGTACGTTATCCATCACATACAAATGAATCCACAACGAGCAATTATCAGGTGCTGATTTTGTCATGCCACGTGGTTGAGCCTTACTTTAAAATGAGGCCGGAAATGCATTGAGTGTGAATGGCATTCGTTCGAGAATGGAGTTCTCAATTGGACGGTATGAATATGGACAATATGTTGTTTCAGCAGGACGGCGCCACCTGCCACACCGCGAATGAAACAATTAATTTATTGGAGCATCGTTATATTTTTAAATTAAACTCTTGTTGGGACACCCTATATATGTGAAACACTCGTTCATTAGAAGCCACCATGTCAATTTTTATGTTGATCTTGACTTCAAAAATAAGTTTTTCATGCAAAAAGTCAAAAGTGAACGGGCTACGGGCTACCCTAAAAAGTGAGCGTATTTTTTCAAAATGGATACTCTTACTTAGGTGGATCTACAACCGTCGATCGGTCAAGGCCGAACGTAGGAAAGCGCACCATTCGGTGTAGTTTAGTCCGCACAGCCTCAAAGACCTAATCTTAAGCTCGGAAGTTCTCTCTGACGCCGTCCACCAATCAAGTTTAGGTTTCCGTCTTAAACCTTTTGTGATGGACCTTCAAGGTTCATTCGAATGAGGTGCCAGCCCAGTGCAACCGCTGGAATTTTATGCGTTGAACTATGTCGACCTCATTATACAGCTTATACAACTCGTGATTCATACGGACGCCAACTGTAAGGCAACCAAATTTTGCTTACCAGTAGAACGTTGGGTACAACTCGGAGGAATGTCAGCCTGAAGATTTGTCAGTAGATGCACACCTCAAGGGATGTACTCTCTCCTTTAACCAACTGTTAAAACGCATGAAAGGGGAGGGCCACCAGGCGGCAACATATGCGGACTATGTTGCGTTGATTATAAGAGGTAAATTTCCACAAAATCTATGCAACCTAATGCAAGCCGCACTGGCTTCACTTTCAGAGTTTGCATGACTTGCCTATATCTTCATAGCTCATATTTTTCAGGCGATATCCTAGTTTCCAATGTCACGACTGTTATTAAGCCTATAACCGTATCGCCAATAAATTTATCAGAAATTTTTACCAAAAATATCGATCAAAAACCAAAGCAAAAGCAAAATGATAACAAACAAAATTTAAATTTTGTATTACAATTTTAAATGCAAACGTGCATATTATATCCATGGGCCCGTATTTTTGTACAGCGGCGGCGTTCACTCTCATCCAATTTTTTTTTTTCAAATTTATTGTTTTTATGCGGTTACTTTTGTGCAAATGAATTGACTGTCCACCTCTTCAGCATTTTGCAGCTGATCGATAAATAAGACAAAAGTAACCGATCTCAGACGAAAATAATCGAAATTTTTTACTCTACTACTCAATATTTTTCCGCCAATATCATATCTCGCCAATTCGTATTTTCTAATGTATTTGTAAGTCGTGAGAAACACCCTTAATGTGCTACAAATTTTATAACAAAACTGATAATACACACTATCGGAGGTGTCACAGAAATCTCTTTCACCCCAATTCCGACCTAAATCAATTTCGTAGTATCTACTGATCATCGACAAGGTATGCATGACATCTTGATCCGGTCCTGTGGGCATTTTAGCGACTGTGTCTAGGTCCAGGAGGTGATGAGGTGTTAGGATGGGATAGCATAGGAGAGGTGGGAGCCACACGCCGCTCAAATTTGCCGTATTCCGAAGAATACGTTAACCATGGATCACCACGTGGAGGCCCTCTCATCAGAGAAACGGTGCCGTCCTATGAAGGAAGGAAGCACCTATGAGTCGACTTGAAGTGTATGCGATAAGGGACAGTAAAACAGCACAGTTGCACTGCCTACCGGTCCACTTCGCATCACTTCCATGAACAGGGTCTTTGCTACAGTAGTTTTTGGTATGACCGTATTTCTGACAGTTGGTGCATTGTGATATTGTTCTTTTCAGCTGTGGAGGTTGAAAGCTTATTTTACAGTGCATTTTATGCCAAAGGTTGTAAATGTCTTTATTGTTGTCTTTAACTTCAAGAGAGAAAAGAAAATTAGGTTGTTTACTATCGCTTTTCTCAATATTAAAGATATTTAGAGCTTCATGTCCTAGCTCAGCAAGTTCGCTTTTGATTTCATCCTGATCTGCAGTGTAATGCATGTTTCGTAGAATTACTTTAAAACTGCGTTCTTCCTTTGGTTGAAAAGTGTTGAACTGAATTTGTTTTTCTTTTAACAGGCTGGATTTTTGTTTCATTTTTCCTGAGATCTTTTATTTCATATTTTATTTTCGTTTTGTTAAGAGCTTCCGTTAGTAGGTGAAGGAACTGTACATTTTGTACGTAATAGGTGGTGGTTTCGGATTTTTTTTAATACTTGTTATTTGTTCTTTATTTCCTCCACCAAATCACTGTTCACTGTTGTCTCATCAACATGTTATGTTGGTAGTGTTTCGTCTTCTTGTCCCAATAGTTCAAACATGTTTGATGATGTTGGGTTGCTCAGCCAATAGGATTTAATTGTTCTCTGAGTTTTGTTGTTTTTTGCCACTCTTTGTTGATTGACACGATTGGTTGGGCGAGTAACGGGGTCTTTTTGTATTGCCTTATTTGTATTATGTCCAACAAGTGTGTGTGCGTGCTTTGTTGACTTTGCACATGGATGTGTTTTTTACTTTTGAATGCATGCACTGAACTTCACACACATGTGCGTGTGAAAATGAAAAAATAACGGAACTTCTCTTTATCATATGCCCGGTATAGGCTTTGGACAGCATTATTGACTTCTTTTTCGTTATTTTCCCTTAGAAACCTGGGTATTATTTGTTGCAATTGGACTTAATAACGGAACTGTTTAATACGATGTTGTTGTTGTTGTGGAGACAGTTGAACAAGTGAGAGTAGTCGTAACTGTTGAATATGTTGTAGAGCTCGATGGACCTACAGTGGTGGGGGTTGTTGGGAGTATTGCATTTTGCGTCGTTGGAATGAAGCTATTTTGCGATAACAAAATACTGTTAGCGATGGGAAGCGGTGGGAGCGGGGTTGTTGGAGTAGTGCAGATTAAACTCCAAGGCTGTAGTAAGACTGGATCTTTTGCGCGGGAAGTTGTTGGTAATGTTTGCTGTGTAGAAATGATTGTTTGAGTTGCACATTGTTTATTGAGCAGGAGAACATGATCTTGCTCTCGTCCCTTGTTCACAGAGTGAATTTTTTTAACAGTTTGTATTGCTATCATTTGAGTCCTAAGCGGTTGTGCACATGAGAGCTCCATGGAGCTGCAAGCGTAAAAACTTGTGTAGCTACACAAAAAGCAGAGAACAAAAAATTTCTCAGTTGAAAAAAATCAACTAATCAGAGCACTCGAAAAATATCAAACTGTACATGCTAAGAAAAATGAAACAAACGAAATATTTTCAACTTGGCTTGCTTCGTTTATTTCGAAGTAGGAAAACGAAAAACAATTGCCAAGCTAAAAAACTGAAACAAACGGAATTTTTTCAACTTAGTGTGCTTCGAAAAAAAAAAAAAGAAAAACGATTGATTACACCAATAAATACATAAATAAATAAAATTACTTGGTAAAAATTACTTTAAAACATTTTTAAAACCTTCTATTTCCATGAAATCAATCAATCAATTCAATTTTTAAAACCTACATCCATAAAATAAATCAATCAAATCGAAATTTTTTAATTCTTCAATCGAAAAGTTCATTTTAAAGATGTAAAACTATTTTTTATGTTCCTACAAGCATTTATTTCCACAAAAGCACAAAAATTAAATTTGAATTTATTGATTGATTTTATGGAAGTAGAAGGTTTTAAAAATTGAATTGATTGATTGAATTTACGTTTTTCTTTTTTTTTCGAACTATTCGAAGCACACTTATTTGAAAAAATTGCGTTTGTTTCAGTTCTTTTGCTTGGTAATTGTTTTTCATTTTCATACTTCGAAATAAACGAAGCAAGCCAAGTTGAAAATATTTCGTTTGTTTCATTTTTCGAGTGCTCTGATTAGTTGATTTTTTTCAACTGACATTTTTTTTGTTCTCTGCTTTTTGTGTAGCTACACAAATTTTTTCGCTCGCAGCTCCATGGACATCTCTTGTGCACAACCGGTCATGAGAAACAGTTGTAAAGGTAGGCACTGTTGTTGTTCGAAGAGAGTCGTCGTTCACGATTTTGAGCATCCGAAGAGCTCATTTTGTTATTGTTTGAACTTGTTTGTTGGTTATAGTTTTAAAATCTTTTTAAGATTGAATTAAATGATTTGCACTATAACACTAAGCGTCCTTTCGCTGTTTTTTATTTTGCTTTTTTTTATACTTTTGTCGCACTGAATCACAAAAACAATTGTGGTTTAAGCAAAGCATTAGGAAAACAGGACCGTACGCGACGACGCGAAAATCTCTAATCTCAAGCATATAATGAGCAAACACATTAGTTGCTATTGTTTCGCATTTGGTACGCGCAGTAAACTTATTAAATTTAAAAAAATTTCGGAAGACTTTTGATGAGCAATCGGCTAAACGAGAACTGTGATTTTCGAAAATAGCATCCAGCAGCTTGAGGTTCAGTGAAAATGAACCAATTTTTTGAAGAAGCAGCGGAAGATATACATTTCCTGTGTGTGATTTTAAGTGTGCTCCGTCGAACTATTCCCACCGTACGCAAAATTAAAGACTTGTGCGCACAACTTACAAGTAACGTGAACGCTGTTTTCATTTTTTGGATTTCTTTTCAAATGGATATTTATTTTGCGGTAAATACGCACATGTTTTCCCATTTTTACACTTTTATTATTACTTTTCAATTTCTCAACACTTTTGAACAGAATACCACATTTGAGCGGGAATAAAATATGCGTGTACAAAACACAGCACATTTATTGCAAGGTACACTTCATTTTCCTTTCCTTATTTCTTTATTTTGACACTCAACGTGTTCGTGGTTATCTGATTACTTGTATTCTTTTCTTTCGTGCTAGTGTTAGTGGAGAGAATAATAATAGAGTATTCGTCGCTATTATATAACATACTTCAATTCACATTTAAATTCAAAGATTAAACACATATTATAGGTTAAAGCCTACTTCAATAGCTCAATTATGTTATATCATCTCTAGCCCTAAGCACTTTTCCGAAAACTGTAACAACCGAAGAGGTCGCGCCTTTTTTCGTATAGGTCAGCGACTTCACTTCAATTCATTCTTTGTCCAAGGAAAGTCTCGATAGCTCCTGTTCTGTCTCATCTCTCTAAACAAATTTGTAGCACGCAAACGGTTCTTTTTTTTCTATATCTTATATAAATATTTTTTATTCAATTTGAATTGAGGCAGCATATCCCGCCTGCAAACAAACGTACCGATTATGCTGCCGTCAGTCAAGTTGAACTAAACGTTACAGAAAGAAGGAAAGGCGACCGATATATGCATTGTTGAATGTAATAAGTGTATTTTGTGTGGCTTTTAACTTTATGTTTTGCATGTAATGTCAATGGTGTATTTGAACTAGAGTTGAGCGATATTTACCAACCAGCATGAAATTAATCGCAAGGAATTGCAGTGAAGATATGCCACTTGGTCAATCCTGGGAAGGATAATGTGGGATATACATGTTCCATTGGGTTTTTGGAATAGACGCTGTAATCAACAATAGTTTCTTATTCATTGTTAAACATAAAGTTATATTTAAATAAAATTTGATTAGAAATTAGTTCCGTATTAATAGAATAAATAGATAAAATAAGATTTTTTTTTATTTTCATTTTAACAGTGATCGCAGTAGCGGTGATTTCAAAGTAACATTCACGATAATCACTGCTACTCAAAAATCAGTGATTGGCTCATCTCTAATTTGAATCAATTTTACCTTTATAGTATGCCGCATAGTTTAAAAACTCCTTTAATTACTGGACGTGCCTCGTATTAAAAAATTTTGTTACAAGTATATTGTACCGAACAGAAAATATTAATACCAAAATCGCTGTTAATGATAGAATGGCACCTGATTAAAAACCGCTGCCCGTTGTGCCCAATTTTTGCGAAATGTATTGCAGAATTATTAAATGACCAAATTATTATTATTTTTTTTTTTTTATTGCAGGTGCGACTGTCCGTACTTACGTCTACCAAATTATCAATGGAACTTTTGGAAACGAAAAAATCTTTGGGACTTACATTAATAAAATTTGAAGACGCTATGCTTGAGTTCGATAAGTTCTCGGATAAGCATCATTTTGAGACTCTTGAGATATATTTGAGGGCAATGAGAATGCACTACGTTAATCAACTTAAGTGGCATGCAGCTTCAATTTTGGGTAGTGTCGATTTTTTAGGAAATCCATTAGGATTTGCAAATGATCTTTCTGAAGGAGTTTCGGGTCTTATTTTCGAAGGTTCAGTTAAAAGTTTAGTAAAAAATGTAACACATGGTATTTCAAATTCAACAGCTAAGCTCACAGAAACTCTATCTGACAGCCTAGGCCGTGTTATTTTGGATGAACATGATAATGAAACAAGACAGAGGATATTAGAATTACAATCAAATACTTCAGGTGGACATCTTGCGGCCGGCTTAAAAGGATTTGGATTTGGATTACTAGGAGGTGTCACTAGCATCGTTAGACAGACTTATGATGGAGCACAGTCGGACGGAGTACCTGGCTTTTTAAGCGGCTTGGGGAAAGGATTAGTTGGTACTGTGACCAAACCTATAATTGGAGTATTGGATTTGGCTTCAGAAACAGCTAGTGCCGTACGAGAAAGTAGTAGAGGATCACATCGTAGTGCTCCTGACCGAAAACGTTTACCACGTTGTGTAACAGGTGCTCCAGGAGGACTATTGCCATCATTTTCATATCGACAAAGCAAGGGCCAACAATACTTATATTTAATAAACCGGCGAAATTTCGCTGAAAATTTAATATCGTACGACCCCAACTTATACAATAGTAAAGACGCTAAGCTCCGTTTATTGGTTTCCACAGAGTTCGTTAGAATATTTTCACTCTGTGAAGGGACTCCCACAATTATGTTCGAATGCCACCTAAGTGAAGTCCTTTCATGTCATCCTATTACAACAAATACTGGGTCCTCAACTTCTACGAACAACGCATTAGCTAGTTTCTATATTGAGATATCAACGAATTTGCCAAAAATAACTAGACCAAGGATACGATGCCAATCTGAAGAAATAGCGGAATCTGCTGCACGATGTGTAAGTAAAATATTTGAATATATATATAAATAAGTTTACATTTTTATAACTGTCAGTTGGCAAATCTTCCACATAATTTGTGCCGTTTTACACATACTATGAATATATTGAAATCCTTTTTCATAAAATTTCTGCAATATAAAGGGTTAAGATATCTTTAGAACCAAGGCAGATGTAAAGCTCCAACCACATTACTGTGGTATATACATACTTACTATACATATAAATGAATGCTTGCACTATACTCATAAGCAAGTCACAACAAGTATTTTAAATCTAATTTCTATATTTTTACTATTTTTTGTACCCAAATAAAAATAGGTATATTAAGTTTGGACAAATGGAAGAAGGAAGCGTGGCAGACTCATTAAAATATGTATATTCTTGATCAACATCGGAAGACGAATCAATATACCTATACATGTCTGTCAATCCACCTTCTATTTGAAGGAAAAGATCTTCGAGGCTTCAACTTTGGATATTAAGACTCTGCTTTTCTCTCTTTAAACTGTATGCAAAAAAGAAAAAAAACCATTAATTTCGATAGTACCGAAGTTTCAATAGCATTCACCCGAAATTTTAAATCGTATTATAAAACATAATCGTTGGAACGGTGTTTGTATATGAGCTACACTTCTTTTAGTATATGTGTGTGAGGCGACCATCCATAAGAAGCCACAATATCGAATTTCAAACTGATATTGACTTAGCGGGATACGCCCATTTGTATATGTATATAAAGCCGTTAAGAAGAAACCACATCGAAGCTGATATTGACTTAATTAATTTTTTTCATACAAAAGCCCAAAAACGGGCCATGGGTGCTAAAACTGGGTGGTGCTAAAAGTGGGCGGTGCTAAAAGTGGGCTCATATTTATATTTGTGTATGAAGCGGCTGTCGATAAACAGCCACCACATCGAATTTCAAACTAATATCGACTTAAATAAAGAAGTTTTTGGGTGGCTAGCCCAAAAATTTGGGACCGCAGATATTGATGTATACATATGTGAAGCGTAGGTCCACTTGAAGCTACCATATAAATTACAAAGTTGATAATGTAAACAATGAAAAAGTTTTTCATACAAAAAGTCAATAATGGGCGGTGTTTTGTATGGGGGCTACCCCAAAAAGTAGGCTTGGCGTGTCAATATTAATACTCTATTTGAGTCTAGTTGCAACTGGACGAACAGACGGACATATCTAGGTCGACTCATCTTGTTGAGCTGATCGAGAATATATAGACTTTATGGGATCTACGAGCCCCATTAATGGGTTATAACCTTTCAGACAAACCACATCACAACATACCAACCCCACTTGAAGGAGAGGCCCCTAATCGTCGGGTTGCAATGTAGTATTAAATTTTCGATGATATGCTTTCAATTAAGTAGAGACACGAATTTGATGTCTTACAAGAAAACTTTATTTTATAAGAAATAAATTTTAACAACATTACGAACGCTAAATTACATATTACAATCAATTCCAACAATACAATGAAAAATACAAATCTTTCGTCACAAAATTGATCGAAGTTTTGTGAGTTCCAAGTAGGTATTTACCTTGTAAATAGATTTTTATACCCTACACCCAAAGGGATGTATGTAACAAACAGAAAAAGGTGTAGTAAACCCCATAAAGTACATACGGGGTTTGTAAAAAAATAGCTGACGTTTCTAATTTCGGTAGCTATGTTCTTACGATTTTCAATTTTTTTTTTTTTTGTTTTTTTATGTTGGTACATATTCGGGCTTTTTTCACAATTAAACAACCGATAAAATATTGTAGCATGCACCCTATTGCAAAATGCGTGCTGTGAAGACTTTAGCTGCAGATGGTACATTAAAAATTTGTTAATATGGTACACGCACAAATTCGGCCTGGCTCGTCGACAATTGGTTGGGATCTTATTTCACCATATACAAATTTATTGATTCACTTCACAGTAGCAATTACTTGCCGTTATAGAAGCATAACACAAACAAAAAAAATATTTGAGTGCTTATTTTTTTCCTAAGAGATAGGAAGGAGAAAAGACCAGAGCAAAGATACACCAAGGAAAAGAAATTTAAAGAAGGATAAAAGTGTGGTTCTACTATTGGATGAAGAAAGGCACTCTGATGGTATGCGGTCATAGTTTGCCCACCCTACCTTAGCCCTTTAACAGTCAACACCAATCTGCGCAGCAGCGTTACCAACAACATCGTTCTCTTCATCACTACTACCAACAGCATCTCTTATTTCCTCTTCGTTCCCGACAATTTCGTACACAGCAGCATCACTCTCTTCAATTTATTGAAGATGAAAAAGAAGCAGTAGCTACGCCAACCATAAATATGGAACCTGTGGTTCAAAACAAAACAAGCCCCCACCTATTTATGTGCAGGATGTTGAGGAAATAAAATCTCTTAATAGTGCTCTATCAGATATCGCAACCATGACTTAATTTTAAAAACACCACCTAACAAAGAAGTTCGAATTCAGACCTTTGATTCTATTTATTATACCGCGATCATAAAGATGCTGCATCCTAAAATACGAAATATTATACTTTTAAGCCCAAAGAAGAAAGAGGATCTAGAACAATTTTGAGACACCTACACCATCCATTTGATATTACCGAAATAAAATCAGAACTGAGAGTAGTAGGACGCAATAAACATTTACAATATGCAACAAAAATATACAAAAAAGCCTCTACCGCTATTCTCAATAGAGCTTAAAACTAGTCCAAATAACAAAGACATTTATAACAAAATGACATTACTCAATACTAAAGTACAATTCGAAGCACCAAACCAAAAGAGATCGATTGCCCAGTGCACTAACCGTCAAAAATACGGACATACAAGAAACTATTGTACCCGGGACCCTGTTTGTGTTAAGTCCGCGGGAAAACATAAAACACTAGACTGTCAAATGAACGAAATTACAAAAAGTAAATGCGCCCTATGTGGAGGTGCTCATACTGCCAATTACAAAGGATGCTGTACAAAACATAAAAAATTTCCTGCAATAAGACCTAAAAATATAATATAAGACAAACCCAAAAACAAAGAAATATTACATGTACCAGTTCAAGAAGATTTAACTTATGCTCAAGCCGCTGCCTGCGCCGTAGAAACTAGTTCACAGCCAACAAACTCGAAAAATATTGGTAGGACAACCACAGCAGGAAACTTGAGTACAGGACCCTACAAACTTAACACAGACCGAAGACATGTCAGAATTAAAATCAACTATAAAGCAGTTAATTGAACAGATTACAGTAATCATGAATGTTATAACACTTTTAGTGAATAAACTTGACTTAAAGCATGGACAGTAGGCTGAAAATAGATTTCTGGAATGCTAAAGGTCTAAATAATCATATTTTAGAACTGAAGCATTTCTTAAAAGAACCCAAAATTGACATTGCTCTTATTTCTGAAACTCATTGCACAAATTAGCATGCCTTGAGCATACGCAACTATACAATATACACCACAAATCACCCGGACGGCACAGGACACGGAGGCACTGCAATAATTATTAAAAATACACACATTCAATCGACGAATCTAGGAATAGAAGATAACAATAGACTTTTTACAATATCAGCAATATACTGCCCTCATGGACATTCAATATCAACATCGCAATACATCGAATTCTTTAAAAAAAAATTTGGACCTAGATTTCTAGTAGCTGGGGATTGTAATGCGAAATACATGAGATTGACAAATGCAAAGGGCAAAAACTTAAGGGTGAGTCTACATACTGGCTTTACCTAAATGACACATACTGATTTTTAGAGGGAAATGACGCTTTAATGTAAATATAGTTACAATATGGTCCGATGTGATTTAATACAAGTTACATCATCGTATTTATATCATTTTATATTATTTACTGACTTACTTAATTTAACCACATATCGTCCAAGTCAAAATCATCAATCACCTGGCAAAAAAAAAAAAAAAGAATGATTATCATAAAACCATAGCGGTCCGCATTGACGGTAACCGTCCTTTTAGCGTCTTTTTCGAATAAATACGACCCGATGACGCCAAGATCTTAAGCGGCCCCTCTTCAAATTGTTTAGGTCAGAGCTCCAAATGCGAAAATGTTTTTTAAACAGTAGTTCTACGGTTTTAGAACCTCGAAATGGAAAACCTTATAATGTAGTTGCATGCTTCCCGGCGTATTTGAGTCACCAATTGTGAATTACAAAACTATTTAATAACAAATTGCATGCAATGTAAAACACGTAGTACATATTTCTCTTACGCGCTGACCAGACCAAATTTGTTTTCGAGTCAAACAAAGAATCCACCCATCTTTTTCGCATTAACAGTTTCTTATCAAATGCTAGCTCGCTGCTTCCATGCTACGCCTCTTATTAGTAAACACTCACTCGAACACACATTCAGCTGCTGCATTACACAGTGCTTGGTAGAATAATATAAAGTACCGTACACTGCCTAGCTGATCTCCTTTTTCGTTCATTTCTTTTCCTTCGTTTCAATTGGCAGAATAAAGAAAGAACAAAGAAATGAGTGGATCTGGCGCACTATATATTCTGCATGAATTATTATAAAAATTAAAATAATATTTCGAAGGAAAACAAAAACCATTATGTGGTTTCTGTTATTGTTATACTCGTGTGTATAAGTATAAGCAACGTGTTGTTTGCAGAGTTTATTAAAGACTAATATAAAGAATATTGTGCATGCGTATATTGAGCTGAACATGAAGGCTGCGAACTTAAGTATAAAAAGAAACAAAAGAATGTCCGTTACTTCTTGGGACGAACTTATGTATGTATATAAAGATGAGATAGAGCGTTGTTTACATTTCATATTTTAACACTCCTCAACGCGAAGTCTATCAAACAAAACTAACCTAATAAACATTTTTGTTCATAATTCAAACATACAAATTAATTCAAAAATTCATTTCAAACCTAACAAACTAGTACTAGTACAGCATACAGCTTGACCTTACTCAAGTTCTTTGTCAATACATCGGATATCATGTCATCTGTGGGAACGTACTCTATATCAATAACTTTATTCTTGTACACTTCCCTTACAAAGTGATATTTGATTTCTATGTGTTTGCTGCGAGAGTGAAACTTATTTTCCTTAGCAAGGTAACTCGCACTTTGATTGTCGCTGTACATCATCAGTGTTGGCATCGGCCCGAAACCCATTTCGTCGATCAGCTTTCTCAAATACACCGCCTCTTTGGTTGCTGTAGAAAGTGCCACATTTTCCGCCTCAGTACTGCTTAGGGCGACCATGGTCTGCTTCTTCGACTCCCATGAAAATGCTGCTCCAGCTATGAAGAATGTCCAGCCACTAAATGATTTGCGGTCGTTGCCATCACCAGCCCAGTCTGCGTCGACAAAGCAATGGGCAGGTACACCTGTTTTGTTGTAGTGCAACCGCATATTAAAGGTACCCTTCAGATATCTCAAGACGCGCTTAGCAGGCACTTCATGCTCCTTGTGAGGATCTGCACACTTCTGTGCCAATTTGGCTACCGAATGAATTATATCCGGCCGCATTGTCAGCGTCAAATACAATAACGAACCAACGAGAGATTGGTAGCTCGCTGCGTTCACCTTTTGACAACCATTGTCGTCACACTTGGTCTGAAAACCAGCTTCCAGTTTAGTAACGTTTGCCTTGCAGTCAGATATGCCGCTGAGACGTCCATCTGGTGCAAGTGCATCTCATGCTCGACAGCCAACGTTATCACTAACCTGATTGAGGAATACCGCGCCACTGGAGAAAATATTTCCTGGTAGTTAATGCCGTATTGCTGCCCACAACCTTTCGCAACTAATCTTGCCTTAAAGCGCTCAACGTTGCCATGTTGATCACTCTTGGTGTTGAAGACCCATTTACAGCCAATGGCTTTTTCACCTGCCGGCAGATCAATCAACTTCCACGTTTTGATATCCTGCAGATGAGCAAACTCCTTCTGCATCGCAGATCTCCAGTCAGCTGAGTTTGGTAAACTTAGCGCTTCTTTAACGCTTGTAGGCACAACAATGTCTTTGGCAGCGAGAACATTTGGCATGTTGTACTCCTTTCGAGGACGAGTTTTTTCCAATACTGGGTGTCCAGTCCGAACTATTCTTGGCCTCCCTGGACCTCTTTGTTGACCTGCTTGATTCTCTGCCATATCCAGTTCAGTTTCTGATTGACTCCGCTCACGAATATCTGGATCTTGTTGCTCAAAATCTTGATCCTGCTGATCATCTACATGCCGTTCGCCAACCACTTCGCTTGGCTCCAATACCAAAATATTTGACTCGCATGCTAAGCCTCGATCCAAATCCTTGTCGAATTTGTGCTCTAAAAACACCACATCTCGAGCCACTACAATGCTTCGTTTCACGGGGCTGTACAAACGATATGCTTTGGCAGTTTCAGAGTAGCCTACCAATAAATGCTGTACCCCCTTTGGCAAGAACTTTTTCTTATGAGTTTTTTCCAATACTATGGCCTTGACACCAAACACTTTCAAATGGGCTACACTCGGCTTCTTTCCATACCATGCTTCATATGGAGTTTTATCAGACAATGTTGGAGTCTCGCACCTATTTCGTAGGTAATGTACTCGATTTCATCTTTTAAGAAAAAACATTTTTCTTGTTTGCATTTAATGCCGTTTTCTTGAAGGAATTCCAAAATTTGCTGAACACGGCTAAGGTGCTGGTCAACTGTTGACGCTGTTACGATAATATCATCAAGATAGTTACCACAACCTTCGATGCCGTTTAAAAGTTGTTCTAGATAACAATCATATGGAGTTTTATCAGACAATGTTGCAGTCTCGCACCTATTTCGTAGGTAATGTACTCGATTTCATCTTTTAAGAAAAAACATTTTTCTTGTTTGCATTTAATGCCGTTTTCTTGAAGGAATTCCAAAATTTGCTGAACACGGCTAAGGTGCTGGTCAACTGTTGACGCTGTTATGATAATATTCTAGATAACGTTGAAAAATTGCTGGTGCGCTGGCAATACCATAGGATAACCGTTGATACTGAATTAAGCCCAGGGGTGTTTTTACGACCATCAATTGTTTTGAATCTTCGTCAAGCTCCATTTGCAAATACGCATCCTTTAAATCGGTTTTTGTAAAATGCTTTCCATGGCGGACAACATGCAGTAATGATTCTCTCATTGGTAATGGGTACTGTTCAATGTCAATGTGCGCATTGACAGCCTGTTTAAAGTCCCCACAAATTCGTAATGATCCATCTTGTTTCGGAGCTAGTACAATAGGCGAAGCCCAATTGCTGAACTTAATCGGTTTCCAAATACCTGCTTCTGTCACTCGGTCTGCTTCTGCTTTAAATTTGGCCAATTGAGCGAAAGGTATTTGTCTGCTTTTGAAGAATTTCGGTGTGGCATTAGGTTTCAGAAAAACACTTGCTTTGAAGTTTTTTATCACACCAAGAGCCGGTTCAAACACTTCTTTGTACCTGTAGCACAAATCAGCTATTTGAGGCGCATAATCATCAACCAAGTTTGATACTTGTTGAATTTCGAAACCGAATGTTTTGAATAAGTCCAATCCGAAAAGATTATTTGCATTTTCGACATTTACTACGATTATTACAATTTCTTTTTGTTTCTTTCCGCACTTTGCTTTAGTGTGCACCTCACCCAATATCGGAATTGGCGTTTGCCCGAACGCATGCAAAACTCGATTGCATTTTACTAATTTTGGACTGTTGAATTGTTTGTATGTTTTAGAATTTATCACCGAAACCGTTGCACCAGAGTCCATTTGAAATGTTATTATTTTCTTTAAAAGTTTGACATCAATAATGTTTTTATTTGATTCGAATTTTACGGTTCCTGTCACACTGTTGATATGCACTGTGTCAACTGAATCCATCGTTTTCGTGATGTTGTTTTTTTGTCGATCGTTTTCCCCTTCTCTACTTCTGTTGTAGTTCCTATACAATTTGTCTTTCTTAGTCAAGCAAACGGCACCTATGTGTCCTTTTTTGCAGCTTTGGCAATTAGCGTCCCGAAACTTGCATCTCTCTCTAGCATGAGAGTTTCCACATCCAGTACATGTTTAAGCATGATTGTTTGCATTTCGTTCGATTTTTTTTTCTTTATTATGATGTTTGTGTGTGTGCATCGCATTTACTGGTATTGGCTTTTCACAATTGTCTTTTATTGTAGCGACTGTTCTTTTTGTTGTCTCGTAACTTTCGGCAATTATTAGGACATCTTCAAGACTTGGTTGTAATTTTTGAAGAGCAGCAGCGCGCACTCAGTCATATGGCGTGTGTACAATTATTTGATCGCGTATCATTTCACCAACATAACTTGATAACTCCACCACACACAAACTTACATTCACGAGCAATGCCACGAAGATCTGCTACCCACTCTCTATGTGTCTGTGAATGTTGTATCCCCGTTTCAAAGAATTCGTACCGAGCGGCGACAATGTGTCGCTTTGTCTGGAAATGCTCCGTTATTTTATCGATTAATTGCTTGTATGTGTGTGCAAGCAAGCTATCACTGCCAAATAGATTTCGATAGTTCGAAAATATCAGCACCAATCCATGAAAGAAAGTATGCTATTTGTTTTTCAGCGCATGTAACTGAATATGCGTGAAAATGTTGAGTCAACTGTTGCATATATGACTCCCAATTCTGCGTATCTTTACTAAAATTGTGGAAAGGAGGACAAATAGTCCATTCACCCGTGACGCGGCTTGAAACACTAGCATTGGCAACATTCTATTCGAGAACTGATTACATCCACTTTTGTTGTTGTTCCAACAATTCCTTTGCAAATTGATGCTGTTGATCAAGCAATTGTTTAAAATTATTTTCGTCGATCGGCATCTTTATGCTTTTACGCGGAACTACCGACACGAATTACACAATTAACGGTTTTTTTTTCACTGTCCTTTCTTCTTTTTTATACTCGTCGCCAGTTGTTGTATTTGAGGTGTGTTGTGCATTGCTTGAGCGTAACTTAACGACTGACTTTATTAATGCGTCCTTTGTGTATCTATAATAATTGGTATATATGTGTGTGGTATGTGTATGTGTGACAGATATGAATGAGAGTATGAGTGAACGAGAGTAGGTTAGTACATTTTTAAATTACACATATATAACAAATAAGATGATCTTTAACTCGTAAAAAGGAGACTATATGGCAAAGTACATGAGCACGTAATGCATGTGTCATATACTGGTACTTACACTAATTAAAAATATATAAAATAAATTATTATGCTTCGCAGCGCCAATTACAAGGCCACTTCGCGTCGTTACACGATGTCTCATCCCGACGCTTCGAATCCGACACGCAACCTTAACCTTACAAAAGACTATCTATATATACTCGTATTGTGTGAGAATAAATAAAACTCGCCCTTTTACAAAAATTCCTGATCGAAAGAAATCATTGAAATCGGTTTATATTTTTGGAGGTGGTTGGTTGAGTGGTTGTAGATTTCAATGTTCGTAGATTAATTTTATTATACTACATAATTATAATAATTAGGTATACAATTATAATAATTAATAAAAGGTACCGAAAGAAACTGTTGAAGTTCGGATATGTACGAACATGTTACAATGCGTCATACTTGTTATAACAACATGTATGGGCTGAAATGTTGCAGCTCATCTTGTATTGTGTGAACATATTTTTTGTCTCAAATAAACTACGCAAGTGTAAGCACAGGACGCGGTGTTATTATTTAATTGTTCCTCTGTCTTTAGGCCTTTCACCGCCGGAGATCAACCAAGCCTTGATTTCCACACAACCACACACATCTACATGTTTGAACAGGTTATGGGCCCAGACCGGGTAGACCTGAGCAGAGTTTTATTTTAATTAAAAGTATAACCAGGTTTTTATAGGATTGAGACAGTAGCCACAATGAGTGCGATGTACCAGATCGACAAGCTCGATGAGACGAATTACGATTCGTCGTGCATTCAGATGCGCTGAAGTATGGAAAGTGCCATCTGGTCAGCTTAAGGCAGAAGCGGCCGAACCTGAGAACAGATGGTCTGACAAGGATGAGAAGGCATTGTCTATGATCACGTTGAGCGTGAAGCCATCTCAACTGAATTACCTGAAGCATTGCAAAAGCGCAGTCGACACTTGGAATAAGCTCAAGGAGGTGTATCAACCTGTATCAAGTGTTTTTATAAAAGAAGTTGCTCGGAATGCGAATGGCGGATAGAGAAGCGATCTCTAGCTATTTGAACGCATTTAGTGGCGCATTGGACAAGCTAGCTGAGGTTGGCATTGAACTGCAGGAGGAACTCGTCGTCATTATTTTGCTATCAAGTCTTCCAAGGCGATTTGAGAATTTCGTGATTGCTATGGAGACAAGAGACAGTTTACCGCCGCTTGATCTGCTTAAAATAAAATTGATGGAAGAGGGAGAGCGGCGTAGCAGTTTAGATGAGCCGTTACACATAGATAATGTTTCAACTGCGGGCAGCAGGGGCATTATAAAAACGAATGTAATGCAGAAATGAAAGCAACAAAGCAACAACAACGAGATAAGAATTTGGCTGTTTTGGCGACAGCAGACTCAACGGTATTTGGACGGACGAGATGGTGTCTGGACGGCGGCGCTGTTATTAAAAGGCAAGGATCTGTGTTTGATGATTAACAAAACGTTTGTTGCGATGCCGCGCATGTCAGCGCAGATATATGGCACAAGCGATATGGACATTTGAATTACGCCAGTATGACAGATCTTATGAAGAAGTCGTTGGTGGTTGGTATCGACAAAGTGACTTTTGATGAAGCCAATTCGTGCAAGACGTGCATGAAGTGTAAAATTCACACACAGCCGTTCCCGAAGGCATCGGAGAACAGATCGAAGCACTTGCTGGATCTCATTCATATGGATGTATGTGGACCAATGGAGAGGCAATCGCTTGGAGGCTCGAGATACTTTGTAGCGTTCATTGACGACAGGTCAAGGCGTATATTCGTAGATTTTCTCAAAAGTAAGGATCAAGTGTTTGAGAAATTCGTGGCGTTTAAAAGTCTAGTTGAACGTCATACAGGCCGCAAAATTAAGACAATACGAAGTGATAATGGGCGCGAATTCGTTAACAAGGCATTTGACGAATATCTTGCTAAAAATGATATAGCTGACAGTTCCGTACAGCCCACAGCAGAACGGAGTGCCAGAGAGAGAGCGAATCGCACATTAGTCGAAATGGCGCGGAGTTTGCTAGTACATTCCGAAATGAGCGAATCTTTATGGGCAGAGGCAGTAGAAACAGCGTGCTACCTGAGGAACAGATCACCTACCACGGCATTAAAAGGTGAGACGCCATACGAGGCATGGTACGGCAGAAAGCCGAAAGTGAATAATTTCAGAGTATTTGGTGCGATGGCAGTGGGCCTAGATAAGACGCACCATAAGAAATTTGCAGCCAAAGGCAAGGAGTATCGCATGATTAAGAAAAATGCTTTTATTCAAAAAGTGATAATGTAGATTCGCATTGAGGAAGGGTGTTGAAGTTCGGATATGTACGAACATGTTACAATGCGTCATACTTGTTATAACAACATGTATGGGCTGAAATGTTGCAGCTCATCTTGTATTGTGTGAACATATTTTTTGTCTCAAATAAACTACGCAAGTGTAAGCACAGGACGCGGTGTTATTATTTAATTGTTCCTCTGTCTTTAGGCCTTTCACCGCCGGAGATCAACCAAGCCTTGATTTCCACACAACCACACACATCTACATGTTTGAACAGGTTATGGGCCCAGACCGGGTAGACCTGAGCAGAGTTTTATTTTAATTAAAAGTATAACCAGGTTTTTATAGGATTGAGACAGTAGCCACAATGAGTGCGATGTACCAGATCGACAAGCTCGATGAGACGAATTACGATTCGTCGTGCATTCAGATGCGCTGAAGTATGGAAAGTGCCATCTGGTCAGCTTAAGGCAGAAGCGGCCGAACCTGAGGACAGATGGTCTGACAAGGATGAGAAGGCATTGTCTATGATCACGTTGAGCGTGAAGCCATCTCAACTGAATTACCTGAAGCATTGCAAAAGCGCAGTCGACACTTGGAATAAGCTCAAGGAGGTGTATCAACCTGTATCAAGTGTTTTTATAAAAGAAGTTGCTCGGAATGCGAATGGCGGATAGAGAAGCGATCTCTAGCTATTTGAACGCATTTAGTGGCGCATTGGACAAGCTAGCTGAGGTTGGCATTGAACTGCAGGAGGAACTCGTCGTCATTATTTTGCTATCAAGTCTTCCAAGGCGATTTGAGAATTTCGTGATTGCTATGGAGACAAGAGACAGTTTACCGCCGCTTGATCTGCTTAAAATAAAATTGATGGAAGAGGGAGAGCGGCGTAGCAGTTTAGATGAGCCGTTACACACAGATAATGTTTCAACTGCGGGCAGCAGGGGCATTATAAAAACGAATGTAATGCAGAAATGAAAGCAACAAAGCAACAACAACGAGATAAGAATTTGGCTGTTTTGGCGACAGCAGACTCAACGGTATTTGGACGGACGAGATGGTGTCTGGACAGCGGCGCTGTTATTAAAAGGCAAGGATCTGTGTTTGATGATCAACAAAACGTTTGTTGCGATGCCGCGCATGTCAGCGCAGATATATGGCACAAGAGATATGGACATTTGAATTACGCCAGTATGACAGATCTTGTGAAGAAGTCGTTGGTGGTTGGTATCGACAAAGTGACTTTTGATGAAGCCAATTCGTGCAAGACGTGCATGAAGTGTAAAATTCACACACAGCCGTTCCCGAAGGCATCGGAGAACAGATCGAAGCACTTGCTGGATCTCATTCATATGGATGTATGTGGACCAATGGAGAGGCAATCGCTTGGAGGCTCGAGATACTTTGTAGCGTTCATTGACGACAGGTCAAGGCGTATATTCGTAGATTTTCTCAAAAGTAAGGATCAAGTGTTTGAGAAATTCGTGGCGTTTAAAAGTCTAGTTGAACGTCATACAGGCCGCAAAATTAAGACAATACGAAGTGATAATGGGCGCGAATTCGTTAACAAGGCATTTGACGAATATCTTGCTAAAAATGATATAGCTGACAGTTCCGTACAGCCCACAGCAGAACGGAGTGCCAGAGAGAGAGCGAATCGCACATTAGTCGAAATGGCGCGGAGTTTGCTAGTACATTCCGAAATGAGCGAATCTTTATGGGCAGAGGCAGTAGAAACAGCGTGCTACCTGAGGAACAGATCACCTACCACGGCATTAAAAGGTGAGACGCCATACGAGGCATGGTACGGCAGAAAGCCGAAAGTGAATAATTTCAGAGTATTTGGTGCGATGGCAGTGGGCCTAGATAAGACGCACCATAAGAAATTTGCAGCCAAAGGCAAGGAGTATCGCATGATTAAGAAAAATGCTTTTATTCAAAAAGTGATAATGTAGATTCGCATTGAGGAAGGGTGTTGAAGTTCGGATATGTACGAACATGTTACAATGCGTCATACTTGTTATAACAACATGTATGGGCTGAAATGTTGCAGCTCATCTTGTATTGTGTGAACATATTTTTTGTCTCAAATAAACTACGCAAGTGTAAGCACAGGACGCGGTGTTATTATTTAATTGTTCCTCTGTCTTTAGGCCTTTCACCGCCGGAGATCAACCAAGCCTTGATTTCCACACAACCACACACATCTACATGTTTGAACAGGTTATGGGCCCAGACCGGGTAGACCTGAGCAGAGTTTTATTTTAATTAAAAGTATAACCAGGTTTTTATAGGATTGAGACAGTAGCCACAATGAGTGCGATGTACCAGATCGACAAGCTCGATGAGACGAATTACGATTCGTCGTGCATTCAGATGCGCTGAAGTATGGAAAGTGCCATCTGGTCAGCTTAAGGCAGAAGCGGCCGAACCTGAGGACAGATGGTCTGACAAGGATGAGAAGGCATTGTCTATGATCACGTTGAGCGTGAAGCCATCTCAACTGAATTACCTGAAGCATTGCAAAAGCGCAGTCGACACTTGGAATAAGCTCAAGGAGGTGTATCAACCTGTATCAAGTGTTTTTATAAAAGAAGTTGCTCGGAATGCGAATGGCGGATAGAGAAGCGATCTCTAGCTATTTGAACGCATTTAGTGGCGCATTGGACAAGCTAGCTGAGGTTGGCATTGAACTGCAGGAGGAACTCGTCGTCATTATTTTGCTATCAAGTCTTCCAAGGCGATTTGAGAATTTCGTGATTGCTATGGAGACAAGAGACAGTTTACCGCCGCTTGATCTGCTTAAAATAAAATTGATGGAAGAGGGAGAGCGGCGTAGCAGTTTAGATGAGCCGTTACACACAGATAATGTTTCAACTGCGGGCAGCAGGGGCATTATAAAAACGAATGTAATGCAGAAATGAAAGCAACAAAGCAACAACAACGAGATAAGAATTTGGCTGTTTTGGCGACAGCAGACTCAACGGTATTTGGACGGACGAGATGGTGTCTGGACAGCGGCGCTGTTATTAAAAGGCAAGGATCTGTGTTTGATGATCAACAAAACGTTTGTTGCGATGCCGCGCATGTCAGCGCAGATATATGGCACAAGAGATATGGACATTTGAATTACGCCAGTATGACAGATCTTGTGAAGAAGTCGTTGGTGGTTGGTATCGACAAAGTGACTTTTGATGAAGCCAATTCGTGCAAGACGTGCATGAAGTGTAAAATTCACACACAGCCGTTCCCGAAGGCATCGGAGAACAGATCGAAGCACTTGCTGGATCTCATTCATATGGATGTATGTGGACCAATGGAGAGGCAATCGCTTGGAGGCTCGAGATACTTTGTAGCGTTCATTGACGACAGGTCAAGGCGTATATTCGTAGATTTTCTCAAAAGTAAGGATCAAGTGTTTGAGAAATTCGTGGCGTTTAAAAGTCTAGTTGAACGTCATACAGGCCGCAAAATTAAGACAATACGAAGTGATAATGGGCGCGAATTCGTTAACAAGGCATTTGACGAATATCTTGCTAAAAATGATATAGCTGACAGTTCCGTACAGCCCACAGCAGAACGGAGTGCCAGAGAGAGAGCGAATCGCACATTAGTCGAAATGGCGCGGAGTTTGCTAGTACATTCCGAAATGAGCGAATCTTTATGGGCAGAGGCAGTAGAAACAGCGTGCTACCTGAGGAACAGATCACCTACCACGGCATTAAAAGGTGAGACGCCATACGAGGCATGGTACGGCAGAAAGCCGAAAGTGAATAATTTCAGAGTATTTGGTGCGATGGCAGTGGGCCTAGATAAGACGCACCATAAGAAATTTGCAGCCAAAGGCAAGGAGTATCGCATGATTAAGAAAAATGCTTTTATTCAAAAAGTGATAATGTAGATTCGCATTGAGGAAGGGTGTTGAAGTTCGGATATGTACGAACATGTTACAATGCGTCATACTTGTTATAACAACATGTATGGGCTGAAATGTTGCAGCTCATCTTGTATTGTGTGAACATATTTTTTGTCTCAAATAAACTACGCAAGTGTAAGCACAGGACGCGGTGTTATTATTTAATTGTTCCTCTGTCTTTAGGCCTTTCACCGCCGGAGATCAACCAAGCCTTGATTTCCACACAACCACACACATCTACATGTTTGAACAGGTTATGGGCCCAGACCGGGTAGACCTGAGCAGAGTTTTATTTTAATTAAAAGTATAACCAGGTTTTTATAGGATTGAGACAGTAGCCACAATGAGTGCGATGTACCAGATCGACAAGCTCGATGAGACGAATTACGATTCGTCGTGCATTCAGATGCGCTGAAGTATGGAAAGTGCCATCTGGTCAGCTTAAGGCAGAAGCGGCCGAACCTGAGGACAGATGGTCTGACAAGGATGAGAAGGCATTGTCTATGATCACGTTGAGCGTGAAGCCATCTCAACTGAATTACCTGAAGCATTGCAAAAGCGCAGTCGACACTTGGAATAAGCTCAAGGAGGTGTATCAACCTGTATCAAGTGTTTTTATAAAAGAAGTTGCTCGGAATGCGAATGGCGGATAGAGAAGCGATCTCTAGCTATTTGAACGCATTTAGTGGCGCATTGGACAAGCTAGCTGAGGTTGGCATTGAACTGCAGGAGGAACTCGTCGTCATTATTTTGCTATCAAGTCTTCCAAGGCGATTTGAGAATTTCGTGATTGCTATGGAGACAAGAGACAGTTTACCGCCGCTTGATCTGCTTAAAATAAAATTGATGGAAGAGGGAGAGCGGCGTAGCAGTTTAGATGAGCCGTTACACACAGATAATGTTTCAACTGCGGGCAGCAGGGGCATTATAAAAACGAATGTAATGCAGAAATGAAAGCAACAAAGCAACAACAACGAGATAAGAATTTGGCTGTTTTGGCGACAGCAGACTCAACGGTATTTGGACGGACGAGATGGTGTCTGGACGGCGGCGCTGTTATTAAAAGGCAAGGATCTGTGTTTGATGATCAACAAAACGTTTGTTGCGATGCCGCGCATGTCAGCGCAGATATATGGCACAAGAGATATGGACATTTGAATTACGCCAGTATGACAGATCTTGTGAAGAAGTCGTTGGTGGTTGGTATCGACAAAGTGACTTTTGATGAAGCCAATTCGTGCAAGACGTGCATGAAGTGTAAAATTCACACACAGCCGTTCCCGAAGGCATCGGAGAACAGATCGAAGCACTTGCTGGATCTCATTCATATGGATGTATGTGGACCAATGGAGAGGCAATCGCTTGGAGGCTCGAGATACTTTGTAGCGTTCATTGACGACAGGTCAAGGCGTATATTCGTAGATTTTCTCAAAAGTAAGGATCAAGTGTTTGAGAAATTCGTGGCGTTTAAAAGTCTAGTTGAACGTCATACAGGCCGCAAAATTAAGACAATACGAAGTGATAATGGGCGCGAATTCGTTAACAAGGCATTTGACGAATATCTTGCTAAAAATGATATAGCTGACAGTTCCGTACAGCCCACAGCAGAACGGAGTGCCAGAGAGAGAGCGAATCGCACATTAGTCGAAATGGCGCGGAGTTTGCTAGTACATTCCGAAATGAGCGAATCTTTATGGGCAGAGGCAGTAGAAACAGCGTGCTACCTGAGGAACAGATCACCTACCACGGCATTAAAAGGTGAGACGCCATACGAGGCATGGTACGGCAGAAAGCCGAAAGTGAATAATTTCAGAGTATTTGGTGCGATGGCAGTGGGCCTAGATAAGACGCACCATAAGAAATTTGCAGCCAAAGGCAAGGAGTATCGCATGATTAAGAAAAATGCTTTTATTCAAAAAGTGATAATGTAGATTCGCATTGAGGAAGGGTGTTGAAGTTCGGATATGTACGAACATGTTACAATGCGACATACTTGTTATAACAACATGTATGGGCTGAAATGTTGCAGCTCAAATAAACTACGCAAGTGTAAGTACAGGACGCGGTGTTATTATTTAATTGTTCCTCTGACTTTAGCCCTTCCACCGCCGGTGATCAACCAAGCTTTGATTTCCACACAACCACACACATCTACATGTTTGAACAGAAACAAATGGAGAACAGCTATGCGGAAAACGCTCCATTACTATATTATTCTATCGTTAAACTGCATAGAAAGATGTAAATTAGGAAATAGATAGCTGCGCCAAACGAAAACAACACATTTTCGAATGTTGCTCTTATTCCTATGGGAACACTCACTTTGGCTTTTTTGTTGTTATTGTTTAACAAATTGTGAGAACTGAGAGAGGGAGAACGCTCGAGTCATTGTGATTGGCGTTACCTGATTTTTACCTACCTTGGACACAATACTTTAGAAATTCGTGTCTGCCAAACTTTCCAACAAAAAAAAAAAATGTGAATATCTTGCTTTTAAGGGGGAGGGGGTAAAAACTAGTGTAAACAAGAGATGAGCTAGTCAGTGATTTTTGAGTAGCAGTGATATTATCGTGACGGCTGCATTCAAATCACCGTGACTTTGAACTGCTACTGCGATTGCTGTAAAAATGAAAAGCAAAAAAAAAAACTTAATTTATCTATTTACTAGCTGGTACCCGACGCGTTGCTGCCCTTCCCCTTGCCTCTCCTTACCCCATTCCTTCGCCATGCCACTTTACTGTACCTCCAATTCTACTACCCCTCTTCTCCTGCACCTTCCACTACTTCTCTAACCACCCCTACGCTGCCCCCATTTCTCTGCCACTTTCCCCTACCTCTCCTTACATTTCCACGTTTTTTCCCGCCTATCAACTTCTGAATTACCAATGAAATAAATTTGTAAGAATTGATGATCCGCATCTGGTATTGGTAATAGCGCTCCTAGTAAGTTATATATTTGTCCTTGGATCTGCAATCGTTTGAGAAATTGTAAAATTACTTCTTATACAATTTTGAATATTACCAAAAACTATTATGTTGTAGTTATCTTGAAAGTGTACATGAAATTGTCCTGTACAATATGCGTTGCGCCAAAGGACGTCATTTGGAAACAGCTTTTGTATTTTTGAATATTGGTCAAGAAATGGTTAGAATCACTTCCCATCCCAGAAACTAGTGTAATGAATCTAGTGGTGGGACCAATTGTGGCAATTTTACTTTTCCAATGCATTACAATACGGACAAACGATTGACATTTCTCCAAT
>JAWNNQ010001417.1:5000-90814 GCA_035044765.1 Leucophenga montana | reverse complement strand
TGTATTGGCTGCTTGGGAGAAAATCGCAGCTTAGTTTGGAGAACAAAGTTCGTCTTTACAAGGCTATTTTAAAGCCTGTGTGGACATATGCTATCCAATTATGGGGAACTGCAAGCCAATCAAATATTGAAATTCTTCAACGATATCAGTCCAAAATGCTTAGACTTATTGTTGACGCCCCCTGGTTTGTGGCTAATGACCAAATTCACAAAGATTTAAATATTCCATACATTAAAGATGAAATACGTAGAATAAGCACAAGGTATGTTGAGAGACTACATGATCTTTTAAGTGTTTTAGCAATAGGCCTACTAGATAATAGCGATACAACTTGAAGACTTAAAAGAAATCATGTGTTAGATTTACCTTTTAGAGATTAAATTTTGTATATATTGTAAATAAACTCTTAATTATAGAATTTTGAATATAATAGCTGTTCTCACTGGAGTACAGCTATTTCTGTTATATTATGAACTTTCAACTAATTTACTTATTGTCTTATTGATAGATTGTAAATTAATAATAAAAAAAAGAAAAAGAAAAAAAAAACAGTAGTAACAACCTCTCGCTTCATAAAACTCGCTGGAGTTTTCACCAATGTGTATTTATTCGAAAAAAATACAACTGTTCTCGCCATTCGTATAAATCTGACGAATAAATTTATTTATTCGGATAAATCATCGAAATATATTTTTATTCGAATAATGCCAAATCATATACAAAATAATGTAAAAAAAAATGAGTTTGTTATACCAGGTTATAACAGGTCCAAGATGTGTATAACATATGTCACAGCCAGATGTAACAGTATGACGTAACAGTGTTGAGTGCTATATCTCTGCTCCCAGCTCCCAGTTTCACAGAAAATTATAATAAATCATAATTGGCACAATGTTATAACGTATTATTACTCAAAATATGAGTACGAAACTATGATCTCAATTTTCGGCAAATCGCCTAAATGTGGTTTTCAAAATTTAATTGGACCTATTATTTTAAGTGGAGACTAAGCTACACCAACTAAGCGTTCGTTCGAAAGGTATTTTAGAGAGAAAGGTATTTAAGATATAAGGATTGAAATATGTTTTCTAAACACAAACTTGATTTTGAACTCGTTGGACTTGCCTCGATGCCAAAAATAAATAAAAATTATAAGTTTGGGGCAACAGATACCCTACGAGCCACAAAACCCCTTGGGTGGGTATTTTTAACGCTTTTGTATGTTTTTTTTGAATGTAAGTTTCAAGAAATTTTTAATGGTATAGGTGTAACACTTCTCGATCGGAATCATCAATCAAAATTTCGTTATTGCGTCTATAATATAGTGCTCGTGCTGCACCTTTCGTCACTTTCGTGGACTACCGTGAAAACTAGACTATAGTTGCTGAGCTGTACGTATAAGAGAATAAACATACATATACATACTTAAACTACTATAATCCAAATACTATTATCATTAAATATTATGTACAAACTATTTTATATTTGTGTGTTGCTTGTCGTGAAATCCACGAGATTAAATTTTTTCCAAATCTTAGATTTTGATGCGGTTGGTTTGAGTTTTATACTTCTGTCTTTTTGAATTATTTTATTTTCAATTTCAATATTTTTTTCTCTGCAGTCGCCATTATCGCTTTAAGGCGTGAATAAATTTTACGATCGTTGAAACAAATGCAATACCATGCAGAGTTGCATTTACCATGCAAAAGGTATTATATTTAAAAAAAAAAAAAATGGAAATACAAAAATGCAAATTTAATGCCATTTTTCATATGTTTTACTACGCACAGAAGTAATATTTGTTATTATGTATGCACTTTCAAATTTAATGAAAATGCATATAAAAATAATATTATATTTTTTAGTCCAGAGATCAATTTCAGACCAGAGCGAAATTTCGGGACCGGCGTTAATTTCGAAATAGTCAAGAAATCCCACAAATTTGAAATTTCCCGATCCCGAAGAAATTTTCTGGAGCCGCGGGAATCCCGTTCCGTGCCCATCATATTGTTCATATAAAAAAAAACCTTGGGGATTTATTTCGGAAACCCCCTTCTAAGATACCTCCAACATTATATTTAGCACCAACTTTCCACGCTCCAACAATAAATATTTCATTGGACGGTGTTGACCGGTAGTCATTCATAATATTTTCTGTATATTTATAAATATTACAAGTTATTTTATTAAGAACTTAAAAGTTAGCTATACAAATAATGTACATTGCATGAGAGCTTAAGGTGACTAGAACAAAAGAATGTGTGTTATTATTATATGTTTTCTTTTTGAGTTTGTAATGTGTTTGATTTTAGTTGTAATGTGTTAATCTAAAGTGCACAAAAACAAAAAAAACAAAAAAAAGAAACCAAATTAGGACACAATTTCGCAGTGTAAATATAAAAGATGTATAGTTTTCTAAGTGTGTTTGTGTATTTACAATTTCCTCTTCTATTTGTGTAATTTATGTTTGATTGTAAGTATTTGATGTGTAAGTATTTTCTTAGGCATGAGTGTTTGTGTACGCGGATAATATTTTTTTTTTACTCGATATATATGTGTATGCAAATGTGTTTGTTTCATTTATTTTTTTTTTTCTTTTTTACAAGTACTGGAGATCACTCAAGCCGCAAAATACCGCGATATGTATGTATATGTCGACCTGCATTGGAGATTTTTGCAACTCGCCAAACTTATAATTGGTCTTTAGGTGCGGTTTAGGTATAATTGTTGCCTATTGACTGGTTTATAGTTGAACTATGACGTTAAGAATACGTGTATCCCTTATTTGTCACTGTACTCTGTTGCACCATTAGAGGATTCATCTTCGGTAGTCGTTTCTTCCTCTGAGCGAAAACCAACTTTTCCAACTTCCGCGTCTGCGTATGTTAATTCATTTGAATCAGAGCATTGCTCGCAGACTCCTTGCTGCATCGCGATTGCAGTTGTAACAAATACCTTGCCACATCGATCGCATTCATCTTGAGGATCACCTGAAATTTAAAAAAAAATGATATGGAAATTAATGCAACAGCCATATTGCAATTTATTTGCGCATTATATATGTATAAGTTTTATTTTTCACTCTTTCCCGATTTGCTCGGTACCGCTGGTGTCTTGCACGAGTATATTTAGCATGAATTTCGCCTTTTTGACGGTTACAGATATCGAGATATGCGAGTATAGAAGTTTGTGGATAATTTGGTTGCGCATGAAATGATTACAAAAACTTAGACAGATTTAAATACAAATTTAAAGAAATTATAGATTAAGTGGGATTGAACATATGTTCTCTGGAATGTATGGCCGGCTAGACAGTTAAGCTATCGATATCTCATACTAAAATAAGTGAACAATTTATACAATATCAGATATTATTAATTTGATTCATCTTTTGCATGTAGTTCACCAATTTAAAAAAAAATTATTAATTTTAAAATAATTGTTTTAATTCAAACATGTTCAATAAAAAAAAAAAATTACAAATTGATTTTGTATGAGAGCTAACCTTGTAGAAAAATTGAGGTCATGTTTGAACTTGTGTTGTTTCTAGTTTTAAAAAATCTCCATACCAACTTTTAAACCAATATCTCAAAAAATGAGGGAGTAGGGTTGTTAGGAACGCACAGACTGGCGGACATGACTAGATCGACTCGTATTGTCACGCTGATCACCTTCTGTAGCAGAAAATAATGACATGAGGGAACTTAAGGTAATGATGAAGTCACTAATGGAGCAAATGAGTACGAAACTTAATTTGCTCACAACTGTCATTTCGACCATAAGAACATGCTAAAAATAGTATGTTAAAACTATTCTTGGCAGAAGAAAATGTAGATATTGTGCTAATATCGGAAACGCACATTATCAACGGGAGTTTTGTACGTATACCAAAGTACACTATTTATACCACCAACCTCCCTGCTGGCACGGCTCGTTGCGGTACAGCAGTTATTATAAACCATATCCCATGTTAAATTAAAAAAACACCAAACAAGCTACCTGCAAGCAACCAAAATCAAAATTACAGTACAATTTATGCCAAATCAGCTCATAAAGCAAAACATCTTTAAAAATTTTATAATCTCATTGGGGATTAGGCTTTTAGCTGGTGACGATTTCAATGCAAAACATACACAATGGGGTTCAAGGCTAATAACACCTAGAGGACGCAAACTTATAAGCGTAATGAATGCAAACAACACATTTCAACAGGCGATCCAACCTATTGGCCCAGTGACATGAACAAGTTGCCCGATCTAATTGACATTTTTATAGCTAAAGCAATACCACAGAAATAAAAAAGCGCCTGTTTATGACTTTATTACTGGTAAAACATTTAAAGAACTCCCGTCGAGTGGCTTTCACATTATTACAAAAATATTTAATGCAATTCTGCGATGTGACCATTTTCCTAGTCAATGGAAAGTTGCACAGATAGTAGCCATACCAAAACCGAGAAAACCACAAGAAGACATCAACTCATATAGCCCGATAAGCCTCCTTCCAATGTTGTTCAATTATCGAACAGAACAATCTTATCCCTACTCATCAATTCGGGTTCAGAAAGTACCACTCTACGATAGAAACAATTAACAGAGTATACAAATTTGCAAGAACTGCTCTCGAAAACAAAGAATACTGCACCGCGTCGTTCCTAGATGTCTCAAAAGCCTTTGATAAAGTATGACACCCTGGACTTATGTACAAACTCAAAATACTTCTTCCTTAACATGCATTCAAAATCTTGAACTCCTAAATGAAACCGAGATTATTTATGGTCAAAATTAAAGATGAGTTCACTGATTTATTTGAAATAAATTCTGGCGTTCCACAAGGTAGCGTGTTAGGTCCCATATTGTATACACTATATAGTCCACCTGAACATATCATATTACAAACTCAATATCTTGACTTTATAAAAACTTTAGGTCATCGATTCGTTGCCGCTGGTGATTTTAACGCTAAATACGCCATTTGGGGTACCAGACACTCAAATAATAAAGGCAAAAATCTTGTTAATGCCTTAAACAGACTTAATATTAAGCACTTAAGGACTGGAGAGCCAAAATATTGGCCTACAGATACGAATAAAACTCCAGACCTGGTGGACTTTTGCATTTTAAAAAACTTTGACATAAACAAATTTAATATAACGTCTAGACTGGAGCTTTCGTCAAATCACTCGCCAGTACAAATAGACTATAAATCTAACCTAAAACCACAATCTTGATAATAAACAAATTCACTGGGACACTTACAGAGAATACATAAGCCACTCTCTCTGTATAAACATTCCACTGCAAACAGAGGACAATATTGAATCAGCAATAATGTATCTTAACGACATATTAGAAAAAGCTGTTCATCAGTCGACTCCACTTTGTCAGACGATATCCAGCAAAAATGTAGTATCACCTACAATTCGACGTCTTATAAAAGAAAAACGAAATCTAAGGAAAAACTGGCAACTAACTAGATCACCGGAAGCAAAAAAGATTTAACAGAGCAACGAAAACTTTAAAAGAACATCTTAAAAATATTAAAAATGACCAAATTAACAACTTTCCACAAAACTTGACTCCAACACGCAGTACGGACTATTCTCTATGTAAAGAGACTAAGAAATTGCTAAATAAGACAGAGCACCAACCTCCATTAAAAAATAACAATGGCTTGTGAGCCAGAACAAACCTTGAAAAAGCCTAAAATTTAGGTGACTACTATGAAAATGTACTCACTGGGTCTACCTCCAACTCTGGAGGTAAACAAGCTAGCCCATTTAGAGGCTTAGAATATCTACCCGTAAAAAGCGCTTCCATTAATGAAATACGAGACTGCAGAACAAATCAAGTTAAGCCAAAAAAAGCTCCAGGGTATGATAAAATTAATGGACGACTGCTGAAAGAGGCTCCAGACAGTAATAAAATATATTCGTAATTTATTTAATGCAATTTTCACACTTAATTACTTCCCAAAGGCTTGGAAAGTTGCGGAAGTAATTGCTATCCCAAAATCAGGTAAAGATGCATCATTTGCATCCTCATATAGACCAATTAGCTTGCTTCCGATTCTGTCCAAAGTATTTGAAAAAATTGTTCGATCCAGACTAATTCCCATATTGGAAAGTAGGAGTACCATACCAGACCATCAATTTGGCTTCCGCTGGAATCACTCGACTGTACAAGAAGTCCATAGAGTTACAAATAAAATCCTAAACGACATCGACTACAAGAAGTTCTGCATAGGAGTGTTCCTAGACGTAGAAAAGGCATTCGATAAGGTCTGGCATGAAGGCCTAATTTTAAAGCTCTTCAAGTGGTTTCCAGAAAACATAGATCAAATTCTTACAAGCTACATCAAAGGCAGAATTTTCTTTGTGAGGTACAAAGACGAAAATTACACTCTCAGGCAAATAATTACAGGCGTACCTCAAGGAAGCGTGCTAGGTCCGCTTTTATACACCGACCCCATCTGAAAACTCTTCAATGCTAGCAACTTTCGCTGATGATACAGTCTTGCTAAGTGCTGACTACAATATTAACACTGCAAAGCCACATTGCAAAGAAATTTAAACTCTACGCTAGATTGGTTTAATAAATGGAAAATTTAAATAAACAACACTAAAACGGTACAAGTGATATACACTACCAATCCACTTGAAAATCCATGGTAATGACGTAATATAGCAAAATATCTAGGCCTATATATTAACAGCAAGCTGATTTGGAAGTACCACATTAAAAAAAGAAAAACGCGATCAGATCAAACAAAGAAGTAAACAATTATACTGGATTTTAAATGGGAACTCAAGACTATCCCTAAAAACAAGCTACTAATCTATAAATCTATAATAAAACCAATTGGAGCTCAAATATGGGGAACTGCGAAAAAATCAAACACGGCGTTTATTTAGAGACAACAATCAAAAATCCTCCGTCTCATCACGAATGCGGAGTGGTATATAACCAACATGGATTTACATAGAGACTTAGACATCCCAACGGTGGAAGAAGAGGTTGTATACATAAGCAGAAATAACCAAACTAAATTACAATTACATTCGAACAAACAAATAAAAGACCTACCCGTGCAAGAACTATTGCGTAAAAGAAGGCTACAAAGGACGAGGCCTGTTGATTTAGTTTAGTTTAATACATATGTATAACTTAGTACAATAATTAATGATTATGTTTTAAAATAAACTTTTATGAATAGTCATTTAAGTTAATTTTAGCCCACCTAACTCACTTAAATCATGTACTTAAAGTCAATTTATAATTATTTAAGACAGACGTACAATAAAATTGGGAGAAAAAAAAAATAAAAAATAAAAAATAAAAAACGTCAGCAGTAAATACCGAACATGTCTACTTGCGCACCCAAATACTACCGCGGCACAATTATCGAATTCTGGCGACTACCTCCGAAGACTTCGAACATTAGCTGCTGATGACCTGCCACATAGATCTAATTAAGTATAATTAAATATGTAATAAAGTTTACAACAGTTTAAAATTGGTAAGAGCTTTTATTAATATCTATATTAGTTAATTAAGCCAATGGGATTTCTTACTCGCGACACTATCACTATTTATCCAAATTATTACTTATTGTTGTTTAAACAGATTGTTTATGGTTATTTATGGTCAATATTAAAATAAAGTTAAGAAAAAAAAAAAAATTCGGTAGAACAAAATATATAAATACAAAATGTTTTTGTAAGGGAGCCAGATGCAAGTGGCATATTTACTTTTTTTCACTTTTTATAATTAAAACAATTTAACAAATTTAAATTTTTGCGCACTTGTCACGAAATATCAATGAAATGACATAAATCAATGATTGTGGTATAGTTATGAAACGCAAAAAAAGGCACATTTCTTGACCGCAATTGTATATATTTGATAATGGTAAAGAGAATAGAGAGGTAAATCATCTGCAATAATAGAACAAAATCAAACGAGAATTAACAAATATGTCTGCATTAAAAGAGTAGTCATTTAGTGAGCACAATTGAAATTGTAGAGTAATTATACGAACGCATCGAATTGCGCTGGAGCCCAGAGACAACAACTTCAACATAGCAAAACAACTCTGAGGTATGTAATAAAAATAAAAAGATTTGTATTGAAAAACATAGGATATTAAGATATTTCTGTGTCAAATGGAAGTACGTCAGAAAACTATTGAAGCCCAAACAATAGCTAAATTAGATCGACTCATTATCGAGTAGCAACAACCTCTTGCATCCGCAATCGGAAACTGAGTGTCCCGAACGAAGCCAACACACATCATTTATAATTGAAAATTATAAAAATAGATTTTGTCACTGGTGGCATGATTTGGCATACACTGCTTTAGACTATGGTACCGTAAAAAGGAAGCGTACTGAGTGCTGACTCAACCCAATCTATGTGAACGAGCACAATAATAAGAGAAGCAAGAAACTAGTGTGCACAAGAAGAACAAGACAAAGAACAAAGAAACAGTGGCATGCGCACAACAAAGAAAAAATTCGCGTGCGGACAATCGTTGAGCACAAGCATTCAAAGTGTGTTAACGTTTAGCCTGTGAAATACGAAGGCGCTCGCTCTCAATACGCTACCTAATTATTGTACCATGTTTTAGGCTAGGGCTGTCCAATAGGAGCGGAAGCCAAAGTCTGATGTATGTGTGTACTTTGCACCAGGGTCGCCCAGAAAGAGAGCATGTATCGAAATGTGCAGTGCCACCATTGGCAATGGTTTTGGATTTTACAGTAGCCTCTAGTACATTTGAAATGAAAAATATTTATTTATTTTAAAAGCACCATTAGCAACGCTCATACACCAGAGTCCAGCCTAGCCACATTTGTTATTTCCAAACAAACTTCAAGGTTGACGCTAAACAGAACTGATACTTGACTACATTAGATACATTACCAAGCTAGGATCAAAGTCAAAGAAGGAGACCGTTCAGTACTTGCTATGTAGATGATGAACAGAAATCTCAACAAATTGATCAGTAACATAGTAAAATTCAAAATAAGGTATTTGTGCTATACAGCCTAACATAACCTAACCTTATTACCATGTGTATTTTGTGCGTACTCTGATTAATAGTATGCCTCAAAGGCTTCTGCGCGCAAAAGTGTATGGGTATAATATATACTTATGACGTTCAAGCCAGACTTTATCGGCTACTCATGGTCTGCTTTACTTTTCGGCTCTGCTATACTCAGTGGCAGTTGTTAATACCAAGTTTGTGGAGATCTTTCTAGACTTGAATTTTTCTTTTTTTGCTCAGTCGCCCTCTCGGACATTGTCCATAAATTACGTTTAAACTACCCATGTAAACATTCCGTGCTGGAACGCCGCTATCCATCCGGATAAGTTGAGCAGCCCAGAGCAGCTGATGAAATTGTATACGCTCCACTATAACAAAATCATCATGTAGTTCATACAGTTCGTGTTTAATATGTATCTTAAACTCGTCCCCAACTAATAGGGCCAAATCTCATACGAAGAATCATTTTCTCGAACACTCCTAAAGACGCTGTATCCGATTGTCACCGTTTTATAGATTTGAATCTTCGTACTTCGAGATAAGGCTCTTTTTATAGTGTGTCCGAGGCTTTCTTTGTATCTTTACTGGTAGAATTTTTTTTTGTGGTGGTGGGATTAAAACTCAGCGCAACAACCCTAACCCACAATTTTGTCACCTCGGAATGAATGTTCATGAGCTACATAGGGTTTTCGTGACTAACGGATATGGATTTCTGCAATCGGGGTCAGCACTCGAAGTGTTACTAACTTCACACTGCTGTAGTAATAAAACGGCTAATGACAGCGTGCTCTTGTCTGTTATGTTGTTTACAAGCCTACGGAAACATATCGTTTTACGTCGCAGTTAAAAAAGGTTATCAAAATGGAATTCAAACGCTACATTGTTATTTCTTTGTATTGCGCTGGAAAATCACAAACATCCATTGTTAATGATTTACGTATGAACAAAATGTTTGTGTATCGGACCATTAAACTTTACAATGATACTGGCAGCACCAAAAATAGACACAGAGATGGACATCCAAAAACAGCAACATCGGCAGAAATGGTTAGAAAGGTGAATTGAACGTGATCCACGACAAAGCGCAGTTCAATTGGGGGACAAATTTAATTTGTCTGTTCATAGTATGGAGCACATATTAAAAAATTCACTACGATTGAAGCCCTACAAAATATAAAAAGTGCAAGATTTAACACCTGCACAAAAAGCAGCTTGCCTAGCAAGAGCAAAGGTGTTAAAACACTTGCACTTGAAAATATGTTCATTTTTGATGAAACAATTGAAACAAACATAACAATCGTGTAAAGTGCAATTCAAAAGACAATTTACACCAGCGAATTGCTCTGCGAAAGTAAGCGTCTGCATCAGCACTCGTTTTCATTAAACAGGACGTAAAGGTAAATTAACAATTCTACCGTGATCAGATTTATGTAAATAACGTAGGAGCAAATATTGTATCTATCGACGTCAGCTACCTCGTGGTTAAGCTTTGCGAATATTTTACGGGACACCGTGTACATAAGCATATTAGCCATATTACTATATTAACAAAATAAATAGTTACAAGTTTCCTTTGGTTTCTAGTAAACTTGTCCAAATGGATTTCTTTCAACTCCGCTTTCATTTTGAAGACTTTAAAGAAAAAGAGTATTAAAATGGAGCTTTAATTACAATTCTGACGCGTTCCAGTCGTCATAGTTCTCAGCCATATCTTAACTATACAAAGAACTGAACTGTGCATGACATTTCAAGCAAAGTTTTTAGGGCCTGCCTAATTTTTTCCGTAGGCACATACCAAATCTGTGTCTTTTTGTTCTTCCCTTTTTAGTTTTCATACTGTCGAAATTTGATTTGCAGTACGATTTTGATACAGTGCGTTCACAGCAATTGCTGGATTATTTTGAATCGAGGTGAATAGGTGAATCGAGGATATCAAAGAATCACAATAAGGAAATAACTGCAGTTGTAAATGGAGTATGGAGTTTGTTCTATTTTTATAGTTTCCCAATATTCCCAGCGTAGTAATTTCAGTTGAAGCATTTTTTCTTTGTTAATTCAGAGGCGTCTTTAGACATTCATTAAAATTTACATCGGCGGTCTATCTATGGATTTTACTATATCTCTACTATCATGATGTATTGATTTTACAGTATAAAAAATTACCATTAGAAACAATGTTTATGACCATCAATATCTTATCTCCATCCACCATTAGAAGAAATCGCGAAAACCGAAATTAAACATATTTACACGAAATTGATTGATTGATTGATTTCAATTTAACATCAATTGTAATGTAAAATTGAACATGACAAAAGCTTGTTTTATTGTTGTATTAAGTGATTTTAATTAATTTTTTTTCCAAATATAAAATAAAATGCAAAACGAGAATTTTATACCACTGGAAAAAGTTTAATAATTGTGTCAATTTTTATTCGATTTTGATAAATGAAAGGCCACTTGTTTGTAAATTTAATGTCTATCCTAAATATTGTGTCCAATGACCATAATGAATACAAATTTGCAGTAAATGGTGCTCAAAGTTTAAAAATTTGAAAATCTTAAATCGGTTGAAATTTGTCTGAATTATTGCAACGAAAATTAAGAAACACGCTCTTCCAAGCAGGAATCCAATTCCAATCGTTGACGGAAAAAATTCCATCAACGATTACTTTTCCAATGCAACAACTATTTCAATTAAACGTTTTTTGAAATCGTTTCTGCTTCAATATTTTTAAGAACACCGTGTTTCAGAAATGATGCAAAATGCATTGTCTTCGACTACCATTTGTTTTTTTTTTTTAATTAATAATGTCGTTTCTAATTAAAATAGTGTTTCGGATTTCGGAAACGGTTTTCAAATTATTGACGAACAAATTCAAACTTTCTCCAAATGATTGCTTAAAGAATTTCTGAGGACCATCAATTTTGCTTTGTAGCTCACTCGTCGAAACATAGTCGCACACATTTCTCAAGATCAAGGATCACACTCGCGACAAAGTCTTTAATATTAGCAGGTAGAATCTCTGCGTTCATATACTTCAGCTTTACAAATCTGATGAACTGTTCACGAAATAAATTTGTTTGCAAAAAATACTAATGTTATAGGGCGGATTTTTTAAAATCAAAAATGTAAAAAAATTATATAAGTTAAGTGGGGGAGAGAAGGGGTGTGGTGTTAAAGGACCCTGGCCCCCTGGCTTCGTTATATTGTATAATAATATAATTGTAGGTATGTATTGTATATCTAAACTGTCACAGTGCATTTGCAATCGTTTGACAACATCGTTACGTACCTTCATGTGTTTTCATGTGAGCCCTCAAATTACAGGCTAATGCAAACTTCTTGTTGCATAGCTCACATTTGTGCGGTTTGTCACCTGAGTAGCAAGAAAATATTTCACTTATTTAGTTGTTTTTTTTTTTTCTATTTTCATACTTTTATTTTTGTACCTACCTGTGTGTAGGAATAGATGGTTCTTCAAATTTGTCTGCTTTGAGAAACCGCGAAAGCAAATATGACACTTGAACGGCCAGGAGCCACTATGTACGTACATATGAGACTTGAGATCGCCGGGCGTGGGGAATGATTTTGCGCAAAGGTTGCACTTGTGTGGTTTTTCCTGTGAATAAAAAATAGTATTTATTTCCCAATGGAATGAAACAATTACAATACTTTATAAATTTTGTGTGGTATATATATATATATATATATATATATATATATATATATATATATATATATATATATATATATATATATATATATATATATATATATATAGAGAGAGAGAGAGAGAGAGAGAGAGAGAGAGAGAGAGAGAGAGAGAGAGAGAGAGAGAGAGATATATATATATATATATATATATATATATATATATATATATATATATATATATATATATATATATATATATATATATATATATATATATATATATATATATATATATATATATATATATATATATATATATATATATATATATATATATATATATATATATATATATATATATATATATATATATATAAATATATGTATATATACAGAGGGCTTCTCAAAAGAATAAAATCGGATTGCCAAGTCAAAATATAGGGGGTTAAAAATACCCACCCCAAGACCCCAAGGGACGTTGGAGCTCGTGCGGGATCATTCGCCCCAAACTTAATTTTTATTAATTTTTGACGAGTCCAACATACCCAAGATCAAAAAATCGTTTAAAGTTTATGAATTTTTGACATTTGTAGCATCGGAACACGAGTCGATATAGACATGTCCATTTGGCCGTCCGACAATCTGTTCGAACGGTAAGATCTCGGAAATTATAAAAGATAGAGACGTGTGGATATTTAGACGCTGTTTTTGCGTCTTCAGATAAAGTGTAGTAAAGGAACATGCCTACCACACTTTAAGGGGTAGAAACTTAGTCCCATTTTTAAGTTATTGTTTGAATATTTATATATGTTGGTTTTTTTTTTATCAATTCAAATTTTTCGTAAATTTTTTAAAATATCCCGCATAGGTTCAAATCTATCTCTTCATTCTTCTCTATTAAAGTACCTGATATCAAATAAAAAACCTCTTGACCAGATAAAAACCAAGTTACAAAAGTCTGACAAATCTTCTGATGTAAATTTTGTGACGAACGATTTTTAATTTTCCTTTGTATTGTTGGGATTGATTCTAATGTGCAACTGAGCATTTTGAGTAGTGAATTTTGGAGGAGATGCATTGAAATAGAGATGGTCGCGTGCCTAATTTTTAGCTATGGCCCAACATGAGCCTGACTTTGATATTGATAAACACGTTCACCCATGATCAAATTTTGGCAGAAGCACGACCTAACTCGAGCACGAAATTAGTGATTACGAACATGCACGCGAACGCACCCGCTGCACTATGGTCCAGAAGTCGTTTTGTTTGAAAAAGTCGAAATTTTGATGTGAATATATCGTATTTTTGATTTTAAGTTCTTAAAGTAAATACATGAAACAAATACAAAATAAGAAGGTGACAAAAAAAAAAAAAAAAAATAGATGAAAAAATCAGTAATTTTGAATCTTTTATTAAAAACAAAATGTTGGAACGATTTATGTCGAAGCATGCTCAATGGAAGTCGTCTAAAATATCAATTACTGTTATTTAAAATTGTAAGACACCACAACAAATTAGACACCCAACCTTATCTTACACAAATGCAGGAATAAGATTAAAAAGGAAACTGGCGCCTGAGCTTGCGAATGAAAAAGATCATAACACAAATCTTTTTATGCATGCTACAGCAGTTCCTACTAAGAAAGAATGTAATAGGGACGTGGCCTTGGTCCTTAAAGAAACGATTACGACACCCGAATACCCAACTGAATTGAGAAAGCAACTTCAAATGCAAAAACCGACCCCATTTACACCAGATGAAGCTCTAGCTTACCTCCTGGAAAATTCACTAACCAAACCGCAATATGTAAACACAATATGTAAAAGATATTTACTTCATTCTTAAAATAAATATAACTAACTTGTATGAATTCAGAGTCATACTACATTAATACTAATACTAATACGAATTAGTTTGAATGGGAGGCAAGAGAGGGCGTGGTCGCACATATTCAAACATTTTTTTGCACACAATTTATGCTATAACAACAAAATGTGCGAGTTTGAAGTCTGTAATTCAATTTTTCGACTTAATGCCAAAAAAACGACTTTTGGACCATAGTGCGCTGGCACGAAAAAGCACGGTCTAACACGAAAATATAAAAAACCAAGGTTTATAACCAGCTAACATTGGGTATAATAGTATTCTATGTTTATAGAAATATATGTAACAGTAAAAGGTGCGTAACAGAACAGAACCGAACAGAATAGCGTACATGTATATTTAATTAGTATTAAATCACGAAGTATAATTTTATGCCACTTAAGATAATAAATTATTCAAATTGCCACTGCGGCTCCCCATGCAGAGGAAAAATTAGTTCGATATCATGGCAATGTCTGCTCAACGGCGTGAAAGGTATACATTTTAGTCGGCTTCAACACTGGCTACTATAGTGGCCACATTTTTTTCTCTCTATGTGCGTTTAGTACACGTGTTGCAGGCTTGTGGTAAATTACAATTGAGTAAATTACAATCGAATTAGGATTTAAATTTTGACAATTTTGAAACATTGTGGCAAGGGACCATTCAAGTGTTACGTAACGCAAGTGTTTGTATCGCCCTCTCTGATAACACTCTGCCCAAAATTAGTATACGCCCTCCCCCCTCATAGTAACGTGACAAAGAAAAATTTTGTGCAAATGCAGACAAAGTACATTTGTCTACTATAAGGTAGAAAAAAAAACTTAAACAATCGATACAATAAGAAATAATAACAAGTTAATTTTTCGACCCAAATGGAATTTATCATTTATTGGTCAATGGATATTGGAACCAAAGCTTTATGTCTTTTCTGACAGGGTACCCAGAAACCTTTTCTTTCTTGAAAACTAAATTGGTCAGTTCATAAAGCACCTTCATCGGGGTGGTGTTCAGTCAGTACGTATAGAAAATCTAGAACGATAAGTAGCAATACGTAACCTTTTCTCTGTAACTTTTTTTTTTTGGATTTCACGAACATGATGCACCATTGATTTGTATGATACCTGATAAATCTCTTTAAGATAAGAATCATTCCCAGTGACATAATATTTATGCTCTAGTTATATTAGGCAGTATGATAAAATATTTATTCGATAATTTATCACATTTAATTTTGAATTTTGTTCGTGTTTTTCGTGCTTTTTCTTGCCACAGTACTCTTGCCTTGCACACACTATAACGCACGGAGCTTATTTTACTCTGCCCGAACACACGTACTCGAACGGAATTTAACTTCAGTGTAAGCATGACTCGACGTGTCACGAATAAAATGAACGGAACGAGCCCACCTCTACTTTCAAGAAGCGAAACAAATTCTAAATCCTAAACTCCTAGAAGAAATATTTATATTTCTTTTATTTTAAGATTTCTGGCACACACACCATTAAATATATGCATGTGCAGTTCATCACAAAATTGGTTTCATATTTTCCTTCAGATCCCAAAAATAATAAAAAAAATTCAAAGATTCAGATAAATCAAGTAAATCCAGTGTAAGTAGTGTGGAAACCGAAAATACTTTAATTATTTTCATGCAATATGTACTCTAATTTGGATTTGTTTTTGGATATTTTAGACGTTGAAAGTTATGAGCAAGGTGAACGTTTTCACTAACAAATAAGTGTCATGGAACATCTCTACAATGATTTTGGCAAGGAGCTATGAGGGGTTACTAGAAAATTAAAAATACACATAGAAGAAGCCATTTCTAATATTACTAAAAATATTTAAATTAATAAGGGTATTGGGGCCATTCAAATATTCTGAAACTCTTTTTGGCCATTTTTGACTCTCCCTCTTCTCATGTAACACTATGTTACAAATTAGTGTACCACCTCCTCCCCCATAATTGTAACGTAATACAAAACATTTTTTAACAAATTCAGAAAAAGTAAATTTATTCATAAGGTACAATAACGCGTTCACAAAAGTTATAATAAGCAATACTAACAATTATACAAAACAGATGACTTCCTGCAACATAATTTTCCTCGATTCCCAAGATTTTTGTAAGGAACATTTCTGATGGCACCCAATGATTGCGACTAACGCCGAATTATTCCGATTGATTCTTGTACTAGTTCGATCCAATCCTCTCCAGAAACAATAGATCTCAGAGACTTTGAGAGTTAGAGACATAAAACTTGGATATGGGACTTCAAATTTGGATATTTAGACTCTATTTAAGTGTTACCTTACAACGAGGGGAGGAGGTGGTACACATGTGTTGTAAATATATTAAAACATTCCCAACTTCTCTAGTTATTTCCTTCAAAAAAATTTCGCGGTTATAATTCACTTGGCATTGTAAAATTTATTCAATCAATACAAAGTGAATCCAAACCGGGAAATTCTTATAAAAATTAAAAAAAAAAACATTACATATTTATCGAATTTACTTTCGAAAAAATAAAGGTTTGGACATTCGTGCCAATTAGAATAGTATTTGGATGTATACAGTATCAAAAAAATAAAGCCAATAGCTCCCAAAATCGTAGATTGTCCCCTATAATAAGAATGAGTGCTGCAGTCGTAAGTTTATGACTTGGAAGAACAATGCCGTATTTGTTATATAGACTATGCAGAAACTGCGTTATCTAATGCAATCTTTAAAATTTTATACAATACATTATATATTAACAAGGGTCCAGGATATTTCGAGGTCGTGAATGACTACTGCATTCGTACTTGTTTTATATATAATAAATATATATATATATATATATATATATATATATATATATATATATATATATATATATATATATATATATATATATATATATATATATATATATATATATATTTTTTAATACATACTCATATTATCAGTTCCTCTGAAAGTTTATAGGCATGACTGTCTGTGCGTCTGTTTGAAAGAACAGATCCGGAGACTATAGAGATAGAGGCTTTCGCTTTTCGTCTTCAACTAAAAAGTATTACATGAACATGCCAATCCCACTTTAAGGGGTAATCCCTATACAGACCAGGCCCCTTTTTCTCGTTTTTGTAATTTATTTTATTTTATTTTTAATTTAGTCTAATTTAAATATTTAATTTAATTTAAATATTGTATCCTATAACACCCGTTATCAATACAGATCTAACGATACCTTATATATTAAAATCGTTCAATCTGTTTAGACTAAAATTAATTAAAAAACTTTTAAATGAGCCTCTTATTTTCTTTATTGGCAGATTTTCATAAAAATGGTATACCATATAGCAATAAATAATAATAAAGGCGAATCTAACGATTCGTATGTTACCTCGTATGCTAAAATCCATCGAGCATTTTATGCTACAAAGCGTGTCATATAATATAGAAGCATAAAAGTTTATTTATGTTTGAGCTCAAGCTTCGCTTGGTGCAGTCGTATTTTTTGTTTTGGTAATCCCTTCTTTGTTTTTAAAAATGAAATAAATTAAATGGGGGGTGGTGTAGACGTGGTGCCCACAAAATGTCATCAACTTGACTTGAGAGTCTAGATATCAAAGTGTAGTGGCTTTATCATGTATAGTCTCTGAGACCTCGGTTATCATACATATTGGCTATATTGACTTAGCTCTTATTGCAGATTAAGAATATATGCTTATGGGATCTCTAACGCTTCCTTCTGTCTGTAACATACATTTACACAAACTTAGTATGCCCTTAGCCCACCAGGGCAGGGTATAAAAATATAAAACCACTGAATCAACCGATGGTTGATGCTTATTATTACTACCGCATGTCGCTTGCGAGATCAAAGCATTTTACCTACCGAAGACCTTTGCGAGAGTTCTGTTTCCCGTAAATAGCCACCGAAGCCGAACCATCACAATCGCGAGCAATACAGAAGCTGCCTCTACCACTCTGTGGCAATGGATTGAGATTGAGCATGGAAAGCATTGTTGCAATACTTTTGGCTAACAAATCAACGACTGTTCAGAGCAAGGGTAATATCTGGTGGTGGGGTGTATTGGCTTGCAAAAAATAACCTCAATGGAACCGGTAACAAAGATCCGCGCGGCAGTTAAAGTTACAGTAGCAGTGTCAGCGGCTGCGAATTGTATTGACAATGAAGTCAGCAAAATAAAGTTAATGTGTGTGTGTGCATGTGTGTGTGTGAGAGAGATAGAGTGAGAGAGAGAGAGAGAAAGGGAGAGCGGTAGATATCAAGCACGCAATGAAACTTGTTTGCGGCGAATGGCGACCAAAGGTAACAATGCGGCACTCAAAGTATTTAAACTCTTATCGCTTTGGCGGCAACTTGAAAAGGGTGTCTCCCGAACAGAAGTAGGCAGACGGCTTCTGGAGCTATAACAAACAAGCGGATCATAGTAAGTATAAGTCTCAAATACTTATATAGAATATCAGGCTTTGTATTAAGGCATGTAATAGTATATATGTTGAGATCATTATCCAAATGCCACGTATCGCTGGCTGATCGTAACCCAAAACAGCTGGAAAACTGCTGAAGAATGCATACCTTGATATGTGTCATTCGGTGATAATATAAGTTGGAGCTGGCGGTAAAACGTTTACCACACACTTGACACTCATGAGGTTTCTCGCCAGAATGAATGCGTCTATGAGTATTTAAGGAGCTCGATGTGCTAAATCCTTTACCACAGACTAAGCAGATGTGTGGTTTTTCACCTGTAAATAGAGAAAATATATGAATCGACATATTTACATATTTTTATAAATAATTAAAAGTAAAAAGTTGCTTGTATTACAATTCTTATGTAACATAACACATACATTTATTTCATACAAACCACTATATGCCAGTATATACCAGTAATGGTTTCACATATATGCCAAAGGTGATTTGATAAACAATCCATAAACCTTTACACGACATAGTATTTTAGCCAGTTCTGTGTGTCTGGTTGCATGTGACAACAGCCTCAAGTTTCATACAATCTTACTAAAAAACGATATAGAGACTATTTAGTGCCGGCATTAATTTACGATTCACAAGTCGGTATGTTACGCCCACTTTTTATGAAAGCCCCGTACAAACCCACATCCCACTCTTAAGTCTTTGTATTAAAATCTTTTTTTTTACATGCAATATTAACTTGAAATACACGTTGGAGACTTGTATAGAGCAATGCCTAACATTTGGATGTTTATCCAATAGTCAACTATTCAAATACTTGCTCTGTGGTTTGGAAAATTAGAAGAAAAAAAGTGAGTGTTTCTATATGGACTACCCAAAACAGTGCAGCGGTCGTCCATAAAAAGTAACTTTATTAAGATGATTTTGACTTAAATAAAGAAGTTTTTCATACAAAAATATTGTAGATGAAATTCTTCTATTGCAGTCTAATATTTTTACACTTAGGCAATTCAGGATCAAGAATATTTTTAGAGTAACAGACAGTTGTTCATCAAACACAACAACAATATACAGAGTATGCTACAGTCGTAAGTTCACGACTTCAAAATATCTGCGGCATTTCATAATCTAATGAAAATAGTTAATTTTTAATTTTTAAAGAGAAAAAATTTGTTTTTTTTTTATTATAAAACTTAAAATAAGAAAGAATGCTCCAGTCGTGAATTCACGACTTCGAAATACTCTGCCGAATTTCGTACATGGAGGTTATTTCTTTGGTAGTTTCCCAGAACTCAGGAAACAAAGAACGGAAGACCAGACGGTCATGGCTAGATCGACTAAGCATTCGATGCTGATCAAGAATATATATACTTTATGGAGTTTGCCGCGTCTCATTCTGCCTATTACATAAATTTGCGCGAACTTAGAATACTCTTGGCCCTCCAGAGCAGAGGTTGCGATTTATGAAATTTAAAGCTACACTTGAAGCGGTACCTAGGAGTCTATACCGTGAATTTGGTTTGTCCAAGTCGTCTCTAGAAAGAGAAAATTTCTCTCAGACAGACATACGGACAGACGGACATGGCTAGATCAACTTGTCTTGCCGAAATATCTGCATACTTTTTATTATTTATTTATCTAACTAATATTACAAAGGGAAAGATTTGATTGTTTGTTGGAAACGAATAGGCTCCGAAAATACTGGACCAATTTTCAAAATTCTTTTACTGTTGGGAAGCTACACTACCAACGGGTGACATAGGCTATATTATATTTTCAAAAAAATTAGTGATCCTTACTAAAACTCCAATAAGATGTATAAAATGACCAAAAAATTCCTTACATCGCGTGCGCTGCGAAAACTATTGATGATAGTAGAACAAAATAATGTAATGTAATGTACGACTGTGCAGAACACATCATTATCAACAAAAAGTGTTGCGATAGCATATATCTGACTATTATAGTTATGTAACAATAAGTGTTCTTTTATTTTAAAAATTTAATTGAAATGCCGCCGCTGGAAAAGACTATTTATTTTTTGAAACTTAACTCAGGTAGAACGATTAATTCTGTTTGACAAGTGTTTTACTATTTAGGCCTGCGTTAACTTTTTAGGTTTTTAGCAACCTTTGCTTTCGTAAGATCAAAGTGCTGTCAAATTAAAAAGTGAAAATTTCAAACAACAACAAATTTCAACAAATTTTTTAAAATGCCAAAAAGATCAAGAACTCAACTTTCTAGAAATAGTTCCCGTACCAGGGCATTACAAATACGTCATAATGGAGAATCTTCATTAGAAACTGAAAATCGTCTTGCAAGTCAGCAATCGCAATCGCGTGCCAGAGAGTCGAGTATTAAGCGTTCGCAGCGGCTTGCTGAACAAAATTTGAGAACCTCTCAAGTAAGCGCGCAAGAGTCGAGTACGGAGCGTTTGCCGCGGCTTGAAGAGCAAAATATTCGAAATGTACAAGCTCGCAATAGGGAATCGAGCTCTGAGCGTTCCCAATGGCTTCGAGATCAAAGAGAAAGACAACAACAATTCGTAATCGAAATTAAGCTCTCAGTAACAGATCGGCTTTCAGATACGATCCACAGATTGATTACGAGTATGCTCAACAGTCTTCCGTCCAAATCGGAGCCATGAATAAGATCTGCTCCTAAGTGTTTTGCCAAAAAATGGGTCAATGAACCTAATGTATGTGCTGTGCTGGAAAAGTTAGTCTCCTCAATCTTCAGGAGCCACCACAGCCAATAAAAAATATTTTGACAAATAATCATTCACTGTCTGGACATTTTATAACCAACATACGTAGGTACAATAGCTTTTTTCAAATGACTTCGTTTGGCGCGAAAGAAATTAGAGAAGAAAATTTTATGCGAACTTTTAAAATAGAGGGACAAGTATATCATCTTATAGCTAGCCTTTTACCACCATCAGCCCAAGATCCACAATACTTGCAGATATATTTGATTTCAGACGCAGATCAGCTAACGTTGCGGTCAAACATAGCTCCAACGCTAAAAATTGATTTAATTAACGAACTACATACCGCACTGAATAGCCACAATGTATACATACGAAGTTTTAAACAAAACTTAGAACGTAACTCTTCGGATAATTTAAAGTTACTTATTCACTCCGACCCACAGCAGACAGCACACCCGGGTAGATAAAATGTTCCAGCTGTAAAAGAGGTAGCCGTTCTCTTGGTTGACGAAGAAAAACCCCCCAGAGATATAGGGCTGCACGGCAGAGACGACCAACTTAAAAGGGTCTCTGATCGTATGATCCACTACAGTATCCATTGATGTTCGTAATGGGAGAAGACGGTTATTATTTGACCATTCCTCAGCAGCGCGTAACAAAACTGTGACGTGTATGCACTTTTATGCATTTAGGTTGATGGTTAGAGCTAACTGTTTTAATCCATTACATTATTACAGGGACTTATTTAGTCAATATATTGTCGATATGATGGGAAAAATGATATCAGAAAGATTGAATTACATATGTCGTAATCAACGGAGACTGAGGGTTGATGAATACATTCATCTCAGAGACGCTTTAAATCAAGACGCAAATTTTGACCCATCAAATATCGGTCAACGCGTAATCTTGCCATCTTCTCGACTCCAAAAGATGGGTGTATGTGTGTGTGTGTTATAATTTATGAAATTTTTGTTAAATACTCGTGCGAAGCCGGGGCGGGCCGCTAGTTCATCTTATATCAGAATATGCTAGCCTTTTACCACCATCAGCCCAAGATCCACAATACTTGCAGATATATTTGATTTCAGACGCAGATCAGCTAACGTTGCGGTCAAACATAGCTCCAACGCTAAAAATTGATTTAATTAACGAACTACATACCGCACTGAATAGCCACAATGTATACATACGAAGTTTTAAACAAAACTTAGAACGTAACTCTTCGGATAATTTAAAGTTACTTATTCACTCCGACCCACAGCAGACAGCACACCCGGGTAGATAAAATGTTCCAGCTGTAAAAGAGGTAGCCGTTCTCTTGGTTGACGAAGAAAAACCCCCCAGAGATATAGGGCTGCACGGCAGAGACGACCAACTTAAAAGGGTCTCTGATCGTATGATCCACTACAGTATCCATTGATGTTCGTAATGGGAGAAGACGGTTATTATTTGACCATTCCTCAGCAGCGCGTAACAAAACTGTGACGTGTATGCACTTTTATGCATTTAGGTTGATGGTTAGAGCTAACTGTTTTAATCCATTACATTATTACAGGGACTTATTTAGTCAATATATTGTCGATATGATGGGAAAAATGATATCAGAAAGATTGAATTACATATGTCGTAATCAACGGAGACTGAGGGTTGATGAATACATTCATCTCAGAGACGCTTTAAATCAAGACGCAAATTTTGACCCATCAAATATCGGTCAACGCGTAATCTTGCCATCTTCTCGACTCCAAAAGATGGGTGTATGTGTGTGTGTGTTATAATTTATGAAATTTTTGTTAAATACTCGTGCGAAGCCGGGGCGGGCCGCTAGTTCATAAATAAAAAATAAAAACTTTTGAAATTTTTAAAAGTGAATTTTAGGAATATAAAAACGTATTGTGGACGTTGTAGGCAAAGCACACATTTGATGTGCGTGCAAACTACACGAATCCAAATCCATGTGTGGAGGTTGTATCTTTTATAGTCTCCGAGAAGTCGTTGTTCAAACATATGAAGGTATGTCGATTAGACTTTTGATGCTGATGAAGAATAAATATACTTTATGGGGTCTCCCACGCCTCTTTCTGCCTGATACATAATTGCAGAAACTTGGTAAACCCTTGGTCGTCCAGGGCTGGGTTTAATTAATATTCTAAATTTTCAATATATACTATTGGAACATTTTTTTATTGGTACATTTTGTCATAGTGTTGTGTTTGCAAAAACTGCTAACACGAACTACATTTTTGTGCAAGTATCGCATATTATATCCCGACTAATAGCGAAAAATGGGCGAGAACCTCGAAAAAAAAGTCCAAATAATTACGTTTTTTGGCATAAAGACCCTGAAGAAGTTAAAGCCTGGAAAAATCTCAACTTTTCCGAAGACACTTTACCAAAAAAAAACAACAATATAAAAATTAGAGTCTGCCAAATCTGTGTTAAATCCATAAAAATTATCATTTGAGTATTATATAAATTATAAAAAAAAATAAAAAAAATTAAGTTCGGTAGAACCGTAGCTTCAATACCATTCACACGAAGTTTCAAGCTGGGAACTTAGCAGGTGTAAAAAAAAAATTGGTTCGAAAATGTAAATGTAAGTTTGTTGGGACCTAGGTGGGCGTGGGAATTATGTGAATCCATTCAGGACTTAATTTTGCATAAAACTTAAAAGTGGATGGTGGGTTTGTATGAGGACTATATTAAGAAGACTCCATATCAAACTCAAAGTTAATGTCTACTGTAATAAATCAGTGTTTCGCACAAAAACCTGAAAATGGCTAGATCGACTCAGCATTCGATGCTGATCAAGAATAAGTTTACTTTATCGAGTCTGCTGTGTCTCATTCTCCCTGTTACATACGTTTGCACAAACTTAGAATACCATTGGCCCTTCAGAGCAGATTATAATAAGATCTATAGTCGAGGTGGACGGTGCTATATTATACGCTGTGCACGCAATATTTTTTATATTTTTCATAAATTTTTTTCAAATTGTTCATACAAAAATACTTAAATCGATGTTAAAAAGGGGGTGGGGGTAGGAGGGTGAAAAAACCTTAAGAACCTATTCTCATATGTATATACACACACACATATATATATATATATATATATATATATATATATATATATATATATATATATATATATATATATATATATATATATATATATATATATATATATATATATATATATATATATATATAGTAGTATATATATATATATATATATATATATATATATATATGATTTTCATTTTATATATAAAAAATTATAGAACAATTTTTGCAACTTATGCAGATAAGCTGCAAATACATGCATACTTTTTTAAACAAATGCTAATTTTTGAATTACATTAAAACCCAAATTCTAATAACAAAAATTTGATTAATTAAAATTTAAACTTTCAAAAAGCCAAAGGTTTTCTTTCATTCTCTGCCTTCTAATATCATCCCGCACACATGACCATTTAAGGCAAACACATGATCCCTGACGATTTTGTAGCTAAGTAGCTTGTAGCTTGTAAGTAGACGTGGTTAAAATGTTTGCGCTGAGTTTGTTTTAAATGAATTAAATAAATGCGTTAATATAATCTTCATAAATTATAGCCAATGTGTTATTGTGATATATGAGCTATATTATTGTAAAGTTTAATGCATTCAGTAGCTTTTGCGTGAAAGAGTAACAAACATCCTCACATCCATACAAACTTTCGCGTTTATAATATTAGTAGGACTAGCAGATCCCACGTGCGCTTGTGTTTCTCTGTTTTTTTGACTGAATTTAAAGAGGGGCCCAATTTTTATAGCATGTACTCATAGTGTGAAATGGAATCAGTTAACACATTAAAGGAGGCAACGTAGACTCCACAAACTATATATATGCTTGATCAGCTCAAGGCGAGTCGATCTACCCATGTCGGTGTGTGTATCAAATGCTGCGCATTTCTTTAAAAAAAATTTTTTTTTTGGATATATGGCTGAATGCTGGTACTTAAGCTAATTTTGCTCCCAAGTTTATGGAGTATCCATATTTATATGCCACGCCAACATTTTGGGGTAGCCTCCATACAAACCTATCGTCCACCTTTTGGTTTTTTAATATGAATATCTTTATTATTTAAGTCAAAATCAGTTTGAAATTCGATGGACGTGTCCTGCCTTATTTTGGGGTAGGCGCCATACAACACACCCAGTTTTATGCTTTTATAAGAAATACTTCCTTAATTAGGTCAATATTAGCTTGAAATTCAATAAGGCAGTTGGATGAGACAATAGATATTTTCGTCTGTCTGTCCGTCTTTCTGACCCCTGTCTATATGAAGTAAAACTAGTTCCTCAGATTTTAAGATGTCGATCTGTATTTGGGTATTGAAATCAATGTTCCTAGCCTGAACGTATTTCACAACTACTATGCCACGTCCACTCTTAGATGTAGCCTCATGCAAACCTTCCTCCAAGTTTTCGGATTTTAAATGAAAAAATTTTTCATTAACCATTAACTTGAAGTTCGATATGGTGGCCTCTAGTGGACGGAAGCTTCACATAATTATGATCTTACCACATTAAAAATGAAGTCGTCTGAAAAGTTCACCCTTATGTTGGAGAGTGACACAATCTATTTTGTCGGAAAAAAAGAATGTTTTAATCTAACACTTAATAGCACATACTTGTAGTGTGATCTCAATTAGTTGTTGTTTTTTACTGACATGAAGACGATTTTAAAGGTATTCGATCTTATTAGAAAATACAATAATTACTTAGAACCTTACCTGTATGAGTTCGCATATGCCGTTTTAGCAAACTCGGTCGATCAAATGCTTTACCGCAATCTTTGCAAGGTAGTAGAGATCGTTCACTACGTCCGTTACGTCCAGACCGTAGGGGAGTTTCAAGTTTATTATTGCCGGTAACATTGATTTTATTCCTTATGTTTGTTTTGTTGATGGCAAGGTTGATTTCCATTGCCATTGAAGTATGGGAAAAATTATCGTTGGTGTTTTCATTTAGTGATAGGACCGATCCCGTTGAGTCGCTTAAAATAGACTTTTGCTCATCCTCACTGCTTGACACTGGCGAAACTGGCAAATTGGCCATTCTCTGCATAAGTGATAATGACAAATCCAATGGAGAATCTAGATAGAAAACAAAAATATTTTACAATCTCTATACATTCAAATTGATTTGGACTGGTGTTTTTGATACCTTGTAAAATCGAATCCATTGTTTGTCTATACAGTGAAGAGCGCATTCGCATTAAGAATAAATCTTCTGGTCGCTCCGCCAGATAGAATACAACCAGTTCCTGATGAACTGTAATAGGTTTGACAACTTCATAAATAGGTTCGCCCTTTACCTTAGCGCAAACCATATTCACATTCGAATCGTAGGTTGATGATACCCTGAGAAAACGAATCCAATTGCAGTGACGTACGCGTTTTCCATATGAGTACGATATTTCATCATAGAGGCCAAAGCGATAGCGAATCTAAAAATGAAGGGCGTGCAAAGGTCTTAATATGTTTAATTAATTATTAGGAATATTTCAAATTTCTTCCCACTTTCAATTTAATGTACATACAATGTAATATGTAATGTATTATTGAGTACATTTGCTTATATGCACATTAAAAATGCAATGAACTATATATACTCGTACACTAGTGTCGAATGGAGACAAATGTAGGTATGTAAATTAAGTAAAGCGACTGTATTTTTTAAATTTCTCAATTCAACAGTTCAAATAGTAAATTGTCCCATTGAAAGTATTTTTCACTCAGCAGTTCCTACGATTCTTCCAGTGGTGAAACTTGGATACTGGAGTAACCATTTGTTGTCGGTTAAAGTTTGATTGGCTTCCGTATATACTTTATGGAGTTTGTGCATCCTTTAAAGCGTTGAAAATATTGTGACATATTTATATTACGATTCACACTATGATTGAAGAGTATAAAATCAATCTCATTACTTAATTTACACATCTCGTATATGCACATATATGTGTATGTTCGATCTTGTTTCTTTAATTCGTATGCAAATTAGCAGTGTGTTCTTTCACAAGTGAAACTGGTTTAATACTTGTCCCTTTTGCAAATACATTATTTTCCATATGTGGATATGCAAGCTAGTGATAAATTGACTGTATTTACAACCGCATGCGAAGGTTACTCAGTGGAAATTCGGGTTTATTCTCACTAGAATCCCAGCATGGATTAAGGGTGGTAGACGTAATCTCTGTAACCTTTGTCGATGGGATGGATTTATGAACCGTATCAATTTCTGACAAACGAAATAAACTTTTAATACTAAAGTTAAATGAAATAAGCCGTTCTTCTTCGTGTACAGGTAGTTTGAATAGTTCGAAGAAAGTTCATAGATTTCATAAAATGTTTATACTCTCGATGAAACGAATCGACCTATGAATCTATGTCCGTTCGTCTATCTTCTCCTCGCGATGGTGAATTAAAAAAAGAAAAATAAATAATAATGTGAATTTTACCGAAACTACAACATGAGCTTTTTTTTTAGATAATTCAAATACCATCCAACAAAGTTGTCTAAACATTTATTATATTAAGGGTATCACATCTGTTTTAAGAAAATTAGGAGCATCTATTGAACATACACAAAATTGGCATAAAAATAAATTTAAAATCGTGAGGAATCAGTTAATGTAATACGGAGTTTTACCTAAAAATAATAACAGTTATTTTTTAAAAGCAAAGCTCGATGCTCCGCGGCTTGTTCGAATAAAACGCAAACTGGAAGTTCTATTTTCGACTTTTTTCGACCAACAAATTGGCAAATTCGAGCAACGATGAACAACATTCTGAAAATCGAAATTTGGTCTTCCAGACTGCGCTTTATTCGACCCAATATGCACTAAATCGTATTGAAAACTAATGACTTAAAATTATAATTACTTTTAATGTTTTCAATGTTTAAATGTATTTAAAATTTCAATTCAAAAAAAAAAAAAAAACCGGGTAATTGCTGGCAAATAATATTTGCCTTGTTACTTAATTTTGAAAAATGGTAGATTTTTGGTTTGGTAGGGAACGTTTTTTTTTTGTCAAGTGCCAACTGTATTTGAAATATCTTACAGATAAGATATTCTATAATACTTGTTTACAGCAAAAAAATTTAACCTTTATCTTTTTATAGTAATTTGGGTGCGCTGAACACGAAAAGTACTGTTATTTTTTTTTTCGGTTATTCATTTGTGTTTATCTATGCACTAATTTACGTAAACCAACGTCCAGAGTGAACGGCAAGCCTGATCGAAATGAATGATATATCGCTAGAAAGGTAATTTAATAACCAGTCTAACGATATCCAATTTGTAAATCGATGAGTTACGGCTGATAATACTTAAATTTTCATGGAATTTTTAATTAATTTATTATTTGTGTACCTTCTTTAACAAAAAATAATTCGAGTAAGTTTCGCCTAATTAATCGATAGTTTAATCGGTCCTAAAAATTTCAAATCCTAGCAAAGATCGGAAAAAATTAAAATCAGGCTTGCGGCTAACTCTGGACGCTGGACTAAGTGATTGATCGAAAAAAAAGGGTATGTTTTTCGTGTTTACCGCACCCAAATTAATCTAAAAAAGTGGAAGAGATAGTTTTATCGTTTAAAAGATGAAATTTGTAAACAAATAAAGCAATAAACCTATACGCATTTATATTCATATTATATTTCAAATTTATTATTTTATATATTTTTAAAGTGGAATTAAGTATATATTACAACTTAGGTTCCATTTATATACCTGGTACAGCCACTTGGGCTGAGTTAGAAAACCTTTGACTGCACAAATCTCCTTGTGCAGATCGGTCCGGAGCGAAAACCCAGTCGTCTTTGGGAACGCTTGTTGGGTCTTCTTGGGGTAAAGATAAGGAGATATTAATAACAACATACAAAGCCATTGGACGTTCTGTTTTGAACTACGCTGCTCCCGTCTGGACCCCTTTTCTAAGTAAGACTCAATGGCAGTGCCTGTAAAGAAGTCAGAATAGTGCGCTGAGGACTGCCACTGGTTGTCTGCAGATGACTCACGAAGGCCATCTGCATGAAGAAGCGATGATGCTACCTGTTCATCAGCATAATGTGCTGCGTACAGAAGACATCAGAATCATGGCACCCTCACGACACCAGCGGCTACCAAAATAAGAACCGATATCAGGACTTATAAGACGAGTATCAATCGTTTTATTACTGATAGTAGCATAAAAGAGTATGATTCTACTTCTGGAAGGACTCAATTGCAGAAAGATGTAATTGAAGAATACATACGCTCTTATAGGGACAATATAGTATTAGGTGGAAGACCACCACCTATTAATGAGAGCGAAAAATCTCCCTCGTACCACCAGGACGAGGGAGACGACCAGAACTTGCACAATTGAGATCCGGATGGAGCAATATGCTCGATTGCTACAGGAAAAGAATTGGGATAAGTAATACTAATTGCTGTCCCGAATGCGGTCAATCACCGCACGATACAATTCATTTGTTTAATTGCCCGTCCCGTCCGACTCAATTGAGTCCTTTAGACCTCTAGTTACGACCAGCAGATGTTGCTTCTTTCCTGGACCTTGACACTTAGGGTTACATTTCGGTCTATCTTTCTCTCGCATTCAAAAATCGCTTTGCACAATAACCATTCATAAATTAATAAAATAAATTGTATATTTGTATGTATTTTCTGGTGCAGCTCCAAACAAGCTGTTACAACAACAACAACAACATTAGTTCCACCAAAGTGCTTTATAAAATTTTTGGATTTGAAATCAGAAAGTGAAAAATACATCACAAACAAGCATTCGTCACTTATTTTCAATCCTAACAAAAATATCGCATCTCTAAAAGAGTAATTCACATGAGAAGATAAGCACAAAATATGAACAAAAAAGACAGCAGCTGCGGCAGTCGATTTAAACAGATTCCTCTTCTGTTTGGATGAGTTCAATGCTGAAGTATTTGCGTGTTTCTACCAACCAAAGACATCTGGTTGTCGGTCTTGTCCGTTCATAGGTTTGGTTTACCTTGTGTGTGCGCGCTCACATGTATTTCAACACTCGTACACCAGTGTATCCGCTCAAAAAATAATAGAATAATAAATCGAGAGAAAAATACAATAATACAATATTTACTCTAAATTGCACACAAATAATCTTATACAAATAATCTTATTCACTTTTGGCTGTAGGCGATTAAGTTCTCTTCAGATATTCTTGGTTGCTCGGACTACAAATTTCTTACTGCCAACATCCTCTAACGATTTCCGCTAATTAATTGTCATTATAGAATTACAAGTAGCAACAAATTAATTTTTTGTTTCCACGCTGATACTGGAAAAATACTATACATATTCTTGTGTTCTGCTTCTAGTTATGTACCAAAGCAAAGTACATACTTAGTTTAATTGTACTCTGCATACGATGCATTCAGGTATTGTATTATAAGTTTACGACAGAGTTTGTAACGCATTAAAAGATTCGTATGACTCCAATATATATATACTGAACACTATTTTCAAAGACCTGGTCAAGATTGCAGCACAGTATATATATATATATATATATATATATATATATATATATATATATATATATATATATATATATATATATATATATATATATATATATATATATACTCTCATATATATATATATATATATATATATATATATATATATATATATATATATATATATATATATATATATATACTACTACTATATATATATATATATATATATATATATATATATATATATATATATATATATATATATATATATATGTCCGTCTGTTAGTTGTGGCGCATTTTTTGGGCATCAATTTTCTATATGTACATATATCTTGCTGAAAGCCGGTATTTAAGCTGCTTTTGGTGTGAATTTTATAGCGTATACATATATCGATATACATATACAATGGACGTCTCCCGGTTACTTTTTAGTGTAGTTACGAAAAACTTCTTCTTCAATAAGGAAGAAGAAATTCGATATGGTTTGCTTTTTTTTAAATCCGCTTCAAACACTTATACTAATGGGCTTGTTCAACTCACTTTTTGGGTAATCCCCAAACAAATTTAATCAATATCAACTTGAAAATCGACGCAGGTATTTGTTATGGATAGGTGCTTCACATATACGAGTGTATTAATGGGCACAATTTGTTGCTCTCATAGAAACCCACCACCCACTATATACATAGGTGTCATACGAGTTGACATTTCGTGTGAATAGTATCAGAGTTTCGGATCAACTGAATGTAACTTTTTTCTTGTTTTTTCTTTCTTTTATTAATCCACTTCATTCAACCTCAAGAAAATTTAGAATGTAGCAGTCGTAAGTTTGCGACATTAAAATACGCTGCGCCCTTGCCTTTACAATTTAGAGAAAACAAGAAAGAGCTACAGCTATATTATACCTTCATTTGCATTAATAAATTTTAATGCAAATAAAGACATAATCGTACTATAAAATTGTAACAAATATTTCGAAAAATGCAACCCCTATGCCATGAGTGTGGTGGGTGTTGTGGGCGTGGCACCCAAAATTTCAATAAATCCATTTGCATATGGATAATAGGAATGTAAATACCCAAGTTTTAAGTCTCTAGTTTCTAAGATCTGTTGATCTTATTGAACTACCAGATATACGGACGGACAGAGGTACTTGGGTTTATCGACTAAAAATGAAAAAAAATATGCTGATAAAATTTGATGACATGCCTTCCTACGTCTGTTACATACATTCAAAAACTCATTGAGCAAAACGACGCGTCTGTATTTTTGTACTCTGCCCTGAAGGCCGAGAATATACTAAGTTTGTGAAAATTTATGTAACAGCCATGCCCGTCTGTCTGTATGTTTGAGCAACGAGATCTTGGATATTAGGATGACACGCCACCAACGACTACAACTCGGCTGCTTTTTACTTATAAAATAATAAACATTCTTTTATAATCCGAAAAAACATTTTTTTATACACTTCAAAACTTTTTTTATACACAAAAAAATTTTATTTATTTAAAAAAAAATTATTACTCTCATTAGTGTAGGATATTTGTTTCCCCTTTGCAACTTTTATGCACTTCTGGAACATGATGTATGATACCCGATTAAGCCCACAGGTTCTGTAAATCGTGTTGATAATAATTATTGTTGGGTGCTAATTTTTAAAATGATTTGATTTTATAATTTATATGATTTTGTAATAAGCAATAAATAAATAAATCCCCCTCATCACGTTACGTAATACTTGAACGACCCCTAATTACACATTCTTTTTTATTGCTCACAATCGAAGTATAGTTAACCACAGTGTATCGGAAAAAAGGACACAATCCGAATAATTTGTTCGGATACGGTTTCGTTAAAATGGTCCATTATTTAATTTTAGAAGAAATTCGCTAGTAGGATTTAGCAGACCTTGAGAATATGAATTCCATACTGTTATTTCCAAGTGAATGCAAATAGCAAAATTCTTATGGCTATATCGACTCCTTTTGCCCCGCTGAACAATAAAGGTATATGTATATATCGATGCTTCCTTCGCTATGGTAATTACATTTTTACAGTTTAACAAGATTATAATTATAATAGTAGTATTACCTCAATTGATTAAATTTCGAAAACTAATTATTACGAAATTGAGGGAATGCACCGATTTAATAGATTTGTTTTTTTTTTTTTATTCTTCTCTGACAGCTGTTACCATCGTCAGAAGCGTATTACGTTAGTGTTGAATTTGTAAAGAAAGGCATAAATTTAAATTTTTGTGTGTTTAAAATTCGAAGAAAAAGAAAAAGTTTTAAAAAAACTGTTAATTGATAATTTGCAAGATTTAGTGCTTGCAAACAAATGTAGACACCGAAAAGTTTTTCTCCAAATTTTTGAGCAAAGTAAATCTCGTAAAACATATTCATGTGTGCCGGGTTTCTATAGTGGGTGGCACACGCAAACCATATCAAATTTCAAGCTAATATTGGCAGTTTCGTAGAGCAGATCAAGAATATTTATACTATATGATTTATTCTTTAATGCATTTTAAACTTTCAGTCAAACTAGTAATACCACATTAAGTTGTCCAGTTGCAAGTCATCACCTAGACTTATTTTTATTGCAGTCAAATAGATTATTTATATTGATATGCCAAGCCCACTTTTGAAATTATGTATGAACAAATTATTTATTCCAGTGAATATCAACTTGACACGGTAGCTTGATATTGACATGGGAGCTTCTTTTTGGGTAGCCTGCAAACAAACCACCTGAATAATATTTTTATGCATGATTTTGCATGAAATACTTTTTCATTACAAAATTAAAATTTGATTTGGTTGGTTCTTATGGTCCGACCATACATAATCATATAATTATCACGAGGCGTGCCCCGCCCATTTTTAGGGGTATCCCGAACAAACTATCCACCCACCTTTAGGGTGGTAAGTTTTACAATTTCTTTGTTCCTTATATCAACTTAAAACTTCGTTTGAATGGATATGTTATCGTAAGGTTTGTCAAAATGAAGAGATTTCTTAAAACTGTTCGCACGCATCTACATTACTTTCAATTATTGAGATTGAAATTTTTTTATGCAACAGCAGACATCTATTGCAGTTTTGGTGCAATTGGTACAAGTGTCTTAAAATCACTATTCACCAACGTTCGAAAGTTCAGTCAACGAATATAAGTACGTTCTATTTCAATATTATCTAAACATTGAAATTTTGTATTTTGTCTTTCCTCCTTTTCATTCACTATGTAGATTTCTTAAAATTTTTGATAATACTTGCAAACTGCACTTAAAATTCGCATCTTAAAGTCTATTTTAATCCGGTCGCGACTCCAAAACAAGACAAGTGAAAGTGCGTCGGTTACGCATGCGCTCAAAATATGTTAGTATGAATGTGATACATTGAAATATTTATGTTTGTACATATGATTGTGTATGAGTAGATGCATCTAAGTGGTCACACTCACGCGTGTTTGACTTTTATGGAGCAAATATTTTCCTCACTTTGGGTAAGCCGGTCTAACGTTTGGTGCAAGCCTTTGCGCTTGCACCGATTTTAGTTTGCAATCGTAATCTAGTCTAGTTCAATGTTCGAACATGTTGAATAACTTGATTTCTGGTCATTGAACAGTTTTCATAAAGATATTTAAGCTATACAATATATATTCTCCACAATATAACTGATAATTGACTATCGAATTTAGCCACAAAAATAGCGGCGGTTAAAACTTGCTTTAAAATCAAACAATCATAGAATTTTATTATTAGAAGTTTTCTGAAGAATTTGCTTAATTCTAGTTTCGCTTTGCCCTCTGTCTGATGCTACGGTCAATGAACATTGGTGGGAAAATTCTCACGCCATTTTAATTAAATGCGACAATGTAAATCAACTGGTGCCATGCTATTTTCTTTGAAGATGATAGCTTTGTTTGAAGGCGGTGGTTAGACAAGCACTATCTACAGACTGAAAAGTGTTTAGTCTTTATTTTACGAACATTGGTTTCATGGTTCGTTGCTGCTGAATTATATAGGGTAAATGCTGTAAAATTTAAAGCAGTGGTCAATCTACCCTCTTAGAGCAATATAAGCTGCTTGTTGAAGCATTAAAGAAAAGTATGAGAAATTCTTCTTTAAGACGATAGGGCAACTTCTTGAAGAATTCCCATCGTTATGGGAGAGTGAACACAATATATGTTCATGTGGAATCGTGTTGAGATGGGCATAACGATGAGAATATTTCTCTGTTTTATATAATTGCACCGAACAAATGTTCGCCCCATATGTGTGTGTGAGAGTTATTTCATTAAATGTGAAGTCGGCGCCAATTTGTTGATGTTGGGATAACTTAAATATAAAAAATTTTATGCTTGCCAAAGCCCAAATAAGTTTTTAATTAAAACCCGATTTTAAACTGTAAAGTCCTGTTCAGTTCAGAGGGTCATATATAGCTGACACATTTGTCGTATTGTATTGTATGAATTCAGATTATTGGCAGTTCTCAATTGTTTAAATTATTATTGTGCAATAAAATTTGTATCAAAATGGTTGAAAACCGTCATAAATTATTAACATCCAAAGTTAATAATAAAGTAAACGTTATGAAATACTTAGATATGATCTATAACTTGCAAGAAATTACTCTAAAGATACAACGTATCTCTAACGATCACATTTTTATCAAGAACATCATTTTGAAAGATCTTTCAGAGATTTTCTAAATAAACCCTATAAACTTTGTACCTTTTCTCTTTTTTTTCTTACATGAGGTAAATGCTGTAAAATCTTTGTAAATCATGTATATCTTTTTGTTAGACGTAGCAATGCACGCCGGGTAACTGCTAGTATCTTATAATTGGGCATTTTTATATAGATTTTAATGAAAATCGAATATAAAATGAAAACATATTAAATGTCGCTAGATAGGCACTCTGAACAAATTCGAATTTTGACAAACGCAATGTGACTTTCGTAAGGAACGTCTTGTTTGAAATTTTGCGCAGTGCAAATCACAAGTGCATTTTATTTTTGTCTCTTTTTGGTCGACGTGTGGTAAGTGTGATATTGTTGTGTCACTTTGCTTTGCTATGACATTTGAATAGGAAGAGACATTTGTACATAAAAGTCACATGATAACACTGAGAAACATCATTTCACATCGTCACCTTCGGATACAAAAAAAAAAAAAAACAGTTTTGTTTCAATTCATCTAAAAGATAATTCATATTTTTATGAATTACTCACAAAATGTTAAGAACTATCTGAACTGTGATTAATTTTCTAAAATAAAATTTTAAACATTTTCCTAACTCAAATATTAAGTTTAAGCGTTAAATTATAATCACATTAAAATAAAGATCAGTCATATGTGTATAAATATAATTTGGTTACCGACAAAATTGTAAACATTATTTATATATCTGTTTTAGGAGGATATAAAATCCATGGTCTGATAAAGGTTGTATGCATCTCATGTGAACAAATGTGAAATATTTTGTATGGAGATGAAGGCTTACTTCAAGATGGGTGCTGCATTTTCTTTCAGTTGATAACAAACGCATATTTTAGAGTCATATTTATTTAGCGATCTATAAACAATAAACGGAATTTCCCGTTTAACAACAGTGGTGATACTTGTATTTAACAATATACACCAGGAGACAAAGAAACAGTCAATTTCTCTTGGCAAATCATAGACGACGTAGATGACGAAAGTGAATTTATCGAGTAACATGATTATGTGCACCATTTTTTGTTTTATTTTTATGCTTTAGAAGGATAGATAGAAGGAGTATATAATGGTGAGTTATTGGTCCGATTTGACGCTGATTTAAAATAAAATTACCATATTTAGCGAAAAAAAAAGCTTTTTCACCTGAACAGTGCACCGGCGAAAAAGTTCATTGTTGCAAATTGCATGAATCGCGCCGAATTTAGTCGTCTGCAACTATATTATTTTTCCAATTCTGAAGAAATGTCTCGGTGGTAAAAGATTTGGGTCGAATGAGGAAGTCATTACTGATGCAATATGTATACTATTTTGACGATTTTAGGATATCTGATGTTTTGCAAAAATTAGTGTTTTTTTGTTAGCTTAGGCAGACCACTTTTCATTCAACTCTCGTAAATAATAAAAACGCATAGCAACACAGAGATGTGGCACCAGCGCCGTACAAGACCACTAGCTTCTTTTTAGTCACATTTATTTATGTAATAATTTGTAGAGGATGGTGAATACAGTTAATTTCAATGTATGTATGAACTTAGAGCCCAACACGATAATGGAAATCGTTCTTCCTATTTTCAGGTCTTTCTACATAATTCAGTTCAAGCGATTAAGTACAAGAAAACTCTGATTTCAAAAATTATGTTGATTGAGAAAAACATTTTACACCGGCGGAATTTTATGCTATTAAAATCTTACAAATCATTTTATCTGACATGTTCGGGGTCAGATAAAATGAAATGAAAAAATGTAGATTACTTGAGAAAACGGTTCCAACCCTTAAATAATAATTTATACTATGGAACTCAATATATGCTTTTCTCAGATCATTTTCGAATAGTGACATCAAACTAGCGCAAAAGAGTGGAGGTTGTCCATTAACAGCAATATGAAATAAGTGATATTACGCATTAGTTAGGGAGAAAACAAAAGGTAATCTCTGAACTCCCGTTTCCGTTTAAGCGGTTAAAATACAACAGATAACTGTATAACAGTCTATATAATTGAATTCAATGTAGTCGTTTTAAATTGACAATCCAGGTTTTCCTGTTCTTAAAATTTTTCATTTGCAAAGTATATTTAAAATCAGCCTATTATAAAAGTTTATAAAAATCTGAGTACTTGTAGTTAATGGACAAAAAATTAACAAATTATTTATAAAAACATGGTAAATATGCTTTCAAATGAATCCAATTTCAATGTTATAAATATTATCCCATTTATTTAATGCTACCGAAAGTATTGTATATGATATTGAGAAATCAATAAATTGAAGCTTACTTACATCATCGTCATCGAAATACTTGAGCTCATCCAATTTGTCTAGACGAATGGTTCCTTGAAATGGGTAAAATAGGGTTCCTTTTGCGATATCAATCGTTGTCCAAACGGATATTTCGGATTCAATGTTCGTAGAAATGGATGCTAGAGCAAATTCCTGTGGTATAAGGACACAAGTTTCCATTTTTCTATTTTCTTAGTCTTTAGTGCCAAAACTATGAACTCCGTTTTTAATTGTAAAGATTCCGATTTATTTATATTTTAAAGAACAGAAACCACAATAAACGCATTACTTAAAAATAACGAAACGTATTTTAATATTAAAGAGTAATCAATATCGCAACAGGTTCAATTCCAGCGCAGAACGACGCGAACTCATTCAATTCAATGCTAAACTAATACTGTTCGGGCCGATCAGGATCGCCAGCACTAACCATGACCTTCTGAAAGAAATAGCGCACACACTTGATACACCACACAGACACGAAGACGCAGGCAACGTTGACAACAAACGGCAACAGCAGCCAGCTAGAAGCAGCGGCACCGGCAGCAGCAAGCAAAATTAAGAGCCACTCACCAAACTCATTTAACTCAACGCTCCAATACGTTACCAAAAACAAGATCAACATTACACAACGTTATCGATTGATCTCGCGCAAACTCGCCTCAACTCAGCTCGGCTCGGTTTGGTTTTGTTCGGCTCGCTTATAGTCACACATACGAATATATTCATATATACTCGTATGTACGTACGATACGAACACTCCACTCCACAATTCACTCCAAGATACTTCAATCGCATCGCGAACGCGCACATTTACTACAGGTAGCAACTTGACTTTTCGCCAAGACAATTGTAAAGCCAAAGCCGCTTAAGATGTGCCGGAGCAGCTGAGGCAATGGTTAGGAGCAGCATTCACAGTCCGTCCACCTGTTGCCTTGTTTGGTTTGATCGTTCATTGTTGTTGCAGTTGTTGTTTTGAATTTTCTTACGTTGAGATCAAAAGTGCTTACCCAAAACGAACTCTCTTGAATGAAATTGGTAAGCAGTAAGCCCACACAAATTATCCGTTTAGTCGAGTTTTTATACATATGTATGTATGTATGTAGGTACTCGTACTTCTCACTCGACTACTGGCTCGCTCAATTATTGTTTTATGCATCTTGCTTTCATTCACTCATTGTATCTTCTCTCTTTCTGTCTATGTTGATCTGCAAAACCAGTTTGAGTCTGAGTTAAGAAAAACTTAAAGCTGGCCCTAAACAGGTGAAATGGCCCGTTTACGATTACTACATCTCATTCATAAGAACGATCTGAATAGGGTACAACTCTCAAGACGGCACCAACTCGATAAGTGTTGAAGCGCTTTTCTTGAGTGAGACTCAAGGAAAGAATAACTCGACGTCAATCTGCTCGCCATCTCGGCATTCGTTGTTGGCCAGCGAATGAGTGTAAGTGCTTAGTATCTTAGCTCCTCCTACTTTCATGCCTTTTATATTAGTTATAATATTTAAAAGTATTTCAGACAGTTTATATTAGCAAGCTGTACACATTCGTCTTGTTCTCAATTAGATATCTTAAACGAATTTAAATGTATATGCACCTACAAATATACACGTAAATTTATATAAGAAATCCCACACACTCGTTTCCACAATTTTTAGAAATTGTCCGAAACTGCAAGCCCTACAAACTTCACTTTTGAAATGCTTATTCCTCTTTGGTTACAGGTTCTCACTAACAATAGAATTGCTATGTATTCCAACTATATCATGAAAATTATACTCAAATTGGAAAAGTAAGCGGTGTCACACCTATATATGGCACAAAACTTACTCAAGTGTACCAGTAGAAAAGTTTTTCCGACATTTTTCAAATTTTAATTATTGAAATAACTTTAATAATTTTTTTTAGCAACTCTGGTTACCGAAGTGCCAAGTACACAGTTGTAGATTCATTTAGATCAATTATTCAGTTTTTATACCCAGTACCAACAGCGTAAAAGGGTGTTTTACTTATCTGCAAATATAAAGTATATACATATATTCTTGATCGATCCGGCACATCGATCTGTTTGAACTACGAAAGCTAGGAATCTGAGACAAATCCTGCATGCTTAGATTTATAGACTCTTATATTCAGATATAAAATTTAATAAATGAATTTGCCAACCCCCCCTATTATTTCGATTATACGATAGGCTTTTTCATGAAAACATTTCTAATATATAACATTTTACGAGCCGCCAGATCACAGCGTGCAGCGCCACGCCACGCGGCTCGAAAAATGAAACCGTTATGTAGTGCGTAAAAAGAAAATGACTCTCTCTCTCTCTCTCTCTCTCTCTCTCTCTCTCTCTCTCTCTAGCGCGCGCGCGCGCGCGCGCGCGCGCGCGCGCGCGCGCGCGCGCGCGCGCGCGCGCGCGCGCGCGCGCGCGCGCGCGCGCGCGCGCGCGCGCGCGCGCGCGCGCGCGCGCGAGAGAGAGAGAGAGAGAGAGAGAGAGAGAGAGAGAGAGAGAGAGAGAGAGAGAGAGAGAGAGAGAGAGAGAGAGAGAGAGAGAGAGAGAGAGAGAGAGAGAGAGAGAGAGAGAGAGAGAGAGAGAGAGAGAGAGAGAGAGAGAGAGAGAGAGAGAGAGAGAGAGAGAGAGAGAGAGAGAGAGAGAGAGAGAGAGAGAGAGAGAGAGAGAGAGAGAGAGAGAGAGAGAGAGAGAGAGAGAGAGAGGAGAGAGAGAGAGAGAGAGAGAGAGAGAGAGAGAGAGAGAGAGAGAGAGAGAGAGAGAGAGAGAGAGAGAGAGAGAGAGAGAGAGAGAGAGAGAGAGAGAGAGAGAGAGAGAGAGAGAGAGAGAGAGAGAGAGAGAGAGAGAGAGAGAGAGAGAGAGAGAGAGAGAGAGAGAGAGAGAGAGAGAGAGAGAGAGAGAGAGAGAGAGAGAGAGAGAGAGAGAGAGAGAGAGAGAGAGAGAGAGAGAGAGAGAGAGAGAGAGAGAGAGAGAGAGAGAGAGAGAGAGAGAGAGAGAGAGAGAGAGAGAGAGAGAGAGAGAGAGAGAGAGAGAGAGAGAGAGAGAGAGAGAGAGAGAGAGAGAGAGAGAGAGAGAGAGAGAGAGAGAGAGAGAGAGAGAGAGAGATATATATATATATATATATATATATATATATATATATATATATATATATATATATTCTCTCTCTCTCTCTCTCTCTCTCTCTCTCTCTCTCTCTCTCTCTCTCTCTCTCTCTCTCATCATATATATATATATATATATATATATATATATATATATATATATATATATATATATATATATATATATATATATATATATATATATATATATATATATATATATATATATATATATATATATATATATATATATATATATATATATATATATATATATATATATATATATATATATATATATATATATATATATATATATATATATATATATATATATATATATATATATATATATATATAATCGTTCGAGCGTATATTGGTGCTCGAATCAGTCGTGAACCACTGAAGCTATTCATCTCACATTCACACCATATGTTCATCTGCCATTCCAGTTTGCATAACTTTTTTTTGGAACCCGGTAGGTGGCGCTGGGGTAGAGATACTTTAAAAATTGTTATTTATGGTTCGATTTGGCTCAAATTCACATTTTTTATTTTTTAACAGAAAAGCAACATACGCTAAATAAGTAAAATATAATTTTGATATATTTTGTTAATTGAATATGTACTAAAAGTGCAATATGTGTAATACAATAAATTCTAAAATGCGTGGAAGACGTCGTAATAACGAACAACAATCACAATGACGGGAAAACGAACGCATAGGAATTGTGGAGCGTCGCAACGCTGAAACAGATGAACAGCGATTACAACGATTGGCCACTATGCGGATAAGAAGACTAACATCATGTAATCATGCATCAGATTTGAGTCGAAAATTTAAGTCAATTGAATAACAGAAATCGCATGCAAATTACAAGAGCAAGAGGCTTTATCATCATTTAATCGACTTGCCTTCAATTTGTCCCTGAAATAGAATATTGCGCAAACTCCAAAATTTGTATTGGAAATATGGATAAGGAACGTACACATTGTTATGCGCTCAAATTTAAAAATGAATCAGCCGGAATGTGCTGCGCCTCAGGAAAATTTGTATTGCCTCCATTAAACCCACCACCAGAGCCACTGAAAACGTTAATGGATGGCAACACCCCGGAGTCAAAAAAAAAGAAGAACATTTAATAGTTGCTTCCAAATGATCTCATTTGCCGCTAGCAATATTACTAATACGGATGTCCAAGGAAATACATTTAATTCTACATTCAAGATTCAGGGTCAGGTGTACCACAAAATTGGCTCTTTACTTCCTCTACCAACGGAATCTCCAAAATTCCTACACTTATATTTAATGAGAGATGTAGAAGAGCTGATTAACATCCGTTGCGAGTACAATCAAATATTCGGGATAGGGGAGTGTTGGGGTTAGGTGGTACAGAAGAGCCGAAAGAGAAAGAGGTGGAAGGGGAAGGGGGAAGATGCGAAGGGGATGATAGTTAGGGGAATGGGAGGTAGGGTAAGGGGACATGAGGAAGGAGGGACAGGGAGAAGGACTGGCAGGATAAGGAGGTGGTATACGAATGTATCTGGAACAGAACAGGGTACAGTCCTAGTAGTAGGCCCTAGGACCCACTACTGGGAGTCGTTGGGGAAACACACCAGTATCTTCCAAGCAGAGATGTGCGCTATAATAAAATGTGCACAATTCAACCTAGATAGAGGGTATCACAACTGTGATATCGCTATTCTTTCAAATAGCCAGGCTGCCTTGAAAGCACTTAACTCCAACGTAGTTAAAATAAAGGTAGTTCTCGAAGCAAATGGTCTATTGGAAAAACTAGGCGAACACAACAGAGTATCTCTGCTGTGGGTGCCTGGTCATAACAATATTCCGGGTAATGAAGCGGACAAGCTCGCTAGACATGGAGCGGCAACGCTATTGATAGGACCTGAGTCGTATTGCGGCATCGGGAGACTATATCGGAAGTAATCCGCAAGGAGAAGGATATAGGAAAAGAACAACACTGGGCTACAAGCCAAGGACTAAGACAAGCAAAGTTACTTCTAGGGGGATACAACCCGAGCAGAGCGAAAACTATGCTCCAACTAGGTAGGAACCAATTAAGAATGCTAACCGGACTACTAACAGGCCAATGTAGACTAAAGAAACATTTATGTGTTTTGGGGATACATAACTCACTCGAATGCAGATTCTGTGACCAGATTTTAATACACAAACAACCCAACTTTTGTTATACAACTTTTTTCAATATGTCAGATTTTGCCGGAAAAAGCGCAAAGAAAGCTTTTTACTGTTGGAACGCGGCTCAATATTTTTCAACGTGTAATAGCTCGTTGGAAAGGTCTTTTAAATACCTTTCAAATGAATGCTGCATGGTGCTGTACAATACCTATTTAAAAATTTTGAAAAGCACATTTTGTGATTTTGCCGAAAATTTGATAATACAAGTACTTTGTAAGATTGGGCAAATTTTGATATACTATATTTTTCTGTGAAAATTCCGTGAGCCGAGATATAACATCGTAAATATCAGATTGTGAAAAATTAGTGTTTTTTTCTAATGCGTCATACTAATGGTTGTTACATCTGTTATACGCAGCGTTGAGATAAACATGTTATACTCTTATACATTTTTATTTTTGGATTTTTTTTGTACGAGTATGTGGTCATATGTATGTAGATATGCATGCAAGAAAGAACATATATACATATGTATGTATGTACAAATACAAATCACCAATAAAAGATTGCTTATTTAATCTCGCACATTTTTTGCCATAAATTAATATGTATTTAATATTAATATGTATTTATTATATACCGTGTACCATAAGGTACAAGAGAATATATATTTAACAGACAGAAGGAGAAGTGGTAGATCCCATAAAGTATATATATTCTTCATCAGCATGCGAATACAAATTTATATAGTCCTGTTCGTCTATCCGTCCGGCAGTCTCCTTGAACGTAAATATCTCGGAGACTATAAAAGATAGAAACTTCAAGTATAGATTTAGACTATCCTTTTCAATCTTCAGATAAAGTGTATGAAAAGAACATTTTAAGTGGCCACTTTTAAATTTTGAAATGGAAATTTAATATTTTTGTTTTGAAATGAAATTATTGTAATTTTTTTTCAATTCTATTGAAATGTTTCGCAAAAGTTCAGAACGGACCACTAAAAAATATAGCCCCACACAAATCTATGGTTCATATAAGAAACCTTAAGCAAGGGACATGTTTAATTTAAAGTTTTATCCAAGCACTTTATTCATCTTCTCTATTAAAATGACTGATATCAAATAAAAAACCACTTGATGAGGTAAAATCAAGTGACGAAAGCCTTCGTGCAATTCACAAAACTTCTGAGATCAATGTTGTGACGATATATTTGTATTTTTCATTTGTGTGGTTGGCATCGATTGTAATATGTAACGGAGCCTTCGTCATGTTGCGATATAGTGGTGAATTTTCAAGAATATGCTTTAGAGTTATAAATTGATGTCCTAGGAAAAAACCATTTTGTAGCATAAAAAGTTTAGCAACATGATGTTGGCTTTTATCTCTTCAAACAACTTGTTTCTTTCACTGGAGTGGAAAATTAAATTTTTCATTCTAATATTTTCTTCGGTTTTTTAACCCAATCCTCTATAAAAAATGACATCAAAACACAACTCAACTCATTCAGCATTGCATTGCGGTTTCACATATATTGCATTAATCCTTACAAGTTTTAGTGAAGATTTGGCACTTGATTAATCCTGGAAGAAAACTGTGCGAAAAATAGATGATCCAGTCAATCTTTGGATTTCGAAATGAAATCAACAATAGTTGGCACTAAAATAAATCCAAAACCGATGACTTCCTGAAATACCATCTTCCCGTCTCAATTCCCAGCATACTTCTTCTGTTACGGGAGCCCAATGATTGAGACTATATCCAACTCTCTCCTCTTACTTCTTATGCCATTTTAAACGATTCCTCTCCAGAAAATGGCACAAAAAAAAAACATTCCAGAAACTGATTACGGCTTCCTGTAGTATGGAATTAGTCCCAAAGAATATTAGTGAAGATATGTCAATCCTGGAAAGGATAATGTGGGATATACATGTTCCAATGGGTTTTTGGAATGGGAGCTGCAATCAACAATTGTTGGTACTAGAATATATAGAAACCTAAAATATCACATTCCCACCTAAACTCACAAGATTTTTCTAAAGAATAATTCTTCTGTTACGGGAGCCCAATGATTCCAACTATCTCCCACACTCTCGAATGGTTTTTTGTACCATTTTAAGCCAATCCTCTCCAGAAAATGAGACTAAAAAGGAGATATTCCAGAAACTGATTGGGGTTTCCTGTAGTATGGAAAATAATTGCTTTAATTTTATAAACTAATAGTTTTTTTTTTTGTAGAGAACCCAAGAACTCCAAGAATAGCTCAGTTCACCAACTAAGAGAGCGTTCTGGATCCTCCCAAGGGGGGGACTAGGGAATTTACAATAATTTGTTGACTATAAATCACATTTTAACCAATAAACACTCCCCGCATTCACTTTCACTTTTTCGGAAAAATGCATTTGCCAATGAAAGTAAAGCGCTATGCTGACGTCAGTGGCATCCAAACGGCGTCCACCAACATCATGATCTTCATGACATCCCGGTCTTCGTCAATCACTCCGCTTCTTGTCGATGAAATGTCATCAATTTTTTGACTGTAAGTTGGGCAAAGCATGTACCTTTCCAGGTATTAAGTCATATATAGGTGGCGGAACCAAAAAATCCCTTATTTTAAAAGTAGTATATGACGGAAAATAGTAAAAAAAAGTTTTCAAAAGTAAGCTTTATAATTTACTAAAACATATAATAAAATGGCGTGATGGCTTCCATTTCGTGACGGATATTTTCTTTTAATTGTGCCAGGGAAGTCGGTTTGTTGCCGTAAACTTTAGATTTGACGTAACCCCACAGGAAAAAGTCCATAGGGGTTAAATCGGGACTTCGTGGAGGCCAATTTATGTCACCTCTCCTGGAGATCAATTTGCCAGGAAAAATTTCATGAACTCGTGGTAGAGACCTGTTGAACGTGCGTAAAGTTTCTAAAAATGCGGAACAATGGTGATCTATGCACGTTTAAATCAACAGCCACGTCACGAACAGAATGAGTAACACTGTCTACGTTTTCGAACGTTCTCGAAGACCAGCGTTGAACCGGTCTCTTCAAACTTCTCGACCCATTTTCCAATGAGTCGAGGGCTTGGCGCATCATTTAAATGACGAACAGAATTTTGTACGCGCTACAGTCTTTGTACATTACCGTTTTTGTAAAACTCACGTACGTACAACGCACGGTCCGCACCAGAGAAACGCTCCAAAGCGACTAAATTCCCAGAAGCTAGGCTACCGATTGACATACCCTCCGCGCCCCTCGGAATAGTTGCGTTCACGCAATCATCAAATCAAATGTGAACTTTCTTTTGAGACACCCAGTATGATTTAAATACTTAATATTCGTAGTAAATGAAATATATGAGCTATTTCATTGTATTCGTGGATAGTCGAATACGGTTAAATAAAGAAGCGCTCACGCTATTATTTGTTGAAATGTGTTTACGTAACTCATGAAAATTTTTGAATTTTTTATTTTTCTTCTTTCACTAAATTATAAAAGATTATTTTTAAAAATTTTTGTTCACTATAATATTAATTTGTTAAATGTTTTTACCAGATACGTGGCATTTACTAGATACGTGGCATTTTATGGGAAGCGGACTTAGAATAATCAACAATAAAAATTAACTTAGGTTGGTCCGAAGTAATGCTTCACACGAATTTGTATAAAGGCTAACCCAAAAATTGGGAAGGACACGCTCATTAGTATATGTGTGTGAATCGACCACTATATCGAATTCCAATGTGATATTGGCTTAAATAAAAAAGTTTTTCATACAAAAGTAGGCGAAACATACTCAGTAGTATATTTATCTGAAGTGGCTGTCCTTAAGAAGCCACCATATCGAGTTTCATGCTGATATTGACGTAAATAAAGATGTTATGCATACAAAAACACAAAAGTGTGCGGTGGGTTTACACCGGGGCTAATCCAAAAGTGGCAGGGATGCGCCCATTAGATAACCGTTTCACATAAAGAATTTTCAAGGTGATATTGCCTAAACAAAGAATTTTTTCATACGAAAATTCAAAAGTGGCGGGATGGTTTGTTATGGGACCTACACCAAAAGGCGGGAGGATCACAACCATTGGACCACTATGGACTGTCCATTTTTAAGTTGATATTGAATGCAATAAAAAAAGTTTTGATACAAAAAGTGAAAAATACCGTAAAAAGTGGATATGTCAATATGGATACTCTATTTGACACTTTTTTCACACTATGTGTAAATGGTACAATATAAAAAGCGATATCAAGTTGTAGAAAAACTCAGCAACTTCGACGGCTATTAAAACACAATTCTTAACTAAATAAATATAATTGTAGCTGTACAAATCAAAAGCTATCTGAACGTAAATATAGGCCACTTCAAAGAAAACTAACATGCAATTTTTTCAAAGACTTGAATCGAAAATACTCCGCCAAATTTTAAATGCTGAATTGTACATATCTAATTGTACATATCTAATTAACGCTCGACTCGACCCACGAATTCCGAACTGAACAATATCCAGGAACTTACTAAAGAGGCGGCTAAGAACTCTTCTCAAACCTACAAATCTGCCCCCCATTTATAAGCTTTTTTATGAAAATATTTTATTTTCTTGTTAATTAAGCTAGATAATAAAAAATCTGGTGCATCCGATGTCAATTTTTACAAAATATTCCATACAGGCCCAGATCGGACACTATACAAATCTGTTTTTGAGTTTTATATGAATATTTTTTGGATCTTTTTAAATTAATTCTTTATCAATTCTAATAAAATATCCCGCCTTAAAGAAAGTACAGGGTCTCTCGAAGTCGATCACACTCGTTATTATCGCTGCTAAGCAATCTTCTACAATGTAATATACAAGTGTTTACACGGATTGCAGCGTACACACGACGCGTAGGAAAAATAAAGAATCATTACGAATATTTGCTCGGTCGTATAAATTGACGAGTAGCGATTGATAAATATTTCTTTAAAAAAAAAAAACTACGATTGCAAGTAGTAAGAGTACATTAAAATGAATAACGCCAAAGAAAAATGCAATGCGTGTAAAAATTGAGCATTTGCAGTGGCGATCATAATTGGGTGCAATGTGATACATGTAATCTGTGGTACCACTTCGAATGCGTAGGCGTGGACTTTAACATCGAGAGCAGCGACTGGAATTGTATCCAGGGTCGGCAGCCCACTTCAAAAAAACAATAATGCATTGAACTTGCTCGACATTACCACCGTAACTGTACCAACATCACGCATACCACCACAAGTCGCCCCAAATGCAGGCGATATCGCGCAGAATATTCACAGCGCAAACTTTTCGTCAAGCCCAGCACACTGGGTTATCTTCGCAACAGACAGATGCAGCTGATATTCAAATTGGGCGTTTGAAAATAGCTGAGCGCACCCCGAACAATCAGTGCATTTCTGGATCTTCTAACTCACAAAGAATAATGTTGCCTATGTTGGAAGAAAAACGCGAAGCGGAGCAGAGGTACATACAGCAGAAATACAACTTGCTAGCAGAACTAGGTTCAAATGCGACACCGACAACCTTTGATCCCAGTAACACTCAATTAGCCGCAGGACAGGTTCTACCGCCGGATTTGCCCAATTTCAGTGGCAGCCCGGAAGAATGGCCAATGTTCCTTAGTATGTAAGAGAACAGTACAAAAGTGGCCGGCTTTTCTGAAGTCGAAAACATGCTCCATCTTCATAAATGTCACAAAGGGAAGGCATATAATCTGGTGTGAGACAAGTTATTGCTTCCATCGATGGAAAATCTACGTGCACAAGGACAAACTTGAATGTTTAATTGACTATGCATTGTCAATGCTCGCTAAAGAATTGGTCGACAAGCTACCAACACAACAAAAGTTGAATTGGGCTATGCATCCACGTAACGAGTCCACACCAGCAGTGCAGGCATTTAGCGACTGGCTATATTGTATTGCAGAGGCGGCATCTACTGTAATACCAGGCATAAATGCAAAAGCCAGCAGTGTGAACACACATTCAGATAAAAAAATTGAATCGAAGTGATACGCAAGTTCAGAGCGAGACGCCGAATCAAAATCAGCACACAAATATGAAGCAAAAAATAGCGTAACTCAAAAATACGTGATGTGCAAAGATAGTGAGCACCACGTTACACAGTGCGCTCAGTTTAAAGGCCTAACGGTTGAACAAAGACAGCGCATAGTACGCGAAAATGAGAAATGTGGGAAGGGACAAGGAGAAACGCTGGGGAGTTCTTTTTACATGTATTACCTTACGAGCAATACACGTAGAAGTGGCGTATAGTCTCGACTCAAGGTCGTGTATAATATGTCTTCGCAATTTCATGGTCCGACGTGGAACACCAAAAGACATTTTTTCCGACAATGGCACTAACTTTAGGGCAACAGAAAAGGTGGTCAAGGAGGAGCTGAGACAAATCGACTTCGACAAAATCATCATCACTTTCGAAGCATAAAATGGAAATTTAATCCACTTGGGGCACCTCACATGGGGGAGCCTGGGAGCGAATGATTCGCTAGCAATTTCAATGACGAGAGATTCGAAACGCTCTAATGGAGGTGGAGTATGTCATCAACTCACGCTCATTAACCTTTGTTTCTTTAGAATCAGAAGACGACGATGGGATCACCAAGCGGCTATAAACCAGTGGCAATTAGCAAATCAGATCTCAGGCAGCGTTGGTCATAATGGCAAACGATGGACAAGTACGCCGAGCAACTATCAAAACACAACGAGGCGTCATGATGCTACCAGCGCCTAAAGTGGCTGTACTGGACTTTGGTATTAATATAGGTAAACGGCCGGTGGTCGTTTACGCGGAGGGGAATGTTACCGCCGCAGTCCAGTCAGAAAGTTAACTGGCAACCTCAACCACCCCCCATTAATGGGGTAATAAAATCAACCCTACACCGACTGTAGATGTGGGAACACCGGGCACCCGTACGTCAGTTGATGAATTATCGGTCGGGTGAACAGACGAAACTTTTTAAAGCTTTTCGCTTTGTTTCGCTTTCTTTTTGCTTATTAATATAAATACATACTACTATTTATTGAATAAAAGATGAAATGCTATTAGAATTCAGTTTTCAGGCGCCAACAACAAGTATATATAGTCTGAACCATTGAATACTTTTTAGTGACTTCAAATATTTTTATTTTCTCTTCCAGGTCGGATTCTGATTTTGCTTTTTGGAATGGCAGTTTTAACAAGATCATTGCTTTAGCTATTTTCAATTTGAAGCACTGTCATATTAACATCTTTTGAAGAGATTAGAATGGCACATTTTCAGACTGCTCGATATCCACTAACTTTTGCCTATTTTCCCGTGGTCAGCTCTTTTATTTCGCTTCTGAGCATCAGTCTTGAATGTAACCTAATAAAACTTAAAAATTAAAGTTTGTCAACCCAAAAAAAAAACTATAAAAAGCTGTAATACTCATTTTGTCACCAGTATAGTTGAAATAGCCAGGTTTTTGGTTTGAAGGGCACATTACTTTTGGAAAACTTTAGCCACTTTTTCTTTTTTCGCGGAAAAGGAAGAACTTTTTTTTTTGTATCTTTGGTAAAATTGTTCACAGCACACTTCATATGTGCCCCCACCAAACGGTCGGATGGTGGCGTAGTCCCGCCCCATTTTCTACTGAATCTTTAGTTTTTGGTATTATGGTTTTTTTTTTGTCGACAAGGGGAAAAACACCGTAGAGTGCAATAACATGATCTTCGAACAGATTCGTTTAAGGTCCCTGGACGTTGATAACCTGAACCATAAAAATCCGCAAGTAGGTCTGTAAGTGCCTATTACATGTAGGTATACTGTAATTCGAACATATTTCGCAGGAACTAGGCTGTTCAACAAGTGTTGTGTTGATAAATTTAGCAAAAAAAAAAACCAAAAATGGAAAACCTGTAATATAGATCGGAATTTTACGATGTATATACAAGATATTGATGAAGAAAATCTATGGATAAATACCGAAGGTATAATCAATTTAGTGAATCTTGTTCAACAATATCTTGTTTGTTGATAATGGAACAATTTGACGTTTTCTATTTTGAATTTTTTTGCAGTGAGTTCTAGATTTTTTTTTGCCAAAAAAATCTACATTTTTCATATATGTGGTTTGTGATTCTTGGATATTTTATTACCTGTAATGTAATGTTTTTAGCGACCTAATCGGACTTTTTTAACTCGAGATATGATCTAAAATGTGAAACTATCTCCGAAAATAAGAAGAAAACTAAACAAATTATATCTCCATATTGCGATTTTCGAATTTAGTGGGCCATAGTACATAAGGAAAAAATAGTGGCTTAAATGTACATGAAATGTTTCCTTTTTTTTGTAAACTAGTGTAATATGAGCACATATTTGCTCATTTATTTTTTTAGGATTTATAAAAACGACAAAGTGTGTGAGTGGGATAGATATACAATACAAATTATCAATTCGTGTCGTATATGACACACTTGACATGTGTTTATGTTTTTATTAAAGTAAACAGAATCAATATAAGAAAGTATTTTAAAAATGCGTGGATTGAGTATTATTATTCACTATTATTCACATGCCAAAGTACACTATTTAGTCTTTTCACTATATATTATTGTTTTTTTTTTCTCACAGTTTTGATGTGCACTAATTAACTTTTTGTGTAAAGAGTGACCGATTGAACAAATAATTCAAAACCCCGCAAAAATATAGATAAATATAGTATTTTTTCCTGAACTGTAGGTACTTTGTCTTGTCCGTCTTGGTACTTTGTCTTATCTTTCGCATATATGCTCATATATATGGTATTTCCTTTATTTTTTTCACAAAAATTTTCGTTTTACTCTTTGATGAAACTATATTTCAACCTATCTCACCTGTAGAATATTTGCTTTGTCTATTTTATGATCTGCTTTAACAAAATTGGAGGAGCAAATATATGCTCATATTACTCGTGTCATACGGCCATAAGTTAAGTCAATATCAGCTTAACATTCAATATCGTGGTTTTTATGGACGGCCGATTCACATGTGTGTCCCGCCCACTTTTTGTGTGTAACCCCCATACAAACCCACCGCCCACTTTTGGTTTTTTGTATGGAAAACTTTTACTTAAGTCAATATCTGCTTGAAATTCGATATCGCGTTATGTTAAGAATGTCTCTACACATACATATGTACGTCTACGTCAATTAATTGTAACACACAAATAATCATGAAAAAGCTACCAAAATATATTTAGAAATTGGTGGGTTTATATGGAGGCTATAAACCCATCTATATCTCCATATATTTTACTTTTTCATGATTATTTGTGTGTTATACATGTAAATATTAGACTGGATCAAAACCAATGATAATTGTTCATAAAGATTAACTGAGATGTCTTTACTGTATTTAGCCGACAGATTTCCGGAAGCGTTTTTTATCACTTCGTGTGAAGAAGATATGAGTTTCTCCGGTTGTAATACTTCGAACATATAATTCAGGTCACAAAGGCTCTGAAATTGAGAATTTAATATATCTAAACAGCAATAGTATACATATATCTTGTGATAACTCATCAAAAAAACGCTTCGTTATCTTTCGCCTTTTATTTTTAAAAACAGTTGTTACCCCCACTCTTTTGCTAAATCTATGGACTCATTTAGCAAACCATTGAATGAATTCATTCAAATAGTGAAGAAAAAAATGTGACAAGCACTAGGAAATCATAACTCTCAAAAATGTTAATTATATTTTTACATTCTTCACGTTCATCTTTTTTAGTGGAAATTAAATTTAGTTGGTACAAAGTTTTCATGATTAATAAATAATTTTTCTTTATCGCTAATAAAGCGTTGTTCTTTGAAGACCATCTAGTAGAACATACCTTTTTAAGGGTAATTTTATATTTTTCAGATGAATCTCAACATTGTAAGCATTTTATACTATTCCTACATTATATGTTTTCTAAATTATTGAAAAAATTCGACACTTCAAGAACATGTTTCGCAGCATCGTTTAAAATTAAATTTAATGCGTGTGCAGTACAATAAATATAATCGGCATTCGGGGCATGCTCCGAATCCTCCATATACACCCGACATAACATTTGCTCCATCCTAACCCTGTCCTCTACATTTAGACAAATCAATTCATTATTCTTTAATCGTATTTAAAATTTAAGTCATTCTGCACTGCAATCCGGTACCGCTATAAACCCCAAAAAGGACTCACAGATTTTTAATTCTTTAGGTACATTATCATCATTTTTTTGTTATCGAGATGTATCGAAAAACTACAGAAAGTTGGTCAATTTTTGACAAGTCTTGTGTTGTATCCGAAATAATTGCCAGAAATGGAGCTTTTTTAATTTCTAAAATAATATTATTCCTAACTGCGGTACCAAGCAAATTTATAATTTCATTTTGAATCGTAGGGCTTAAATAATTTATTTCGTCTTTCGGTTTTAAAAGAAGTTCTTTTCAAATAGGATCATAATTAGATAGTAAACGTAAAATTGACATAAAATTTCCAGAATCAGAATCAGGGCCTCTTAAAGGTAGATTATATGATGCTAAAGTAATTATAACATTAATTATACGATGCAATACATCTCTCCAGAATGTTATTTTACTATTGATTTTACTTTGCAATAAAGTATCGATGGTATTTCCTTGTAACCAATTATTATAAGATAGGGATGCATTAATATGCAGCTGTGAGTTTTCAGTGTCAAATATACACTGCGTAAAATTGCTTCTAACGGAAACACCGTTAACCCATGCAGAGGAGTACGATTTGCTTTGACGATCTGCTATTTTTCGTTCGACTGTCAGTTGGACTGTCACCAAACTTTCTTCTATCTGACGAAATTATATTATGAAATTTTTCAGACTTCTTAGAATCATCGAATTGGGATGCTTCTATTTCCGGATGGACATCTAATGGAGAATGTGCTTCAGAATAAAATTAATATAGTAAAGATTTTTTTTTAAAACTAATGTTTAGATAAATTAAAAAAAGTCCAACTGACAGTCGAACGAAAAATAATTTTTAAATTGGGTCCATTTAAACCACAAGGACCGTTTCCAACAGATTCAGAAACAATGCTATGTTTTTCGGCCTATCATTATTCATATTTAAATAAGGCTGGCATAAAAATTCCAAGACCGTGGCTATGTTATTCTAATGTTTTAAACAAGCCGTATTGCCACTTCTTTTGGTTATTAGGAGATCGTCAAAGCAAATCGTACTCCTCTGCATGGGTTAACGGTGTTTCCGTTAGAAGCAATTTTAAATAACGTACGATACGTAAGGTTACGAGTATTTGGTCAAAAATTCAGAATTTATATTAATGTAATAACATTTGAACCGCAATGAAATAAAACGCGTAAATATTGCTCTCCGTGGTTTGTCTTTGTACAACTTTTGGGCACACGCTTAACCCGGAAAAAAAGAGATTGCTTTTTTTTGACTTTTGTCATTTCTGAAGAGAAAACTCTATAGGCACGTATGATAGTTTTTTTTATATGTTTTTTTTTTCCCGGGAAGCACGAGATTAAGTGACATTGTGGATAACATTTTACTAATTTTTGCTTACACACGTTAGGGGCCTCTGTAGTCCGGAGGCCCCGTATCATTGATACGCCTGATACGCCGGTAGCTACGCCCCTGAATCCTAGTTAATGACTGTTAATACCGTAAAAGGCGCCGAATTGAGAGTGTGCCAAGGGCGCACAAGTTCCTCGCGCCGCCTCTGCACCGAAGTCAACGAATTCTCTTATATTACACTGTGTGCAAAGGAACCAGGATATATTAAGTTTGTGCGAATGTACATATGTAACAGGCAGAAAGGGTATTCCGTGGTTTGAGCACAAGACTGCTCCGTCTTACTCGTTTTTTAATGCGGATACATAAAGGGCAACCATCCTATACTCGTTGAAGTTGAACAAACTGTTATCTGAATTCAGCGAAAGATAAAGTGATTGGTGCCGATATCACTTTTCGAAAATAAAATTAGGAGTTGTCGACAAGGTCTCATATCCATTACTTGTGCTGGGCGTTGCTAGATTGTGTTTCTTAATGTACTTACATATATGAATGTTAAAACATTTTCGCAAATATACGTTCTCATTATTTAATTTATGTAATTTATTTAATTTAATATAACAACTATGAGATTTATATGCTGAATTTAGTGTTTGATATTATTCTTTCAGGAAATTTGTTAACGACAACATATGTTATGTTATTCCCGCCAAATACAGGCTTTACACCTGTTTCGTCGATAATGAGGGGCTGCAATAAAAGCAACCCTTAATAGTAAGTAACATGCGGCAAACGGAATGATATTTTGAGTGCCTTATTTATATTGGTAAAAGCAAGTGAGTCGAACAGTCACACTGCGAACAACAAAAACAGAAAATGATACAAAGCCTAGTATACGAAAGGATGATCAAACTATCGAGAAATGCGAAACGAATGTCTACACCGCCTGCTCCGCTGTCGGATAACATCCTCGTCCACAACGACACACTTCAAAATAACAGCAGGTGAATATCAAACGTCTGGCAGTGATGATGTGGGTACGGGATCAAAAGAGAAGAATAGAGAAAGAGACAGGGAGAGGGAGAGATATAGCGTCAGTGTGAGTATGCAGTATGATGTGCCTTTTCTGGTTCATTCCCTTTGAATCGCTTCACAACGACTTTATTATACCTTTCATACATTGTAGGAAACGGGTATAATCAGTAATCAGTTTTGTTTAAGTATGTATGTATATTCTTGATCAGTTCGACGAGACGAGTCGATCTAGACATGTTTGTCTTTACTTCTGGCCGTTGTTGCGCATTCAAAACATTTTTTTTTTTAAAACCTGGTGTGAAAGCACTTCGTTCGTCCCAACCACATAGGGTATACATATCAACATGCCACGGCCTCTTTAAGAAGTAGCCCCTCCACAAATCAACCGCCCGCTTCAGTGTTTTTTGCATGAAAAATGTATTTATTAGAAGTTACTTGACATTTACAGTTACCATCCACTATTTTTCTAATGCCCATAATATACAAATGCCCATAATATCCTTTTCCCTAAAAAAAATTTTTTTTTTTTAATTTTAATTGTTAAAAAAAAATTTGCTTGATTTGAAATTTAATGTGAAGAGTATTAAAGCATCGGGTCGGTTAACTTTTTATCTTGTTCAAACACTTTGTCCGTTCGATAAGGGTAGGGCTATTAATGTGAAGTGGAAATACTGCAGCGATGCGTTCGCACTTGACTCAGAAACGTTAATTTCAAGCTCCTTACCGAGTCACAGACGATGCTGGCTGATAAATGCGGATAGCGCTCAAATGCACCTGTGCAATTCGCTTCGGTATGCGCCTCTTACGTCCTGCCCGGGAAGATATCTACGATAAGTTTACAATATTAATAATGGTTTTTCTATAAAGCATTTAATTTAATTCATCGAGTGAAATGATTTTAAAATATAATATAACAGCACCATACTGGATTTTTCTATACGGCTTAATCATCTGTGAAAAATCGAGTTATCTTCGGCGGAACTGAGGCTACAATACCCTTGAATGAAATTTCACTTTAAATAACAGCTATTTATATTTGAACATATATCCCAACTATAAAATATAAATACTATAAAATATATCCCCTTTTCAACAAGAAAGAATTACCTTATGTAACACTTATAATATAATAAATATTTGTTTTGAAATTTGTCCTCTACAAAAGGTGAAAGGTTAATTCAATTAAATTTGATGTAATGCCATTTTTGAGGCGACGATAGCTCATCTTTTTATCGTGCTGTCTAACATCCCAGAGGTTGTGGTGGGGTTTGTACCCCATTCCAAATTTTTTTTTTTTTTAATTACCTATAATTTGTTATTATTTCATTTCCAATAAAATTTTTACGACCATATCCGCAAACGTCAAAAAGTCAGCAAGTGCTTTCATACACTGCATGGGGTAAAAGGGTATCTTAAATTTGTGGAAATGTATGTAACAGGCAGAAGGTGGAGTGTAAGACCTTATAAAGTACAAGTATTCTTGATCAGCATGGGATGCTGAGTCGATATCGACGTCTGTTTGAACAGATCTCGGAGACTATAGAAGATCGAAACTTCAAGTTTGGATATTTAGACTCTTCTTTTCCCTCTTCAGATAACTAGTATTAAATGAACATGCCCCATGCAAACCTCGCCCAAAGTTTTAAGTTTTTGTATGAAATTGTTTGGGTTTTGTTATTAATTATACTATAATCGCCAAATTGGTGTATTTCAAGTAAATCCTAATAAAATAGACTGCATAGGTCCAGATCATGCTACTATAAGGCGTTGCACTATACAAACTTGACTTCTAGTTTGAAGTTTTTGTTGTTTTCATTTTTAATTAAGACAGAAATGCCAAACATGGCATATCTCACACCAATCCTTACAAAATATTCGATATAGGCCCACATCGGACCAATTGGAGGAGTAAAGCAGCACCCATACATATGTATATATATATATGGTACTCGGCGCGTTGCTGCCCTTCCCCTTGCTTCTCCTTTCCCCTGTCACTCCTTCCCACTACCCAACCTTCCCCCTAGTCCAACTTCCCCCTGCAACACCTTCTCCATGCCGCTTTACACTACCTCCAATTCTCCTACCCCTCTTCTCCTGTCGCTTCCACCCGTTCTACAACCACACCTTACGCTGCCCCTATTCCTCTGCCCCCTTCCCTGACCTCTCTTTACTTTACAACCCCGTTTCCCTGCTCCTTTCGATCCTATTCACATGTATACAACATTTCATCTCTGTATCTTAAATGGTAACCTCCTTCCATATGATCCCTCACCCTACCTCCCATTCCCCTACCCGTCTTCCCACTGGCCCTCTTCCCCTGCCCCTATTTCCACTTGCACTCTTCCCCTTCTATCCCATTCCCAACACTCACCTTTTCCTTCCCCCTTCCCTATTCCCCTATTCACACACGACAGAAGTGCAACTTCAGAAACGTAGCCTACAAGAGAATGAGATAAATATAGAGTATCAGGAGTATTAGGATAATTAAAAGGTTTATTATTTTTATTTATAATACACTTTTTTTCTGGCGACACTCACGACATTTTTCAGCATTTGTTATCGGCATTTTTATAAAATACTTTATTAAATAAAAACACTTCAAAACAACGATGCTAAAGAAATTTCACTTCAAAAAGGTGTATATAAATGACATTTTGTGAAGAGGATTCGTACAGAAAACCATTCGAAAGTGTGGGAGCTAGATGGAGTCATTGGATCCCCGCAGCAGAATATGGGCTCCTTACAAATATCATGGGAATTGAGGCGGGAACAGGTTATTTTAGGTGGTCACCTGATTTGTATATATTCCAAGTGGCATATCTTCACTACAATTCTTTGGAACTAATTCCAAACAACAGGAAACCGCCATCAGTTTCTGGAATATCTTCTTTTTAGTCCCATTTCTGGAGAGGATTAGCTTAAAATGGTACAAAAAAACCAGAGGAGAGTGTGGGAGATAGTCGTTATCATTGGGCTCCCGCAACAGAATATGGCCATCTATTAGCATTCCCTACCATGATAATATTTTCCGTTAGAGCGCGCAACAAACGCCATCGTATTCATCGAATTCAATTTCCTTACGTCAAATTCATCACATTTTCAATTTCCGTTTCATCGATTTTTGTAATGACAACGATTCTAAAGAAGTTTCACTTAAAAAAAAAAACTTTAACTTTGGTTCACACGAAATTGTTCAAATACTTAGCAGATGGATGGGACCCCCCATTAATTATACTTCAGTAGCTTCTGTCCATAAGCAACCATCATATAGAATTTCAAGTTGAAGTTGACTATAAATTTTTTATTATTTTTCATACAAAAATACAAAAGTAATGGTGGGTTTGTATATGGGGGGGGGGGGCTATCTTTAAAAGTGGGTTAGACACATCTATCGATGTATATGTGAAGCATACGTTTCTAAGAATCCACCATTCAAGCTAATATCCACTGCACAGTGGTCTATTTCCCGGATCTAGCGGAACGAAATTGAATTTCATTTAGCAAATCGATAACCTCCAAATCGATTATTGTGCTCCTAATTATCAACTGTGAGCTTTCGATCACTACATATGTTAAAACAGCTGTGACAAAAACAGTGTGCTACGTTTTAGCACGTGTGCAAATTGTGCTGTAGAATTGTAAAAAATCATATTTCCAATTGGTTTTTTTTTATTTTTTGAAAGGTAAAAGTATGTATTTACATAAAAATAAATGTTTCGTGACATATATGTTATGTTAAAAATTTGTGGTATAAACTAACAACTTTGTTATCTTCTTACTTATGACCAATCTTTAGCTTCTGTAGGGTATTAAAAGTGACGACGGCATTTGCCGGTAAAGATACTAATTTTATATGTTAATATGTTTTGTCTAATTTGTGAAATATCTAAGATCAGCTGCAGCCGTCTGCAATGTGGAAAGAATGTCATATAGTTGTCAAACGGTTCGAACAGAAATACGAAGTTTGGTTGGATAAAGACTTAGTACTTTTAAGCCAAAAAACTCAAACAGGACCAGGACGAAAACAAAAGGATTTTGCAGATTGCATCGCAAAACGTCAGGTAACCAAAGTTTCGGAGCTAGTCAATGGGAACACATGCAATGAGCTCATGACAGCGACACGCGTCAGTCTGTACAAATCAGGAAAAAGCAGTGCATCGCAAGTAGTTTTAATGGCGGGCACTGATTCTGATGCGTCCACAAAAATTAAAAAAAGTTTGGAGCTAGATCGACAGGTCCTAATCAAGTATACTCCAGAGGAGGTTTTGGCTCTGTATATTGATGGAGACTTGACGAAGCACTCTTATAAACTTTTGCAAGCTAGTGCAAAAGCGAGAAACTGCAATATCTACCCAGCATACGATATTTTACACTCTGCCAAAAATAGATGTTATCTATATGACATCAGAATCAAATAATATTTTGCTGACGTTCCTCGGCAAGAAATGCTTGATCACACAATTACACGAATAGTTGAAGCCCACCCGGATGCATTTAGACAAATATCAGCTGATGAAGACAAATATGAAAGTCAAACTGTCTATTACAAATGGGGATGCGATGGGAGTTCGGGGCACTCAACGTTTGTTTGTAAGTTAATATCCTTGGTTCTACATGGATTCCTGAATGAAATAAATAGCACGTTACATAGGATATTACTTCACGAAGCTTATGTTATTGAATGTGTACCACTTCCTATTGGTATGATGTCGGAAGAAGCCTTGGAGGCTAGGAACAAGGATTTCCGAAATTTTCGGCTTACGCATTCCCGTAAAACTTCACGCACACATACAATGGAGGATATGATGAACTCTTTCTTAATTTCTTCGGATCCCTTAATAACGATCTCATCATTGGATAGGGAGGTAAAATATCTACTTTTAGATTCAGAATAATTAAAAATTGAGTTATGGAGTAATGGCCCAGAATAATTTCTATCTTTGCAAAAATATATTTGTAAACAAAAAAAAAAAAAAAATTAAAAAAAAATATGAATATTTAAAAAGAAATATGAATATATGAAAATTGAAAAAGGCCAAAAATAGATATTTCAAAAATAATAAAAAAATAAATACATAAATGTTTAAACAAAAACTTGTTTTTAATATTAAAGTTTAATATATTTTTAGCCCAAAAGAATGCGAAACATTAAAACTAAAAACTTTATCATGCATTCCTGAATGAAATAAACCATGTCTAAAATATGAAAAAAGTTTCATTTTTCAAAAAAAAAATTCTGTACATATATATGTATTTCAAAAAAATTTTTTTCTTTTGTTTTACATTGTAGCTTAATCTATTAGCAACTAAAAAAAAATATTACACGAACAGATAACAATTTTCCCTAAGAGCTATTATTAAACGCCGCTAGATGAGCCTTTTCGACCACTGTGCACTGTAATAAATATGTTTTTCATACAATTGAAAAGTGGGCGTTCGGTTCGTTCATTGGGGTTAGCTCAAAAAGTATGGCGTTCCTTTTGACATAAAAAAACCCTAGGTGGGCGGTAGGTTTGTATGTAGGCTACCCCTAAAATTGGGCGTGATACATTGATATGTGTACTCTATCTGCTTAGGACCAAATTTAGACAAACATTTATTGTCGATTTAATATTTTTTTATTATTATATATTTAATTACACAATATAAATATCATACCAACTAAAAATGAGCACGAGCTACTGAGACTATCGGCTGGTTTTTTTTATACCATTCACACATAGTGTGAAATGGTATTATAAGTTTGTCTGAAAGTTTGTAACGCATTAAAGGAGGCATCGTAGACCCCATAAAGTATATATATTCTTGATCAGATCGACGAGACGAGTCGATCTAGCCATGTCCGTCTGTCTGCCCGTCGGTCTGTGTCTGTATTTACATTTTTTGGGGACCAATTTTATGCTATCAAGTTGAAATTTTGCACATACATTTCTTTTTATTGCAGTTTAATAGTGTCAAGGTTTACCCGCCACGCCCCATACAAACCCATCGCCCACTTTTGACTTTTTGTATCAAAAACATTTTTATTGTACTAAATATCAACTTAATAATTTATATGGTAACTTTTAGTGGACGGATGCTTGACATACACATTAATGGGTGGGACCCGCCCGCTATTTGGGGTAGGTCCTATGCAAACCTACTGCCACTTTTGACTTTTCGTATGAAAACTTCTTTATTAAAGTTAATATTAGGTTGAAATGCAATGTGGTGCCTTTTTATGGTCAGCCGCTTAATATACATAGACTAACGGGCGTGGCGCGCCCACTATTTGGGGTAGCCCCCATACAAATCCACTGTGCTAAAAACTTCTTCATTTAAATCAATATTAGCTTGAAATTTTATTTGGTGGATTTTAGTGGACAATCGATTCATATACATATACAAATGGGCGTGTCTCGCCCACTTTATGAGGTAGTCCCATATAAACCCAGAATTCACTTTAATGCATTTGTATGGAAAACGTCAATATCAACTTGAAATTTGATATGGCGGCATCAGGCACATCTACTACATCGCTTTATAGACATCTACTAGTGGGCGTAGCTCCTATTAAAACCTCCATTTTTATTTTTTACAATTATATTTCAAATTTCGTGTGAATGGTAGAGAGAATGGTGAATGGTTAGAGCTTCGGTTCAACCGAAGTTAACGTTTTTCTTGTTTTTTTTTTTTTTTTTGTTCTTAGTTTAGTGGTTGAATATAATAACTATTTCTATTTAACTTATATTAATTTTAAGATTTAATATTTAGTGTTGCAGAGTTAACCAGAAAGCTTTACGTTCTTCAAAACCACTTAAAAAAATGTCAACAAAGAGGAAATGCTAAGTATTTACAATGATTATACTCGCATAGAGCAATATAGTCAAACAGTAGGTGTATTAATAATATGGACCCCGACATCAACGGATACATCGTCTTTAGGAGTGTTCGAGGGAGATTCTTCGTCGTATTTTTGGTACCCTTAGAGTTGGCGTCGAGTTTAGGACCCGTACGTACCACGAGCTGTAAGAGCTGTAAAATTATGTTGACATAGTCAAGCGCATTAAATTTCAACGGCTGCATTGGGCTGGTCTTCCCATCCGGATGAACACCGAAGATCCTGCGATAAAGGTTTACGACGGAAACTTGAACTTGATTGGTGGACGGCGTCAGAGAGTACAACCGAGCTTAAGATAACAAGATCAAGTCTATGATGATCTGAAAAAGCTCCGGATTGCCAGCAACTGGCGCCGACGTGCACTAAACTACACCGATTGGGGCGGTTTTCTACATGTGGCCTTGACCGAGAGACGGTTGTAGAGTCACCTAAATAAGTAAGTATGTTGTAAATGCGATTTTGCTGCCACTGGCTAACAATGAAAATGTTGCAGTCAAATTTCTTGACTACAAAGCAATATATTTATGTGATATTTTTACAGTTGCTCAAAACACAAGTGAGATAACATGACACGTAAATATAAGAACGTTTGACTAGGCCATTACATAATTTAAGTAGTCAAAGCAGTAGTCATAGTCGTATTGATATGAGTTAACTCTCCTATAGGTTAGGTAATCATTAGTCAAAATTTGTGTGCTATTGGTAATTTTTAGTCAGCAATTAAAAGCAGAGTGATATGTATATCGTTCTACTATTTTATACCATTTACACATACAAAAACAATCACAGAAATCTCTAGGTAAATTTCCGTCTGGATATTTGAATTTCGCAGAGAAATTTCGTAGGCGTTACAGAAATTTCGTAGATTTCATTTATAGCAGTATTTAAAGTACAGACGAGTTTTGCGCAACCAGAGTTGTCATAAAATTGATTACAAACTATGTAAATTAAATTTTTTGCATATTTACTTGGAGAACATTGCGAAGTTCTATATTTGGTGTGATGTGTCTGAATTACTTATTTTATTAATATATTTATAAATGTTCTTTAGCATGCTCAAGGTCCAAATTAAAACACAATTTAATTTGTTTTTTTCACCAAAATATTTTGATCCCCCTCGAGCGTTGTCTTCAGGGTGTAATATAATATTATTACACAACAACAATAAGACGACACACGTCCTCTCACTCTGATGTGGAGTTTTGAACTGAAATATCCCCTTCAGAAACCCAGAGGAGTGACTTTTACTGTTCTGAATTATTTTATTTTATTGTTATTATAGTATTGACACCGAGTATGAATAGTAGGAGTATTATAATTTAGTCACAAAGTTTGCAAAACCTTAAATGAATCATCGTAGACCCAATAACGTATATATATATATATATATATATATATATATATATGTGATCAGCGCGAAAAGTAGCCATGTCTGTTCAATTTTTGAAAGTTTGTATGGAAACTTTGAAACCAAAAGCAACACAAGTTTAAACATGAAAGCGATTTATCCACTAGAAGGAATAGCTGCCATACAAAAATACTTTGTATTTATTTTGTTTTATCAAATATATTTAAAATAATAATTGTTTTGAAATTTAAAATAAAATTTGGATTTGCTCAGGATTTGCGCCGAATTTGATTTTCAAATAAAAAACTGTTGTTTTTTTAAAATTTATGAAACTTTTATTGAAACATAAAATAGAGCTCATGAGGTTATGTATGGAATAACACATCGCGTAAATAGCTCATCGGGCATTGTTAAAAAACAACAACAAGAAAATGCCGATTTTAAAGACAAAATCATTTTTAGTGACGAGGCTCATTTTCATCTCAATGGCTTCGTTAACAGGCAAAATTGTCGCATTTGTTGCTCAGAAAATCCACGAGTAATTTATGAGAAACAAATGCATCCACAGCGTGTCACTGTTTGGTGTGGATTTTGAGCTGGAGGCATCATCGGTCCATTTTTCTTCAAAAATGACACAGTTCAAAAACAAACCGTGAATGGTGTTCGTTATCGTGAAATTTTAACCAATTGATGTGGAGGACATGTGGTTTCAACAAGACGGTGCCACATGCCATACAGCACGAGAAACAGTTCAATTACTGCATCAGCCATTTCCCGGTTGTGTCCTCTCGCGTTTTGGTGACCAGAATTGGCCGCCTAGATCATGTGATCTGACGCCTCTAAACTTTTTTCTTTGGGGTGTTTTGAAATCACAGGTTTATATGAACGACACGTCAAGCATTGAAAGAAGAAATTATACGCTGCATCAATGAAATACCGCAACATTTATGCAAAACGGTTATGAAAAATTTCACGAAAAGAGCGCGTATATGCCAGCAATCCGAGACGGCCATTTACCCGATGTGTTATTCCATACATAACCTCATGATTATGTTTCAATAAAAGTTTCACAAATTTTCAAAAAACAAAAGTTTTTTATTTAAAAATCAAATCCGGCGCAAATCCTGAGACACCCTATACATATACTAACGCTTGCTTCAAGAACTCATTATAGTCTATACCTCGTGTGGTCTGTTTTTATTCCTATTTAGCGTATTATATCACCTTCATGCCAAATTAAAAGTTTTTCAAGTACAAATATACATACATATGGACATATGTATATTAAATATACTATATTCCATACAGCGTTTGATGACTTCGCTTTATAACTATCTTAAACATATGTATGTACTTATGTATGTACATACATATATACATACATATGTATGTATTTTTGTACATAGCAACAGTTCGACAGGGGCATTGTGAAACGGAAATATGCATGCAACAAACTTAATTAATATTTAAAACAGAAGCTATAAATCTAGATAAACCACCGATGCGCTCATAACCAACATCTATTACACTATATGTGTATTTGTGCTAAGCTTGCTCTCATCTCTCCATTCATTCATTAAAGTTGTTGCCAAACAGGTTGTGGAGCCATGTGCAGGGCACTTACACTTAGGCAGGTCAACGTAAAGGACGCGAACCACTGCCCCGACACCGACACCGATCGCTCCATCGACTCAAAGACAGCATTGCAAACTAATTTAATTTGGTCACAAGCTACCGGAGGCAACAATATTTATTCAGCATTCTTCAATCTCGAAGCAGCCAATGTCTAGGTCTGCAACTCCGTTTGTGCCTAACGCTGGGTGTGTGGATGATCGCATAAACTGAACAGTAGTACCAGTGGCACCATAGCTGATTATGAGGCAACTGCGAATTGCTACCAGTTGCTGTCACAGTTGAGTTTGCCAGATTGCCCGAAATGTTGCTGAATCGAATTCCCTTTACTTCGTCTCGCCAACATAACCGGGCCGATGGACAATGTTCGGCACGTATACAGTAGCCCAGTACGTTTTAATTTTATGGTGCCCAACGTGTTATTATATATGAAGTGGAGAGCGGAAACCATGAAGTTTGGTGAATCTAAGGACGAACGTAACGTGTGGCAGTCAGACGAACGATTACAGACGAGCATCAAACTCAACGTCGTTCATTACTTTAAGGTGTAACTGGCATTCGCGTAACGCCTTCCACTTGTGAATAAATTATCTACAATATAAATTTATAGAAAACGTGGGCAAAATGAATACAGTACGGTTTATACAATATATATATATATATATATATATATATATATATATATATATATATATATATATATATATATATATATATATATATATATATATATATATATATATATATATATATATATATATATATATATATATATATATATATATATATATATATATATATATATATATATATATATATATATATATATATATATATATATATATATATATATATATATATATATATATATATATATATATATATATATATATATATATATATATATATATATATATATATATATATATATATATATATATATATATATATATATATATATATATATATATATATATATATATATATATATATATATATATATATATATATATATATATATATATATATTAATATATATAAAATTCTCGTGTCACAAGGTCTTTGTAAGCAAAGTCCTCCGAAACTGCTTGACCGATTTGTATGAAATGTTTTGTGTATATGGTATTGGTAGATCTGCGAATACGTCGTAAGCTATTTTTTATACCCCTAAGTGATAAGGTGGTGTTACCACAAAAAAAAAAATTTTTATCGGCCGACTACAACTGTCATATGATTATTCTGTCAAATTGATTTTTCTTATTTTAATTCGTAAAACTTAAATTCAGAGATTGCTGTTTTATAATTAGCAATGTTTTTAATTAAGTCATCTCAAAGGTTTAAATAACTTAGCTTTATCCTGCATAGGAAAGGGGACAGGGAGAAGTTGGAGTCAATGGAAAGGAGGTAGGGAGAAGGACAGGGGAAGAAGTGGTCTGAGACTTAGTAGGAGGGGAAGATTTGATAGGGGAAGAGGTGGTAGGGAAAGGGGTATGGTCAAGAAGGGTGAAGAATGAGAGACAGGGGAGTGGGCAGCAGCGCGCTTGGGTCCTTTTAAGATTGAGGGATGAAATGTTCTATACATGTTAGTTTGATTGAAAGGGTCAGGGGAAAGGGGCATTGAGAAGAGGTGGTAAAGGAGGGGGAGGTAAGGGAATGGGGGAGGTAAGGGAATGGGGAAGGGAAGGGCAGGGGAATTAGAATGGAAGGTAGGGGAAGGATGGTAGTTAACTTAATAAGGGGATCATAGGAATTAAGGGGTAAAGGTAGGAGAGGGATGAATTGTTGTATACATGTTAATGGGATCGAAGGGGTAGGTAAAAAGGATGGTAAAGTAAGGAGTGGTAGGGGAAGGGGCAGGGGAATGGGGTGGTTGGAGAAGGGGTGAAAGGGACAGTTGAAGGGGGGTAGGAGTATAGGAGGTAGAGTAAAGGGACAAAGGGAAGGTGGGGCATGTATAGGATTGGCAGGGGAAGGAGTGGCAAGGAGAAGGAGAAGGGCAGCAATGCGCCGGGTACCATTTAAGATTTAAGATGTAAATAGGATCGAAGGGCAGGAAAAAGGGGTGGTAAAGTAAGGAGAGGTAGGGGAAGGGGACAGGGAAATGGAGGCAGCGTAAGGGTTGGTTGTATAAGGGGCCGAAGGGAAAGGAGAAGAGGGGGATGAGAATTGGAGCTAGAGCAAAAGGACATGTGACATCTATTATAGTTGCAATGGGAGGAAGCACAAATTTGGATGCGGTTTCGTGGTTAGTAGGAAACTACGCGGTCTTCTCTCCAGTTTCATACCGGTGGACGATCGCCTGATCGCGATACGTATCAAGGCTCAACATTAGCCTGTTTTGTACACACGGAAGTCGCAGACGATACTGCTAAAGATGAATTTTACGAGCTTATCGAACGTGTCTACGAATCGTGCTTGACGAAATGAACGCCAAAAAATGGGAAGGAAGGAATCCTTGGCCAAACAGTCGGAAAATTTACCCTTCACAATGCTACCTCCAGCAATGGAGAGAGGCTAATCGACTTCGCCGCAGGTCAGAACATGGTAGCCAGTAGCACCAGATTTTCATACCGTAACATACACTCCTTGGATACTGCTGCCAAGGGGATCATTGGGTACACCAGACTTGTGACGAATACATAATACAATAAATAAGAACTCTGCAGTCGTGAGCAACGCGAACTGTTAGAGAGATCGTGAGAAACGGAGAGAGGAGAAACGCCTTTTCAGACGCAAAAGAAAGGAGCAAGAAAGGCGTGACCTTGAGGATGTTGAGGTGTTATGTGATAGAAATGAAGCTAGAAAAAGGTCAAGCGTCTGACCGAATGTTTTAAACCCTAAGTTTATTTCTGCAAAGACAATAATGAAAGTTTGGTTACAGATGCACAGGATGCACTGAGTCACCGGATTATAACGAGGTGGACTCAGTAATTAAAAAGCTGAAAATAAAACGGCAGGCTCCGATGAGCTACCAGATGAGTTATTCAAGACCTGTGGCGAAAAGTTAGTAAGGCGTATGCACCAACTCTTATGCAAAATTTGGTATGATAAATGCATGACCAACGATTGGAATCTTAGTGTTCCTATACTATCTTCAAGAAAGGCGACCCCACTGTCTGCGCGAACTACAGTGGAATAAGTCTCCTTTCAATTGGATATAAAATTTTGTCCCGCGTACTGTGTAAACGGCTGGAGTCATACCATGGTGACACTACCATACACCCAGAGCGTCGTCAGAGTAGGAAAGAACCTGTCCGAACGCTTTGATACCAAGAGAGGTTTCAGGCAGGGTGATGCTTTAACATGCGACTTTTTTAATCCCTTGATGGAGTACATCCTACGCCAATGCCCATACTTAGAATGGTCGGGCACGATCTTCCATAAGGAAGTGATGCTACTCACGTATGCTGGTGACATTGACAGCATCGGCACGAACGAACGGCGAGTTATCAGGGCTTTCTCGGAGATTGAAAAACGGTCACGTCTCATGGGCCTAGCGGTGAACGAGGACAAGACGAAGAACTTGGTGTCCACTCACAGACCATCTGCGCGTCTTGGACGGTCTGTGAGTATGGAGAAATTTAACTTTAATGTTTCTGCTTAAGACAATGGAAAAAACACTGGATCTCCATATAAGGGAAGGCGCGGACCTAATCAATGATCCCAATCAACATGCCTATACGAATGGGAAATCGGTGGAAACAGCGCTACATTCCCCCTTAGCCACCATTGAGAAAGCATTGTACCACAAAACGCATTCCTAGACATCTCAAGCGCATTTAATAATGTGTCCAGGAAAATAATAATGCGAAGCTTAAGAGCAATAGCACCTCACTCGGCAGTATGCTCCTGGAAACATAACCTGCTGAGCTGCAGAAGAGTCCAAGCCGAGTGGGGAACCACAACCATGACGAAAGAGGTTCATGCAGGCACGACCCAGAGCGGAGTCCTCTCAACCCTATTATCAGAGTTAGCGAGAAGTGGTCTTATTTTAGAAGCAGTCCAAAAAAAAAAACCATTGCGAGCGGCTACGATTTAAAATAGAAGCGAAAAGACATTTCAACTCTGTTTATTCTCATCGTAGTCTTTGTTCAGATAACGAGAGTTTTTCTAGCTCACTTTATGCATTTGTTCACATAAGACACTTTGCTGTGCAAAATTTGCCGAAAGAAGTAGAACTGACTACATGAGTCCTAAGCCCAACTTCTCACAGACACCAATTTCACTGGCACCAGGTTACTAGTACAAAGGACTGGTCCAGCGCGGAGTACAAATATTTACAGACTCCTCCAAAATGGATGCAGTAGTTGCGTCGGCGGTATACTGCGCAGAGCCCGATCTAAGGGTCTCGTACAAAATACCCGATATGATATGACCTTGAGCCAGATAAAATTCATATATAGGTATAAACTAAATTATATTTGTGTGTTGCATGGCGTGCTCACAAAAGTACTATTTGTTATTGCGTATGTACATTCAGACTTAATTAAAATATATATAGAGCAATTTCGAGAATTTCGGGATAGTCGAGAAATCCCCCAAATTTAAGAGTTTCCCATCCCGAAGAAATTGTCGTGACCCGCGGGATTCCCGCCCCGTGTCCTTTTCTAGTGTGAATGGTATTAGAGTTTCGGTTCAACAGAAGTTATTGTTGTTTCTTGTTATACCACTCACACATAGTGTGAAATGGTATTATCAATTTATCTGAAAGTTTGTGACGTATTAAAGGGGGCATCGTAGACCCCATAAAGTAAATATATTCTTGATCAGACGAGACGAGTCAATCTAGACATGTCCGTCTGTCCGTCTGTCCGTGTGTATGTTGTTGCGTCTTTTTTGAAGACCAATTTCTATGCTATGCAGTTTAATAGAGTGTCAAGATTGACCCGCCACGCCCACTTTTTGGGGTAGCTCCCATACAAAATCACCGGCCACTTTTGACTTTTTGTATTAAAAACATTTTTATTGTAGTCAATATCAACTTAATAATTGATATGGCAACTTTTAGTAGACGGATGCTTGACATATACCCCACTATTTGGGGTAGCCTTCATACCAACCTAATGGCCACTTTTGACTTTCTGTAAGAAAACTTCTTTACTAAAGTCAATATTAAGTTGAACTGCGATATGATGCCTTTTAAGAGACATCCGCTTAACATACATAAACTAATGGGCGTGGCCCGCCCACTTTTTGAGGTAACCCCATACAAACCCACAGTTCACTTTTATGCATTTGTATGGAAAACGTCGTGTGAATGCTATTAGAGCTTTGGTTCAACCGAAGCTTACGTTTTTTCTTGTTTTTTTTTTTATATTTTTTATGTTAAAAAATAATATTGGAATAGAGTATGAAATGAGGCAGGAAAGTTTGAAGTCGGGAACTCCCGACTGCATCATTCTTACTTGTTTTCTTTTAAAAAGTAACCTATAAATTGTTTATTATTTAGGTTGGACATATATGTAAACAACTACTCAATGAGCTCTATCAAAATGATTGATATCAAATAAAAAACATCTTTATGAGGTAAAAATCAAGTGAAAAATCAATGTAACTGAGCGTTTGTCATGTTGCGATGTATGTCTGCATTTTCAATAAGATACTTTTAAATAAGTACAAAAACGAAGTTACTTGGTTTTCACCTCATCAAGGTTTTTTTTTTATTTGATATAACTACATATAAGTACTCTTGATCCGCATCAGAAACCCAGTCTAGGTAGCTATATCCGTCTGTCCATCCGACTAGAAGTATAAGACAACAGATCTGAGAAACAGTAAGATCTAGAGACTTCGAACATTTAGTTTCTGCATAGCCGGAAAAGAGATTCAGTTATGTCCGTCTGTCTGTACCGCTGGATGTTGTTGCGCATTTTGGGGACCAATTTTTTAGATATCCGACTGTAAATTGGCAATTAGTCCTTTTTATTGCAGTCAAATAAAGTATCCATATTGACCCGCCGCGCCCATTTTTTCGAGATAGCCGCCATACAAACCCCCCCGCCCACTATTGAGTTTTTGTATAAATTGTTATATAATTGTTTTCTTGTAGTCAATATCAACTTAATAATTGATATTGTATCTTATAATGGACTGGCGCTTCACATATATGGATATCAATGGGTGTGACCCCTTACATTTTGGGGTACAACCATACATACATTTTTGTGTTTCTGTATGAAAAATTTAGGTTAAGTCAACAATAACTTTAAATTCGATTTGGTGGCTTTTTTCAAGGTGTGTCCCATCCACTTTTAGAGGTAGCTCCCATATACCGCTTGTTTTTATGCATTTGGATGAAAAACTTCTTTAGTTAAGTCAATATCAGCTTGATATTCGAAATGGTGGCTTCTTATAGATGGTCGCTTCACACACATGTAATAAGTGTGTACCTCCAACTTGTTGAAACCCACCGCCCACGTTTATGTTTTATAATACTACATAAACCGAAGTCAACCGAAGTTACATTTTTTGTTTGTTTTTAAACTTGTATATCTCCGAAACTGTACTACTTAGATAAATGGCGTAGGAGCCACACCTATGACGTGGTTAAGTTATATTAAGTTAAATGTTATATAACCATATTAACATATTAAAAAATTACAACTTTATTTTTGGGTTTTAGCAAACTCTTCCAAAATGGGCTCTTTCAATTTCGCTTTCCTTTAACTCACTCAGTATTCATAATTCTTTAAAGAAACTATGTATATTAACCCTTCTTAGAATGCTGAGCTAATCAGAGTGCGTAAAGAGTCTGCCTATTTTTTGGATAAAATTGGGGTTTTTTCGTAGGCGCAAACCAAATATGTCTCTTTTTGTTCTAACCCTTGAGTTTTAGCTTAAATATCGTCGAAATTTGATTTTGCTCGTTCCATTCATTTAAAAGGGTGCTAAATCCAAAATAAAATGCCAAAAGATTCTTTGAAAAAGTTAATAATGTCCAAATCTAGACTGTGACTTGCGCAGTGAGAATATAATCGTTTTCCAAATTGGTGGTCCACAGAAAATCTTAATGCAAGATTTTCTGTGGACCACCAATTTTGCCAGTGATTGTAGCACATCCGTCAGAATCTAGTCGTACACATATCTCAAGATCAAGTATCATTTCCTCGACACAATTTCGAATACACTCCTTACCACTTGAACAGAACACCCCGCAAGTCAGTTTTCTATTGCCGTCTACTCCCAACCAAGCTAGAGACTTAATTTTAAATTAAAGTTCATTTAATTGTTGCATTTTAAATTGAAGGAAGATTAAATATTAACTTTTAGTATTAACAAAAAATTATTAACCGAAAACCGGCAAAACGCGGTATCCTAATTTTGCGTTTCTTAAATAGGACACTTAAAAAAAAAAAAAATCCTTTTAGAGTACTTTGGTTCTTTTTAACATCAACATTACTTAAATTTAAGGTAAATGCACAGTGATTTAAAAAATATTTTTTTTATTTTTATTTTCCAAATGTTGAGTTTATTTGCGGAGGTCATGGAAATAGTTAAATTTCGTCTGAGAAGATCACGCTATGCCATTCAAAAAGTGAGGCGTTGCGATTTTCGAACCATGTTAAGGAGTGGCTTCTTCCATATTTTCAGTTTTTTTTCATCCGAAATAACACGACGCATAGTTGTGAGACTTGCCTTGATACCACATTTTCTCCAGATTTTTGACAAAGAGTCGTGAGAATTTGACGCTTTTCCTAATATAAGTCCTCTTATCGCATTAGTAACACCACTGCGTTTAATTTTTTGTGTTTATTTTTGTTTATTTATAAATTTAAAAAAAAAAATATTTGTATATTTCGGAGTTCTAAAATTTCTTCGTTTGCATAGTTTTACATTTGCAAGGTTGCAAACTATTTTACTATCGTGAATACACTGCTGATCCATTTTTCTGAAACTTTTCTTGTCATGTGAGTACTAGGTTTTACGCACTAGTTATGAAAGAGTTGCAAGATTGAAACAACAGATTATTAATAATGTATGTTTTTCATAACTTTAAATTAAAATTTAAATTGAAATAAAACACGTATAAATAAATGAAGTGAGTATTGTTTTTTTTTTTTTTTTGGTCGGTATGCCATGGGAGAGTCTGACGAACTGCATCTATTAGCTTAAATCGATGCTGGTCGAACGATTTCGAATATATCCACTGAAAGTAGTCAAGCGGTGTCATGTCACACGATCTTGCTGGCCAGACAATGTGTCTGCTTCTGAAGATTATGTTCCAGTCAAACTGTTGAGACCATGTTCACGTACTTTTGGAAACAAAAATTCGTTCAACATGACTCGATATCGAGCGCCATTGACGGTGACAGTCTCGGTGTGTCGGTAGCTGAATGCGCCTATTTTGCTTATTGACAAAGCCATTAATACAGAAGTGAACCTCATCGCTGAACAAGATTTTTTGATAAAGTAGTATATAAATTCCAACCGTTCAAGCGCCCAATCACTGAACTTTTTTATAATTGAAGTATTTGCCTGATGATTTGTCAAACAATTATGTATGAAAATATGTTATTATTTTTTCAAATGAGCGATAAACTTTTTGAGTGTTGCAACGGTAAAAACAAACTCCTTTTTAGGGTGGAACTAATGTTAGTGGGGGTGGTGGCGCTTGTTCTACGATTCGTAAATTTGTTTCCTATTATTTTATAGAAATAAAGCGATAAAAAATATTTTTGTACTGAAAAGAAATGTTATTGTGTGGGGAGAGGGGTGGGGTGCGATCCACCTGGATACTCCTTTGAATGATATATTATATATTTTTTGGAGTTTCATTTAGGGCCGTTCTCACGACTTACCGATAAAAAAGAAAATACGAAACGGCAAGATATGCTAAAGGCGGAATAATATTGAGTACCCCTGGTGATTATTTGAAGCGGTGGACAGTCCAATTGCAAAAACGTAAACACAATAAAATTATAAATTAGCAGAAAAAAAAAATGGATGAGAGTGAGCGCCGCCGCTGTAGAAAAATACGAGCCAACCTATTAATATAATGTGCACGTTTGCATTTAAAATTTTAATACAAAATTTCAATTTTGTTTGTTTTCATTTTGCTTTTGCTTTGGTTTTTTATCGATCGAGTTGGCAGTCACTTTGCAAAAAATTCTGATAAATTTATAGGCTCGCCGAACTCGGAGTTACGGTTATAGGCTTAAAAGGAGTCGTGACATTGAAAACTAGCATAACGCCTGAAAAATATGAGCGGTAAAGTTAAAGGCAAGTCATGAAAACGGCCCTTAATGGGTTACAAAACGCCGCTAAAATATTATAATACTACTCATATTACGTGCGAAGAGTATAAAAATGGATTTTTTACTTCAAGAGCACCTTTTCCAGGCTCTAAGAGTGGCCTATTTTGCTGCTTCATTGAAGACATGACGTAGTACCCAAAATATATACTATTCTGGTGTTGGGTCTGCTCAATGATGCAACAAAATTGCATACCCCGCGGCGCGAGTAAGACCAATATATTGAGTACCACAGGCGCGAGCAGCGGCTGATGCCTCTGCAATAACTGTGCTCGTGCTGTAGAACATCTTTCTGCTGCGAGATAAAACGCAATCAACTTGCCAGATTTTATAATGTAAAAAATAAAAGTACTAAATTATGCCCAAAGCGGATGGCATATGGACAGATAGACGACCAACGAGCACACTTCTTCACTGAGTAACAACTTGTTCCGCGTCTTCTTACCTTCGACTCGACTTGATTCAATACAAGAATGCTGACTCGAAAGCCTGCACTGGTGCCTCTGAAACCAGCAAATACACCACAATAACTGCATGTGTATGTATGAATGCACGGACATATGTATGTACAAACTCCATACAAACAAAAAAAACATATATATATATATATATATATATATATATATATATATATATATATATATATATATATATATATATTCCTACGTTTAAGTGTAGGTACATACAATATATGTAGACATATGTATGAACGTATGCCAATTTGCGGCGAAATTAGGCTGATGCGAAAAGTTTTAAACATACTGCGAAAAGCTGGCATACAAAAACTTGTTCCAAATTATTTAATTGTATTGAACATTTTTTAATCCAAGCAAGCTATTTTAAATAACACAATATTTTTAATTTTAATTTTTCCCAGCAAAAGTGTATTGCATTCACATTCGTGTTAGAGCATGAAAGTTAAGTTGGTGGAAGGCCGATGGTAAAATAATCTGCGCCAGAAGTGTTAAATATGTTTTTTTTTAGGCATAATTTAAATAGGGAAGATGGAACAATTTTTTTAGCCAACTGTTCTAAGGAGGGCTATGTTTGTTGAGTGTACAGGAGTCGGCGCTCGAAGTGTTACCAATTTCGCGCTGCTGTAGTAATCAAACGGCTAATAACAGCGCGCTCTTGTTTTGTCAAGCGCCTGTTTGTTCTGTTTACAAGCCTTCGGAAGCATATAGTTTTATGTAACAGTTAAAAAAAGTTCGCGAAATGGAATTCAAACGCAACAATTGTTTTGTATTTGTCTGGAAAATGGCAACCAGCCATTGTCATTGTGTACGTCATTTACGTGTGAACAAAGTGTTTGCGTGAAACCTTCCCGGACAAACTCGTTGCTATTATCTGATGCTAAAGGTGGTTACATCGAACAATAACATATTTTTCTTAAAATTTGAAATGTTTTTACACTGAAGTTTTTAAATAAAAAAAATAAATTTAATTTGACAAAACTACACCATTTTTAATTGGTAACACTCCGAGCGCCCACCCTGTATATGCATGTATGACTGCATATTTTTTTAAACCCTCTGGATAATAGATAGTGGATTTTGACATATAAGGTATCGTAAAATTTTTATATATCACGGCGACTCTATTAGTACATCCCTTAAGCCGTTTGGGCTACTGAATGTACCATACACTGTTATACATTGCAGTCTTACGGTAAAAGGGAATACTTAATTTGTGGAAATGTATGTAACAGGCAAAAGAAGCCGTAGCAGACCACGAAGTGTATATATTCTTGATCAACACCAAAAGTCGAGTCGATATAGACTTGTCCGTCAGTCTGTCTGACGCTCTGGTTGCACAAGGTGACCTGAGAGACTATAATGGCCGTATGAGACACAAATAACAATCAGCAAATTCTTTCCCCTTAATTGCTCTGGGATTTTAAACACGTCACAGATCTTGCGAAAGGGAGAGCTTTATACATAAAGCAACATTTTTCACATTGAGTCGTATAGGTCACACTTGACTTTTGTTTATGTTTCTATTAAAATATACAGAATCAATAGAGGAAACCACTTTAAAAATTGATGCATTGAGTATATTCACCATTTGCGCATGACATGCCAAAGCAATTATGTTTGCATTATTAATTGTTGCTCTTTTTTCTAGTTTTATTGTGTACTAATTTACTTTTTGTGTGTAGAGTGACCGAATGAAGATATAATCCAAAACACCATACAAATATAGATAAATAAACTATTTCTCACGAACTGCTGGTTCTTTGTCATTTTTGAGTCCAGAGCTGTCCTCTTGGTTTTCGTTTCACTTTTTGATGAAACTATATTTCAACCTCTCGCACCTATACAATTGTTGCTTTGTCTATTTTCTGATCTACTATAACAACAATGAAGGGGAAAACAATTGTCTGATTGTATTCGTGTGTCATACGGCCATAAGATATAGAGGCTTCAAGTTTGGATGTTTAAACTCTCCTTTTCCCTTTTCAGATAGTGTATTAAATAAACATGCCAACATGTTCCCAATTTTAAGTTTTAATATGAGAAATGGTTTGTTTGTATAAATTACGCTACAAATTAACAATTTCGTGTATCTTACGTCAACCTTGAGCGCGGCGTCTTCGAACCAGAAAATCAACTCGTATTTTCCATCGACATTGACGTTTGATGCCAAAATTGCAGCGATGGAAGACACTTGGGCATATCATATCATCAACGCCAATCATAGCTTCAAGTAGTCGGGCTACGCAACAAACATTTTTCGAACATGTTTCCGACTGCTAAAATTGTCGTGGTCGCAAACAAAATGTCAAGCCATCATCGTCAATGTCTTCGTTCTGCAAGTCCAACCAATGGTTTAAGAGGATTTGAAACGACGCCGCTTTGTGACAGTGTACACCGATGCCTCGAACCACGGAAATATAATGTTGTTCCCCGTGCTCGTTAGATATTTCATGCCAACAGCCGGCGTACGTGCAAAAGTCTTGGAAATGACATCTGAAGACGGCGAAACTTCAACAATTATCAACGAGCTCATATTGAAAGCAGCCAAAAAATTTGATTTGGAAAAGAAAATCGTCGCGTTCTGCAGAGACAACGCTACAGTGAATTTTGGTGGCGAAACACGAGGTAGAGAAAATAACGTTCTTTCGTAGTTCACATAGTACACAATACACTGAAATATGCATGTGATGTGGCGCCATTCGATGTGGAGTGTGTCATCGTAAAAATATAATCATATTTTTACATTTGAGCCACACGCGTAGCACCACTGATAGGGTTTTGTGAAGTTGAGAATAAGAAATTGCTTGCTTCTTATCCCCACAGACCGCCAAAGAGATGGAATCTTTAATCGAAAATGGGTACGATGCCGAAATTTTGTCCGCCAAATATAAGGATATGCTGTCGCGTATATCGACTAGTGGACAAGTCCCCTCATATATATTCATGGGCTACGTTGCGCAAAACCCCAGTGTGAAAAGATGTCGAAGGAGCCATGCAAAAGTTGGAAAAATAGAAATAGTACGAAGCAAAAGAAAACGCGGTGAAATTGCACAGACAATTAGGTTACGCGAAAAATTATTGTTCTGAATCAAAAATCAAACAATGGAAGGACGAGAAGGTCTCAACCCCAAATCGGTGGGTCGAAATATTCAGTCATCTGGAGAATGAGAACTGCGACTACGATGAAATGGCAGCAATAATTGAGTACATTCTCTGCATGCCCGGTTCGACGGCTTCTGTCATTCTTTCTGGAATGAACAAGACATGGACAGCGGAAAAAACGAAATTGAAAGTCGAAACTCTGAAGGCCATTCTCACAGTCAAAGTGAATTTGAAAATGACGTGTCTGGAAGTCTTCGACTGGCTTAAATCGCAGCCTCAAATGCTTCGCCAGATCCAATCCAAGGTACAATATATCGTGCGCTCTGTGCGTCAAATGCCACCATAACACTCGAAGTTGACTCAGATGTCGAAGATATACGCATTGATTCTGAATAGATATTAAACTACGATATATTTTTATAACAAAAAATACATAATTACATATCGAGCCAATCACTAGCCCTCAGGGCTTTTTTTATGAGTTTTACGGAGAATAACCTTAGAGAAGGTTCATAATAAAGAGTAAGGTTTAAAACACTGATTACTACTTTTCGCAACAATTCATGATGCTGTTAACAAAATGACTCGGAAATCTAGAGAAATAGAGCTATTTTTAAAAATTTCGCGCGACATTGCTGATGCACTTTCAAAATGAAACAAGTGTAATGTTAAACAAATACTCAGGTTTTTTTCTATTTTTTTTTTTTTTTTTTCAATGTCAATCCTGTTTATAGGTATACATATATACCTAAAATATTTTTCTGAAGCAAACAGCAACTGATAAGTGATTTCCACTCCACCTTAACATTTAGACGGTACATATTTTGTATGTGTACTCTTTGCTCTGGCTGGCTAGCAAGCTATCTGACTTGTTTACTGGTTGTATGTTTGGTTCTGTGCTGCTACTCTTAATCAACGACAGCTTCCGCTGGAACCTGCTCTTGAATGAATGTGTAATGAACCAGCAGCCGCCTGGGTCCGACTGCCAAATGGGCAGGTTTAGCAACTACCTTATTTTCATACTGCACAACAGACTAAAGATTGATTGACGGCTATTAAAATCGTAATTATATTTTCATAAAATGTGTTCTCAAAGTGCTCTCGGGCATGCAGACGCAAAAATATTATGTTCTTATTGGCAGCCATATTAATTAAGGTTTGAACAACGATTATCTGGGGTTGTAAGCTGAAAAGTAATTTTGGCAGGAAACATTCTAATTGTTCTCCGTACAACCAATCCGATCCGATACACCAAATAAATTTCAATAATGTTGAGTTTTATGTCCTTAAGACCAATACTAATGCTGACCACATTTTATTTTTTACATTTACGTCCCCAATCAGAGGTTTTACTACACAGATTTTTTCTTAAATGATAAGTTATACCGTCAGCTCAATACACGTCTTGGGTGACTTCAGTTCCTCTTTTAATTATAAGGGCCAGTTTTATAGTGCTGAGCAGGACTGGAACAAGATCCGAAACCGGATCCGGAACCGATATTTAAATTTTTTTTTAAAACAGGAACCTTTTACCGAAATATTGTAATATATATGAACCGTACCGGAACCAAAACATTTGTACCGATATATATTTACTTATGCATAGTGTATTTATGCATAATGTTCAAGGACAACAAAAAACTGATGTTACCATGTAGGAGGTGTGTTAAAAAGTATGTGACTTTTTTTTCGTAAAATATTTATTTATTAATCAATACATATTATTTCCCCTTCAAAGTAATCCCCCTCAGATATAATATAGTACACTTGTGCCACCGCTTTTTCAATCCTCGAAGCATATCCGCTTTTTGGTATGGCCAGTGATACTGTATGCATCTCCTCAATCGTGGATAAACGTCATCCTTTCGTGGGTATGCTATGTTTTAGGAACATGACAAAGTTGCAAGGGATCAAGTTCGGTAATTTGAATGGAATATAATGAAAAAACTGAATGAATGGAATATAAAAAAAAAATGTTTGATATTCTGTTATCTTCCCAGCATAAAACCGAGTATAGCGTGCAACTTTGCGATCCTATATAAATCATTGTGATTTGCCTAAAAACAATTTCAACGAATACGTATGTACTTATATAACATTTAGTGATGGTCAAACATTTCTCACAGTGCATAAAATTAACATAGCGCGAATAATCTCCCCGTTGAAAGTTTCAGCGTGAACTGATTTGACTGGGGCTTTACATGTGAGCTTGTGCATGAGACAATGAAAACAGCTGATCCAAACACGTGCAGCAATTAACCCATGACTGAAGTAAAAGCTTAAATCGAAATACACAAATATACCATTATCTCCAACTATGAAATCATCAAAGATTGAGGGAAGAAGCGGACAGTAACGCAGAGAGAGACAGACGGACATGGCTAGATTGATCCGTCTTGTCATGCTGATCATGAGTATATACTTTATGAAGCAGCCGATGCTTTCTTTAAAGCACTGCAAACATTATGACTCAATTATAAAACTATTTACATTCTGTGTGGTTAGTATACATATTTTTTTATTGAAAATTGAAATCAATTAAAAACACCAAATATATAACTAAAATGACCTCGAGCCAGCTAAAAATTGATAGAAGATGTTTTTTTATTGAAAAAAAAAAATTAATTTAATATATCTGCGTTTGGTCAAGGAGAATCAAAATGTGAAAGTTTGAAGTCTCTAGCTCTTATAATTCCTGAGATCTGTTGTCTCATACATTCAGACGGACGGACATAGCTAAATCGACTCAGTTTCCGATGCTAATATGATATATGATAATCACAAAAAATTTTTTTTTTATTAAAGCCCAATTCTGAGATCGATGAAAATTTTTATGATGAAATTGTTAATTATTTCTGCTATGTCAAACAAACGAAAAACAGTGGTCCCAAATCAACATGAAATACAAGAATCAGATATTTATTAGGTGAAAAGTCTACACACTTTGATTTTTCTTTGGGTTTTTCTGACGGAGATGCAAAAGGTCACACTGTTTTGAGTATATAAAGTGTTTTCGGTAGCAAACGTTTTTGTTATCCGAGTACTCGATGAATAACAGTTCGTGCCGAAATTTTTGATCATTGTTTGACAACGTTTTTTTTATATGAAGTTTTTTTGATATCAAAAATTTTCATCGATCTCAGTATGGAGCTTAAGAAAAAAAGTTGTGAAATATAAAATAACAATTCGTAGATCTGCTGATGATATCTTGCATTTGGTGGATATTTTTAAAGCACTGCACCCGATCAGTTCACGCGATGCTTCGCAGACGTGACGTTCGCGATCTACTTGTTAAACTGGGTCAAATAAACAATTTGTCTAAACCACTGGTTCCCAACGTTTTCTTGGTCGGGGACCACTTTTAAATCATTCTTGTTAGCAGGGACCACTATGTAGGTGTAATAAAAATAAACTGTAATAATCAAACTGAAACTTTAATTAAAAACTCAATAGGAACTTACACAAAAAGAAATAATAAGATTTTTAGGATGAACTTCTGTAATTTTGTATTATTGTGATTTCTGACCTTGCATCTTCTTCACGAGTTCGGTTATCCTAGGACTAATATTGTTACTCAAAGCTACACGCAAATCATCACTTACTTTCTAACGATTCCTCGCCTTGTTTTTAATTACCAATAAAGCAGAAAATCCTTGTTCACATAAATAAAAATTTAAATATAAAATCATTCGCCGTCCATATTTTGGCTTCTGCGGACCACCAGTGGTTGGGAACCAGTGGTCTAAACGAATGTGCGAGGTCCTAAAAAAACGATTGGAGGTACGACGAGGTACTGTTTATGACGTTTTGCAACATCTAAACAACGGCGCGAGTATTCGCCGTTCTAAACGTCGTCGAATATATTGTCGATTAATTGTATAAAACTCTTACTCGTTATATAGGATAAGACATCTGCGTATGGTCAAGGACAATCTAAATGTCCAAGTTTAAAGTCGCTAGCTTTTATAGGGCCTGAGTTATTTTGTCCTATACATCCAGACGTACGGACATAGCTAAATCGACCTTGGCCTCGTTGAGCTGATCAAGAATATTTATACTTTCTGTAGTCATTTATGTTTTTTATTATATTTTTACATGCATTTTATTTATGCAAAATGGTGAATGAAAATTGTATTTAAGTATGTAGGAAAACATAAATGGATATGAAAAGAGAATTGTTAATTTTTTGTTTTAAAACAGTCTCTAATTGAACTTCATCGAAAAAAGGGAAATAATGTCCATTTGCAAATAGTGTTGCACCGAAACTGTTTTTTTTTTTTTTTTTTTTTGTGAAATCGAATACATTTTTAATGGTAACATTAGAAGGGCTAAGATGGCACCTAGCTTATACTTAGACCTATCGAATTTGTGTTTCATGTATAAATAGAGAGTTGCCATCTAAAATTTTGCAAAATGGCAATAGGGTTGCACTCAAATGTAGAGGGGCTTTTTCAAGAGGAATTTTTTTTTTTTTTATGATTTTTGTATACAACGAAAAACGAATCTGGTATACTGCTATAATGATCCTGATAAGTAAAACACCACATTAACTAGCCATATTAAACTAATGATTATTTTTACATGTTAGAATAATGTTAAGCACACCGAGCGGTGAATTTTCGTTCTAGGTTACTAATTGGACTTTTATAAAATAGTATTAGTAGTATTCGTTTTTAAGTTAAATATTTCACAATTTTTTAAACATAAATTAAGAATTTTGGTACAAAAATAAAAAAGGATTTATTATTGCGACCTGGCTTAAAGGCGTCATTGGCGGACAATACATACACCGAATACATGAAGCTGATCCAGTCGTATGAGATGCGAAGCATATCCAGAAAGTAATTGTACTGAATTTTTGTAGGTTTTAAAATTTTTTATTTAAACAAAAAAATTACGTGATACTTTAGTATATAATGTAAGCTATTTTTCGACATAGTCACCATTCCTCTCTATGCAGTTGGTGAAGCGGGGTATCAATTTTTTGATGCCTTCCTCGAAGTAGTTTCCCGCCAACCATTTGGGACCCACCTCAGGACAGTTTCCGATATCCGAGGGTTTCTGTGATTGTTTCGTGTAGTAGAGATCTGGAGACTTGCGGAAAGATCCCAGAAAGTTTATCCACAGTCAATCTGCGATCGTCACGGAGCGCATTTTCGATTTTTTTCCACAATTTTGTCAGTCAAAATTGAAGGGGTTCCGCGTTTCTGATCATCGTGCACAGACGTACGACCGTTTTTAAACTCTCGATACCACTTGTACACATTCGTACGATTCAAAGCTTTATCACCATATGCAATTTTCACCTCATTATAAATCTCAAACGGAGGTGTCCCTTCCAAACGAGATAACGGATGACGCCGCGTATTTCGCACTTGGCGGGAGACTGGATTGACATTGTTCACGAAACGTGTTGTCGCGTCGACAGTTCTCAACATACTGACCTCTAACCGGTCTCGTTGCAAAGGGGAGAAGTCAGGCTACACTGCCGTGTTGCCAACATGACGAAAATAAAATCCCTCCGGCCGTGAGAGCCTCAGTACACTTTCACATATTTACATATTTACATATTTACATATTTACATATTTACATATTTACATATTTACACATATTTATCCGTTTTCCGGGTACAGCCCGTTACAAAAACCTCGTTGTGCTTTCTGTTGCTTTTCATCTATACATTTTTTCGTGTAACTAGCTCAGGAGCGGCTCACATCGGCGAAACCATTCGTTTGCGCCAAGGTTACTTTCGAAGCTAATGTCCAACTCTGATCACAATAAATTTGAACCTCTTGCCCAAAATGCATTTTAACTAGTTTGTGCAGTAATCTTCCCGAGCTGTAGTTGAATAGCACTTTGTGGATATATTGCAAGTGAAATCCGAATGTATACAATCCACTGTCTTGAGTTCCTGTCTCTAAACTGAGTGTATAATATCAGGAAGCTTTAACATTTTTTTCAAGAAGAAACCTGCAGCCTGTTGACTTCTTCGGTCCATGCATAATCCCAAACTTGTGCCATACATGATTGGATCGATCTGCAAATTGCAAATTCATTTGTGATTTCAATCGGATTTCCGTTGTATGTCCACCTTCTTGCCCTGATATACGTCCACCCTTCCTGAATACAATAATTAATGGTCTGTTAACATTAACTTCCTTATTCCAACGCGTACAATATTCTTCCTATTAAAAACTAAACCTCGTCTGCATACATTAATTATCTAATGTTCGTGACACTTACATCAAGCCCACCACCCAGTTCAGTATGTACATTTTTCAAGAACAAAACGAAGAGTAACGAGGACAAGAACCCTTTCTTTAGTCATACATGGGTATCAAAATATTACAATACTGCATTTCCATTCCATACTGCTTCCTTTTAAATATTCTCAATTAGATTTACCATTTTGAACGATAAACCCAATTCCTGAAATTTGTGAATTAATTGATTTCGTGGTACTCGTAATTGCAAGTGTACTATGTTCGCTAAATTGAAAATATTGTCATCTGTGGAGTATTGCTTCCTATCGCCTGGTACTCATTTCGGATCATATTCACATGTTCTTTGAGCATATGCCTTTCTTTACCCCAGTCGAAATAAAATATACAGAAATGTGTGTTCATGGAAAGCTGGAAATAAGCATTTAGATATCATTGAGTGATTTTTATTTTAAATATCAAATAATATTAACCATTGAGCTTCCAAAATGCTTTCTTTTACACGATTTCGATTAGAGAGATTAGATAAAGAAAGACATATGCTCAAAGAACATGTTCAAAACATATGTCTTTTAAAAGCATGTCTTTCTGCAGTGATAATCTGTCTTAAACACCCATGTCCCATTATTTACTAATGATTCGCAAAATGTTATGTTAGCAAAATAAAAGCATCAATTGAAAAGAAAAAAAAAAAATGTTTTTAAATCATTGTCTGATTTTTATTTTTCGATTCTTAAGATAAAAGTTACTCAAAAATTTTGATTTTTTAGTTTTAAAATATCACGG
>JAWNNQ010001416.1:0-324153 GCA_035044765.1 Leucophenga montana | reverse complement strand
ACGTAACCCCACAGGAAAAAGTCCATAGGGGTTAAATCGGGACTTCGTGGAGGCCAATTTATGTCACCTCTCCTGAAGATCAATTTGCCAGGAAAAATTTCATGAACTCGTGGTGGAGACCTGTTGGACGTGTGTGAAGTTGATAAAAATGCGGAACAACGATGAGCTATGCACGTTTAAAGCAACAGCACGCTTCCGAATCGAAAGGTCCGGGTTGTCACGAACAGACTGAGTAACACTGTCTACATTTTCGAACGTTCTCGAAGACATTGGACGCCCGGATTTTGATTTCTCCAGCATTGATCCGGTCTCCTCAAACTTCTCGACCCATTTTCCAATGAGTCGAGGGCTTGGCGCATCATTTAAATGACGAACATGTCGAATACTGCAGAATTTTCTACGCTCTACAGTCGCTGAATTACCGTTTTTGTAAAACTCACGTACGCACAACGGACGATCCGCTCCCGCGAAACGCTCCATAGCGACTAAATTCCCAAAAGCTAGGCTACCGATTGACATACCCACCACCCCCCCCCCCGCCCCTTGGAATAGTTGCGTTCTTTTGAACTTTCTTTTGAGACACCCTGTACCTAAATATATTTCAAAGCTAGCTGCCACACAATATATATTGGTTCATCGAAGTGAGCAATACGTTTATAGGCTTAATAACAGATATGACATTGAAAACTTGGATATAGTGTGAAAAAATTAACTATAAAGATATGGGCAAGTCGTGAAAATTGCCCTTAATGTGATAGAAGAGCTGTTAAATATTGTAGCATGATAAGTATAAACATAATGATAGGCGATTTCAGTGCAAATGCCAGCAGTACTGGTCTTGGTCTTGGTCTTGGTTCAAGAAATGAAATCACAACTTACTTGTATAATTCATATTATATAGTTATGTTTGGCACCTAGAAGAATAGAAGGCTACCCCAAAAACTGGGCGGTATAAGCTTACTAGTAAATGTGTATAAATCGATTGTCTATAAGATGCCACCATATCGAATTTCAAGTTGAAGTTCAAGAATTGATGTTATTCATACAAATGCATAAAACTGAGCTGTGGGTTTGTATGGGACTACCTTTCAAAGAGTGGGTGAGATACGACCATTTGTATGAAGCGGTTGTTCACTTGAGTCCACCAAATCGATTCCAAGCTAATATTTATTTAAATAAATAACTTTTTCATAAAAAACACAGACGTGGGCGGTGGGTTTGTATGGGCGCTACCCCAGAAAGTGGGCGGAACACGCCTATTAGTCCATGTTTGTTAATCGGCTGTCCATATGAAGACACCACATCGCATTTCAACCTAATATTAACTTTAATCAAGAAGTTTTCCATACAAAAACACGAAAGTATGTAATATATTATATGTAAGTGTATGTGCCAATTTTCAACTGGATAGCATAACAATAGGTCCCCAAAAATGCGAAACAACATACAAACAGAAGACAGACATGGCTAGATCGACTCGTCTCGTCGAGCTGATCAATAATATATGTATATACTTTATGGTATCTACGATACCTCCTTTAGAAACGTTCAGACAAACTGATAATATCATTTCACACTATGTGTGAATGGTTAAAAACTCTTTACCGACTTTTAATAGATAGAGTGCAAAACGTAGCTATATATGCAATAGATGCAGATGGCTTGCACGTATATTAATTAAAATATGAAAGACTAGCAAAACATATGAAATGATAAGAGATAACTTATTTTATATTCATTCAAAGTTGATCTATAAACTTATAGAGATGAAAATTAAAGTATCAACTTTCGACTTTTGTATTATATGTATAAACGGAACAATATATCAATAAAGAGTCAATATAACAGGCCAGAGTCTCCAGCGGCAGGTTGGCCAGGCTTTCCACGTCTTTAAGAATGGTTTGCCGATAAAGCGGGTCCGTATTCTAAGAAGTGCATGGCAGTCACATAGCATATGTTTGATACTTTCCATCTACTCTTCATCACCACAGCTACGACATAAGATAAGGGACATGTACATATCCGTTGGGCCATATGGTCAATGATACAGTGCCCTAATATGATTCCCGTCGTATCCAAAATTACCAAAATAATTCAGTATTTCTTCTAATCAAAATTCCATTTTTTTCATTTTTGTCCAAGGGACAAGGGACCAAGGACAAAGTTTTCATACATAAACATAAAAATATCAATTTGGTCATTTGATATTGTTTATTGGCCTGATCCACTAAGTCTCCATAACGATTATAAGAATAATTATTCTAACGAGTGACTACCAGAAGCACTAAAATTCATAAGGAGAGACAGACAGCAGTCATGTATTTATTTATATGTATATATATTTATAAACTCTTTATAATGCTTCGGACTTCTCCGTGGGGGGGGATGTTACAAACTTTGTTAAAAAATGAATATGCTGTTTACACTATGTGTGAAGAGAATTTAAAAAAAAAAAAAAAAATCCAATAAGCCTGACGAACAGGCCTATAACAAAAGTAGCTGCTCTTCCTTCCCTTCCGCCGTCTTTCTAGAGTTTCGCCGCTTTCGAAGCTTTTGTTCTCATCGGCATCGTCGTCAACGGTTTTGAAAATATATATACGAGTATTTTTTCTGCCGAAAGTAAGTTTTAGTTCCATACTTTACAGTCTTGTGTGAAGCACTCTTGCATTTGTAAAGTGTGTGCTTAGCGCAGTTAGTGACAGCTTTTTGGTCTTATTTTGTTCTTGTTGTTATCCTAGCAGTTTTATCATTTAGTCTATAAAATGTTCGATTGCCGCGAGCTTACTTCACATTGATAATTCAAGTTGATGCATTAGCGGGTTTCGTACAGTGTATGTATTTATTTGCAGGATTTTTGAATGGAATGATTTTTATTTCATTTTGTGCACATTAGTCGTACGTTGAGTTATTTGTAAAAATTTAGCATATTAAAATGGTAAATCCGTAAATGTTGTCAAAATAAACTAACTAAAACGAGTTAATTTAGTTGAGTTGATTATCTATTTAGTGAAATGTTAACAGACTAATCGATCATATACTGCTGAAGACCAAACCAAGTGATTGTGAGAAGGCAAGCATATGGCAGGCTCCTATTCCTCCAACGGGCAACGGCAGTTAGCCCGTCAGCTACCAGCGCCTAGTTCTTATGATAAAAAAAAAAATATTAAGACATCAAATTTCATAGAAGCTTCTTACATTTAAGTCGGAATTAATTAAGTTTAGTGACGCTATCGTTAATAGTCTTTGGGATCCAGGTGCTCATACCAACAAGCCGGACAAACGGACATTTTAATTTATATTTCTTTTATTTTATTTATTAAAAATCCCAACTACTTAATATAATAATTTGAAGTTTATAAAATAAATAAACTAACTTAAAACAAGAAAAAACGTTAACTTCGGTTGAACCGAAGCTCTAATACCATTCACACGAAATTTTAAATAGTATCGTAATACATTAAAGTGGTGGTTTAAATAGAGCCTACCCTAAAAAGTGGGTGGTACACGCTCACTAGTAGATGTGTATGAAGCGATGTAGTAGATGTGTAAGATGCCGCCATATCGAATTTCTAGTTTGCCATACAAATCCATAAAAGGGAGATGTGGCTTTATATGGCACTACCTCAAAAAGTGGGCCGGGCATGCCCATTTGTATATGTATTTTAAGCGGTTGTCCATTAAAATCCACAAAATCAAATTTCAAGCTAATATTGATCTAAACGCAGGATTTTTTCATAAAATACACAAAATTGCACGGTGGGTTTGTATGGGGGCTACCTCAAAAAGTTGGGGGTCCACGTCCAATTGTCTATGTATGTTTAGCGTCTGCCTCTTAAAGACACCATATCGCATTTCAGCCTAATATTGACTTTAATAAAGAAGTTTTTCTTACAAAAAGTCAAAAGTGGACCATAGGTTTGTATGGGAGCTATCCCAAATAGTGAACGGGCCACGCCCGTTAGTCTATGTATGTTAAGCGGCTGATTATAAAAAGGCAGCACATTGCATTTCAACCTAATATAGACTTTAATAAAGAAGTTTTCTTACAAAAAGTCAAAAGTGGGCAGTAGTTTTGTAAGGGATCTACCCCAAATAGTGGGCGGGTCCCACCCATTAATGTATATGTCAACAATCCGACCACTAGAAGTTACCATATCAATTATTAAGTTGATATTGACTACAATAAAAATGTTTTTCATACAAAAAGTCAAATGTGGGCGGTGAATTTGGGGCTACCCCAAAAAGTCGATCTTGATACTCTATTAAACTGCAATAAAAATAAGTGCATGTGCAAAATTTCAACTGAATAGCATAAAAATTGGTCCCCAAAAAATGCGCAACAACATACAGACAGACAGACGGACATGGCTAGATCGACTCGTCTCGTCGAGCTGGTCAAGAATATATATACTTTATGGGGTCTACGAAGGATCCTTTAATGCTTTACAAACTTTCAGACAAACTGATAATACCATTTTACACTATATGTGAATGGTATAACTAGAAGAAGGAAGTTGCGGACACTCAGACCCGTTGGAGGAATTTTTGTTTGGCCGCCACGTTGACCGACTGTGCCCCTACTCACAACCTGGTCAGTGGTTCAAGCGGGCGCAATTACAAAAATAAAGAAAATAGAAGTTGCTAATTGAAATTTACAAATTTATTGAATAATGATTTGTCAGTACAGAGTTTTTTACATAGTGTAAGGAAGAGTTATAAGAAAAATAAGGCGAAAACTTATTTTAGATAGAACAAAGAGCTCGGAGTGAATTATTAAGCGCGTAATTTGTCATACAAAAGGGTAACTTTATTGGCACGAAACGACGAGTTTGCCGAATGAGGATATTTTTATTTGAAGTAAGGAGAACCAATCTCACCAATACGAATTTTATGCAGAAAATCAATAGAGGGCTGGAAGATCAATTGATTTAAACCTGTCATGATAGGGTGGAAGTTGTTTTTTCGTTAGCCCAATTAAGACTCCTAAGACCAAAGAAGAGAAATTGTTTTTGAACTGACTCAATACGATACTCGAAATAGCATAGTATGGGTTCCAAATACACGAGCTAAATTCTAAAATCGGACGAACAAGAGAAGTATAGAGAAGTTTGGTTGTTTATAAGGTTCATTAAATTCATTAGACCAAATATAAACCAAGCCAAGAACACCGTTTGCTTTATTTACTATTCAACAAATGTGATTATAATAAATAAGTTTAGGTTCCATAAGGTTCTTAGGTTACTCCCTTGGAGAACATCACAAGAAACGAAAATGGTTGTAGACAAACAATTGTTTTAAATAATACTTTTTGTGTTCTACCGGTTAATTATGACTCAACCCAAGTAAAAAGAGATGAAGGAAATCCTATTGCCTCCTCCTCCTCCGACTCAAAACCGTTATTTACTATTGAAGAACATTTTAAAAGATTAGTAATAATGGATTTGCCTCTAACGAAACCATGTTGGATAGAACAGACAACAGACTTTAACGACTATTGCAATTGGTCACTAATGAATTTTTCAAAGTGCTTTGGAATAGCACTCAACTTAGCAATACCTTTATAATTCGATATATCAGACTTGCTAATCTTTTTATGTAAAGGGCTGCATAAAAGACTCCTTCCAAAGAGATGGAAATTTACATAACTTTATGGATAGATTGAAAAGAATTGATAAGGGAAAACAAATCGAGCTAAAACATTGTTTTAGTATGCAACTGGGAATATTATCAGGACCAGGTAGGAAAGAGAATTTAATGGGTAAAAGGCATGTTAAAATATTTTGCATGGAGATAGCAGGAGGATATACATAGACATACAACATAAATATATTGACTCAACTGTTAAGAATATAGGTCTGCCAAATTTTTACACGTTACATATGCAAATTTCCACAAACTTAGTATTACCTTAGTTCTGAAGGCTATTTAGGAAATAAAAGTGTGTAGGGTATCGTATAATCAGGCACCTATTGTTTGGTATTATTCGCTATGCTACTATTCTTTTATTGGAAGCTTCGATACAAACCTACCACTGTTATTAATATCAACATTAATATAAACTTGAATGCGATGTTAAGGCTTCTTACGGAATTAAATTTTACTTATATTAGAATTGCTAAATTACTTCAGCTAATAAGTAACAATCAATCTCAACGTCCATTTTTGTACTCTTCACACATAAAATAGATATATAACGTTGCTTTAATAACTCGACGGTTTCATGCGCAGTGTGGCAGGTATCGCCGTCCTGCTGAAACCACACGTTGTCCAGATCCATAACCCCGTCCAGTTGAGGGAACAAGAACTTCGTTATCATATTCCTGTAATGGATGCCATTCACAGTCACTGCATTTGCAAATAAGTAAGGCCCACTGAAGTAAGGTGCCGACTGATGAAAATCCGCACCAGATTTTTGTTGTTTGTTGATGCATTTGCTGCTCATGGATCACATGTTTAATAATCAGAATAATAGAGAAAGAGTATTCGCTATGTGGATCATGGATACTGTGTCACTAATATTCAGTTTGACAATTAAAATGCAAGTGCACCACATGCTCGACATGCAGCGCCGATGCATACGTCAAGTGAAGTCGCTGCAGCGGAAGCTGTGCTGGCCTTCTACATTCCTTTTGAACATGATCGGCATTTCAACTATCAACTATCTACATGGAGCACAAGCCAAAACAACGCAAAAGTCGAAAGTCTGGTGAGAGTTGCGCAAAAATTGGAGTGAGATCCGCTCACTTTTTGGTGTAGCCCACATACCAACCTACTGCCCACTTTTATGTTTTTGTGTGAAAACTTCTTTATTAAAGTCAATACTTGGTTGAAATGCGGTGTGGTGTCCTTTTATGGACAGCCGTTTAACATACATAGACTAATGGGCGTGTGTAGCTCCCATACAAATCCACCGCCCGCTTTTGTGTCTTTTATGGAAAAATTCCTTACTTAAATCAATATTAGCTTGAAATTCGATTTGGTTGATTTTAGTGGCCAACTGCTTCATATAGTACATATAGAAATGGTGCATGGATTGATTCACGGTAGACTGGTAATCGATTAATTTTAAATTATCGATTATGAGCGACCGATGGACTGGCGTGATCCGATATTGTATTTTTTAACATTTCATGTTTCAAGTCCTTTGTATCACGTTTCGATCGTACTTACCATTGAAAACTATGCGCGTATAATATAAAGCGCGTACTGCAGCCACACAGTGTGATTTGGGATTTCTTCACTTTTGTTAACTATCGTTCACAGTGATACTTATTTCAAGATTTTTATACATATTCTATCTTATACTTATTCTAACAATTTCACCGCTTGATTTAAAGGACGATCCCTTTTTGTACTTCATTTAAGAAAGAATTCGAATCGTACTTTTTAAGTATGCCTTCGGCTAAAAACAAGAATTTCAAACCTATATTTAGAATCAGTGAATAAAATCAGAACAGTTAACCGAAATTAACCGATTCAAATCGAGAACCGAAACCGGAAGCGATATTAAGAACATATTTGCTTATGCATAGTGTACTTATGCATAATGTTCAAAGAAAAACAAAACAAACTACAGTATATCGCTGGTATAGTGAATTCAATCGTGGTCGTAGTTCGATCGCCGACGAATTCCGTGAAGGTCGTCCAAAATCGGTTGTTGTGCCCAAAAACATCGATGCAGTGCGCAACAATATCGTCATGTGACATATCGTGAGATGGAGTCATGCTTGCACATTAGTTCCACTTCAATATATTCGAACTTGCATGAACACTTAGCTGTAAAAAAAATTTGATCTCGTTGGACAGCCCATAATTTCTCAATTGCTCAAAAAAAGGCTCGCGTCGATTGGTGTAAGGAAATGACTAAGAAGTTCGACCGTGGTGCTTCAAAAGACGTGTATAAAACCGTGACAGGTCACGAATCATGGATATAGAATGCGTATAAGCCGGAAACAAAACAGCAATCGACCGTCGTGTGGGTATTCCAAGACGAGCAAAATCCAACAAAAGTTGTTCGGGTGCAAACCACTTCGAAGCAAATGATTGCCTGTTTCTTCGGCCGAATGGTTCATGTAACCACTGTTCCGCTTGAGCAACGTAGGACGGTGAATTCTGAGTGGTACACGACCATTTGTTTGCCGGAAGTCTTCGGAGAAATTCGTAAAACCAACCGACAAAGACGAATCATTCTCCATCATGACAATGCGAGCTCTCACACATCTCGTCAAACAAGTGTATTTTTGAGCAGTCAAAACATCGAATTAATGACTCATCCTCTGTACAGTCCTGATTTGGCATCCGAGTATCAAAGGTAAACTGCGTGGTCAACGATTTACGAGCGCCGAAGAAGCAGTTGAAGCGTTCAAAAACCATGTTTTCGGAGGTGTCTCAAGAGAAATGGAATATCTGCTATGACAAATGGTTTGAACGCATGCAAAAGTGTATTATTGATCATCACGGGGAATATTTTGAAAAACAGTAAAGCCATTTTCATTTAAAAATGTTTTTTTTATTATTTGCTATTCCCGAAATATAAATAGTAGTATATTCCTAAAATTTATCGTTTACAATGTAAACTACTAAATTAATCATATATAACACATATTATTTAAATTAACTTTCTATTTATCGAATAAAATCAAGTTTTATTTGGATTGTCTGTTTTTCGCTTAACAGATTGGATTCGAATGTAGCTAGTTGAAACTCAAAAATATTGAATCGTAACATAATAATTTTTTATTAATATATACGAGGCTTTGTCTACACAAATTTGGAGCATTTGATTTACTTTATTTATTTCCGTGCTCACCCCAACTTTGCTTCCTACTAGTCAATCAATGAAAGATTTATGAATTTGAAATCTAAAACATGTCTTCCCTTGAACTCTTCATAAAATCAAAAATCTCAATTCACATTTTGTTCTTGGCAATCTACAGAACAATATTCTTATGCAATTGCTCATACAGTTTATACACACGTGAATTTCGTTTTACAATCGCGCACAAGCAACCGTGTCAGTATTGAAACAACAGGGTTTTCAAAATTCACCATTAATCTTAGTTCTTTTTCTTTTGTTTTGCACACATTTAAAATATATTAAATAAATAACATTATAAGAACATAAACTAGTACAAGAAATAACAATAAAATTATATCTGTTTCTTGTCTCTGACGGCCCCAAGTGTATAACGTTGTCAATCCCCAATCCCCCCCATGGTACATGCTTGAGAACGGCTTTGCAAGACAATGGAATAAAAGGGGGAGTTAGTGCACCCACTCCAGTTTCGATATCAAATAAAGGTCATGGCGTTTTGTTCGAGGTATTGCGTACAATGTTGCGTTACTTTAAAAAAAAAGAAAAGAAAGGGAGTTTGATTTTTTGAGATGGTTTTTATCTAAGTTTTAACTTCAAGTTTATATTTCAGTATTCAATATTTCTTTTTATGCAGGCATGCAGAAATGTATCCAAAAGTTTTGTATGACCAGCTAAATTGTTTTGAATTCAACGCTCACCTTACAGATGCAGTTTTCGTGATTGCCCTCCATGGTATCCGTATATCTGGTGTATCTGGTGATTATAAAGTGCAGAACGCATTCAATGGATCCGATGACATTCAAAGTGCAATAACTTTACATACTCTAATTCTTAAATTTTGGAGCGTTTCTTGTTGTTGCACCATCTATATTTATTATAGCGTTATTGACTTAAAACCAACCGTACTATAAGTAGGTGCTTCCAAATTCATCCAAACTTAATAAGAGATACGCGCCAACATATTATTTATTTATTACTTACGCCATCGTTGGCATTGTTTTTGTTGTTTTAAATCCATTAGGATATGACAACCCCAGCTTAAATTCAATTAAATTGTTTTCTTCGTCGGTCTTGTTCACTTTTGGGTTTACATTTCATGGCAACTTTATAATTGTTTCATGTGTTTCTTTCAAACCACCAAAAAAAAAAAAAAAAAAAAAAACAATATAAAAAAATAAATAAATAATTTTTTTTTTGTTGTTTTTTTTTTTGTTTAAGGCAACAAAGTTGCTACTCGGAGTTGACGGCCCGCTTTTAATAATACACAACTAGAGGGGAGTGGGGAGTTGATGTAAGAGTCGTCGAAAAGATTTCCGACAAGAACCACGGCACAGCGGCGTGGAAAAACTTTTGATTTTTTCTTTATTCGCTCACTTCTTCAGTAGCCTCAGGAGATTTCAACTACCACACACACATTTGTAACGTCTGTTTTTAGACAGTTTTCTCTTTCGCTTTCATTTTTATACTTTGCACTGCATTGTAACGTAGTACAGGAAATGTTAGATACATCATGATGTATTTACGCGTATATTCTATTATTGATGAGTTCGATTAGTCGAGTCGACTTACATATAAATTAAATTATGTGAGACTGAAGTTCCCTTAAACTGTTTACCATACAAGTTAAGTCTCAATTGTAAACAAAAATTAACTTTTGTATATCAATCGTGATAAATCTATCGCTTAAACCTTTAGGTTGCAAGTATAATAAATCGTTTGTAAGTATAACGAATATGTAGTTACCATACAATTTTTTCTGGATTTTTCTGTATTTATTTGGATAGATAAAAAACTCCTAAATGGGTCGATTTTGTCGAACTTTAAAAAAAATGGAGTTTGTAAAAGAAAGTACAGCTCTTATAAGAAAGTACAAATGGAATTTCGATAATTAAGTTAAAAAAATAGCAAAATCTATACAGATAAATAAAATTGAAGTGTCTGTTTTTAATATTAAAATAACCGCTTTTTACTAAATGCATATGGATGGTATGCACGGTACATAAACCAAAATATATTTTTTTACAATTTTTGCCTGTCTGTCTGTCTGTCTGTCTGTTTGTTTGGGCTAATCTCTGAAACGGCTGGACCGATTTTGACGGAACTTTCACTGGCAGCTAGCTGATGTAATAAGTACTAACTTAGGCCACTTTTATTTTAGAAATTTCATTATTTATTTTTTTTAATATATAAAAATATATTAATATATAAAAAATCTATATACACATATGTGTATAGTCTACCAAGCGCGTTTTGCTACTGATTAAGCTGCATTCTCTCTCTCTCTCTCTCTATATCTCTCTCTCTTCTTTGGCGTTGCCGGCATCAAACACAATAACAACAATAGCTACAGCTGCAGCAACAGCAGCCACAAGTACAACAACAACAAGAACGTATATGACGATGTTAGAGTACAGCAACAACAACAACAACAAAAACATCGTATATGACGATAGAGTAGTCTTGACGTACGAAACATAGCGTATAAAATTCTCTACAACTTTTGTTTAAAATTTTTTTTCATACGATTAACCGTTTTTGAGATAGAGCTTAGAGAGATGAGCAGCGCACAGTCATTTATGGCCTAATCCGAAGGTCTAGCCTGAGTTACGGTTAATCGTATGTTGTATAAAGTCAATTTTTTACTAAACAAATATTATTATTATTATTAAACAATGGCTATTATTTATGTACTAATTATATTAATTATTTATATTTAATTAAAATCAGTAACTTAATTATTTATATTTAATTATTTATACTTAACTATTTATATTTAATTCCTTATATATAACTATTTTATATATAAATGGCAAATGACAGTTAGTTACCTTCATCGTCTTCTTCTTGCGCTCGCTCGAGAATGTTTAAATCAGTATCATCATGCTCGTTGTCGGTGTTATTCGTCTCCAAACCTTCCAGAATTTCGGGATCATATGCACTTTCTTCATCGAGATTATTTAGATATGATGAAGCGTTAAGGCAAGCTTGTCCATTGCACTGGCTACAAGCTAAAGAACATTGTAATCCCGATTTCCTGCATCCGCAGCGCGAACCACAACCATTTTTGCAGTTGCAAAATATTGCGCTGAGCTGTTCAGCTGGTGCTGGCGGTAATAATGTTCTTATCGGTTCCAGGAGTTCATTTTGCAGCCCCATTCTTGAGTTTCTAAATCGTTCCCTAAACACGTTTGAATCTGGTAGTAGACACGATTGATATGTTGATGAGCCGCTACACTTGTTGGTGGAAGTGTTGATAATTGTACAGGTTTATTTAGTTTTGTCAATTTGATAAATTGCGTGTAACGGAAATGATCAATATTGTCCTCAGATTTTGGAGCACTATATAATGCCAACAAGATGCGCACCCCATTCACAAATAATGTTTGTACGGGGCAGTTTTCTTGTTGAAATACTTCAACCAGTTTATCCAAATCGGTAAATTTCTCCAATGTTCTAGTAACAGTTTTTTCCATCTTTTTAAACAGCGCAGAAGTTGTGTCACAAATTTTCAGTTAATCCAATCGCCACGAAACTGCACAGGACTATTACCCAGAACTATTTTGAATATTGTCACAAAATTTGATCAAAATTTGATCAGCCACACTGAGGTGGGCTTTCGTCACTTGCATGGACCACCGTCCACAAAGATTAGATTTTAAAAATATTTGTATACCATTCACACATAGTGCGAAATGGTATTATCAGTTTGTCTGAAAGTTTGTAAAGCATTAAAGGAGGCTTGATCAGCTCGATGAGACGAGTCGATTTAGCTATGTCCGTCTATCTGTATGTTTGGATGTTGTTGCGCATTTTTTGGGCACAAATTTGTATGCTATCCAGCTAAATATTGGCACGTACACTTTTTTTATTGCAGTTTAGTAGAGTATCAAGATTGACACGCCACACCCACTTTTTGGGTAAACCTCCACACAAACCCACTTTTGACTTTTTGTATGAAAAACATTTTTATTGCAGTCAATATCAATTTAATAATTGATATGGTACGTTCTAAGAGACCGACGCATGACATACACATTAATGATTGGGACCCGCGCACGTTTTGGGGTAGCCCCCATAGAAACATACTTCCAACTTTTGTGTTTTTGTATGAAAAACTTCTTTATTAAAGACCATCTAGGTTTAAATGCGAAGTGGTGCCTGTTTATGGACACCGCTTAGTACACGCATTCGTCATTTTGCGATGTAGTGGTAAATTTTCAAAAATAGGCTTATGTAGAGAAATAAATAGATGTCCTAGGAAAAAATCTGTATAAGCATATAAAGTAAAGCTATAAATTTATCGTCACAAAATTGATATCAAAAGTTTTGCGAGTGAGGCTTTCGTCACTTGATTTTTACCTCGTCAATATGTGTTTTTATTTGATTTTATTGACTGCTGCTCAATTGCAAACACCGATTTCTTCTAATAATTAATTATCAAATCGGATTGTACATACTATATTTTTGAGCAAAGAAAATGTACAACAAACAAACTCCGGAGTTACTATCTTTTCTGCTCGTGACTAAAACTCAAATGTAAAAATCAAAAGGTTCAGCCAAATAGTTGATTCCATTATTTTTCATCGGACCAAACCGATTCGGTCGATGACGTTTACGAAGTTTAGGCAAATGAGGAAACACCCACTATATATTGTTGATCATGGGGAAAATTTCCATTTTTCGGGTATTTAGTCATTTTTTCAAAGTATTAAAATTAGTATCTTTTTTTGTGTTAACATTTTAATTTAACTTCAAACTGTAAAATTCAGTACCAAAATTGTTATATAACAGACCAATGTTAAACCGAACAGCTGTTAAAGTCAGCTGTTTTTTGTATCGAAAAGCACGTGATTTAAGATTGCAATATTTTTGCAGCCTATTTTCAAATTGCCAATATTCGAACGCAAAACATATTTTTTATGAAATTTAAAATGCATACCAATTAGACGGGTTTATACTTTGTGTTGGTTGTACTACTATTTTGTATTTGTGCGTGTTCCATTAATATTTTGTAAAATAAGCAAATGTTCTCAAAGGTCATTTCTTGGAAAGGAATTTCAACTTTGCGATTTGCCATTAATTTTGATTTAAAGCCAGTTTGTCTCACTGTGCACATTTCCGCACAATCAGGTAATTTGCAGGTGACATCGAGTTTTCAAACGGAGAGCGGTTTGATATATGGCGCAAGGAGAAGGGCAACTTCAACCAAGAAAATGCATTTCTAGATTTTTTTCAGAGGTAACTAAATAAAAACATTATTGTTTTAAAATATGAATCCTATTTAAATAGCAAAAGCCAAATTTGTTTGCCAAAATTTAAATGTGAAATGGAAGAAATGCAACAGGAACAAAAAATATTTTGAAAAAAAAGCATTCAAATTGGTTACTGAGCACAACCAACTTATACGTTAACGAATCAAATGGCATCAATAATCGACAAATTGGACGTCCAAAGTTGGCTTATTTGTTGAAAGAGAAGCAAAAAAAAAAACAAGACGCAGCTCTATCAAAATCTCAAGAGTGCAACGTCTCTTTTATAATTCAAGCAGCAAGCACAGCTGCGCGCAAACGAAGGCAGATTGATCTTGCTGCAGTTCATAAAATGCTTGCGAACAGACCCGAAAAAGCAAAGGATGTTAGGCATATTTTGACTAATCCTATAGAAAGGCCTATTCGAGAATCTAAAGACGAAGCATTAGCTTTAAGTTTGGTTGATAAGCCAAAACAAAATGGATCTGGCAATACAAATAATGGAAACACTGCACGGCGAGCATTCAACAACTTTGTAGCGTTTTCTGAAATTACGGGAGTTGACCAGCAAATAATTCAAAATCTTAGAACAATATTAATATGTTTGTCATGTCAACCTCCGCTTCATTTAGATAAATTTGAACAATTTTGTTTTAAAACTGGCGAATTGATTGTTGACAATTATGAATGGCTGCCAATGACAGCAACTGTTCACAAAATAATTGTTCATTCTAGGCAGATTATGGAAAATACTGTACTTCCTGTGGGCTATTTTGGCGAAGAAACGTCTGTAAACAAAATCTATAAAGAAGACAGACTTCATCACGCACGGAAGCACAGCAGAATAAACCTTTGATACCTTTGATACTCGGGAACAAAAAGAAGTCATTGGGTGCTAAATCAGGACTGTATAGAGGATGAGTCATTAATTTGATGTTTTGACTGCTCAAAAATGCACTTGTTTGACGAGATGTGTGAGAGCTCGCATTGTCATGATGGAGAATGATTCGTCTTTGGCGGTTGGTTTTACGAATTTCTCCGAAGACTTCCGGCAAACAAATGGTCGTGTACCACTCAGAATTCACCGTCCTACGATGCTCAAGCGGAACACTGGTCACATGAACCATTCGGCCGAAGAGACAGGCGATCATTTGCTACGCTGTGCTTCTTCCACGAACAATTTTTGTTGGATTTGGCTCGTCTTGGAATACCCACACGGTCGATTGCTGTTTTGTTTCCGGCTCATATGCATATATCCATGATTCGTAAACTGTCACGATTTTATACACGTCTTTTGAAGCACCACGGTCCAACTTTTTAATCAATCGACGCGAGCCTTTTTTTGAGCGATTGATAAATTATGGGGTATCCAACGAGAGCAAATTTTTTTTACAGCTAAGTGTTCATGCAAAATCGCATGTATTGAAGTGGAACTAATGTGCAAGGAAGCCTCTATCTCACGATATGTCACATGACGATCTTGCATTATCAGTTCACGCACTGCATCGATGTTTTTGGGCACAACAACCGATTTTGGACGACCTTCACGGAATTCGTCGGCGACCGAACTACGATCACGATTGAATTCACTATACCAGCGGTTTTCACTATATACTGTGGTTTTTGATGGTGCTTTATCGCCATATAAAGAACTGAGTTCATTGACACATTCTTGTTGAGATAATCCACGTCCAAAGTTGTGAAAAATAATTCAACGAAAACGTTCTCTTGAAATTTCCATTTTTTGGCCAAATTGCTTTTCTTAACTCACTGTAAACAAAACAAATAGCAATTGTACATCAAAACTTTGTGCGTACGTTTATGCGAAAAAATATCAAACTTTATTATGGTGTTGCCAGATTTTAGCTTTTGACATTAATGTTGCCTGTTTCCGAAATATAAATAGCAGTTCATACCGTTGATGTCAGGGTCCATGCCTCTGCGCCATACATCTTCGGATTTGGAGAGAGGACTCTACTACTAATTTGCTTGCCGGGTCCAAAATAGCCGCGATTAACAAGCGTGATTCTTCGTCGGATCTCTAGTCTGACGTTGGTTGGTCGTCCCTATTCCTAGGTAGACAAAGTTTTCTATAACATTGAAGTTGAAATTCTCCGTACTCTCAGACCGCTTTTGGTCTGCGAGTGGACACCGAGTGGACTTCGTCTTGGCCTCGTTCACCGCCAAGCCCATGAGACGTGACAATTTCTCAATCTTCGAGAACGTCCTGCTTATTCGCTGAGTTTCTAAAAAAATATTTTTTTATTTATAATTTTATATAGTGTTGTAGCGATTAACGAGTAGATCTGCACAATTTTCAGTATTTATTTAATTATTTTACATGTAGTGAATTATAAAGATTCACCTCAAATTTAATGGCACTTATAATTCGTAAATAGTTTTCACATATTCTTTGTTCAGTGTGCGGTAAAATAAGTTATTTTTCGTTTATTTTTTTTTCTTCATTTTTTCATTATTTGGTTTTTAATTTGTTTATTTATGAATTCGTGACTTATGTAATAAGTGTATGAAATAATGAGAGCGCAACGTTCAGTGAGTCGAAGTTGCAGAGATTGTGTATGCCGGCAATTTATATTATGATTTTATACCGAAATTTTAGGTGTTTACTGTTTTTTTTTCACATGTCCGTATCTCCCTTAATACTTTATAAAAAAAAAACTAACAATAATTCAGTGGAAAAGTGGGTAGGCTTACTTTTTGACCGATCATTGTGAAAGTCAAAGTGTGTTACTATCATTCGAGAGAAGGCTTCAGGCTATAATGAACGAAAGTTGGCAGCATCCCTTGTAGTTCCAAGACCAAATCCAGCCCCCCACCCCTCACCGCAATAAAATAATAAAAAGAGCGTTCTGCATCCGGACATGATTAAATCCAAACATAGCGTCCACTATCGGACCATTTATGGGGTCTATGAAGTCTCCTTGAATGCTTTATACTCATAGATAATCAATATTTAATGCAGTTGTAATGGCGCTTGGTCACATGGTCTTATATTTTCGTGTCATGATATCTGATTTGTGTGCCATGCAATTGTCGACAGTGGCAGCAGAATAACATTTACAAAACTAATCAAAAATGAATAAAACTATAGCAAGTTATGTAGCAAATAATACAAATTCAAATAAAAAATCAAAAAGCTGAATAGAAAATGCGAAAAAGTCGTGGGCGTAGCATATGATGTCGGAAATGGTTGCTACTACCAATAAGTGCAGAGAATGAATTACAGCATATGCTTTTTACTTTCCGTATTAAAAAACACTTGTCACTACTTTTGGCATCAATTCTCAACACTGTTAATAAACTTACTTGGAAATCTAACGTACCTACTTCCTTACTTAGGAGTAACCGTCTATCGGTTAAGGCCGCATGTTGGAAAGCGCACCAATCGGTGTAGTTTAGTGCGTGCCGGCTCCAGTTGCTGGCAATCCTGAGCTTCTTCAGGTCATCAATGACATGGTCTTGCCATCTTAAGTTCGGACGGCCTCTTTGACTCCATCCACCAATCAAGTTCAGGTTTCCGTCGTAAACCTTTGGTGTTCATCCGCTGGGAAGTGCCATCGTTTTAACTACCTCTGCGAATGGGCACCCAATATGTGAAGTTGCCGAATCGCAACCTATTGCTTTTCGCATTTACTGTCGATGCGAAGAAATTGGAATAATTGAGAGACCAAACTGTGTTTTCCTCTCAAGTATTTTTTCTCCTCTCCTCTTTTGATTGCAAGTTTATAGAGTATCCATATTAATATGCCACGCCCTCTTTTTTGATTAGACCCCATACAAACCCACCGCACATCTAATCATACGTATAATCATAGCATCATCATTCAAAGACAAACGATCTTTGTTGGATTACCAATTTCTCATCGGCGTCTAGAAAGCTGCCTTGTAATCGACGAATATGTAGTGTATGTCCTTGTGGTACTTATGGGTCTTCTCCAGGATTCGTGGTAGAGTGAAAATTTGGTAACTGGTCGTCCTCTTTGGTCTGAAGACGATACTCGTACTGTCCTATCAGTGTATCGGTGTATGACTCTTGCCGTTTACACAGTTTATATCCTATCAAAATGATTCTTTTTCCACCGTAGTTCGAGTAGACAGCGGCGTCTCTTTTCTTGAACATTTTACGAAGAATACTGAGATTGAAATCGTTGGGCATGCATTCATCGGACCATATCTTAGGAGTTGGTGCATACGAATTGGTATATACGCATAGAAAAATAAATATATTTTATAGTTGATATCAACAAGAAACTTGATAGGAGAGTTTTTAAGAACGGACGCTTCATGTGTGATAAAAATATATTTACAGTCAATGTCAACGTCAAATTGTATATGGTGGTTTCTTATAGAGAAAAGCTTCACAAATACATTACTGGATGTGTGCCACCCTGATCTTTGGTAAACCCCATACAGTTCCACCATTCAAGATTAGGTTTTTAGTTCTTACCAACAGAAAAAAATGGTTTATGGTTGAGCTCTATAACTGTTATATGATTTCAAAGATCTTCGCGGATATTTTGTATTTATCAAAACACATAAACGGATGAAATCAAGCTTGAAAAACAAAATAAGTAACAAGAAAAAACGTTAGCTTCGGTTGAACCGATGCCCTAATACCATTCAAACGAATTTTTAAATCGTATTGTAAAACATAAATGTGGGGGGTTTAAAAAGGGACTACCCCAAAAAGTGGGTGCTACACGCCCACTAGTAGTCCATTTTTTGGCCAAATTGCTTTTCTTAACTCACTGTAAACAAAACAAATAGCAATTGTACATCAAAACTTTGTGAGTACGTTTATGCCAAAAAATGTCAAACTTTATTATGGTGTTGCCAGATTTTAAATTTTGACATTCGTGTTGCCAGTTCCCGAAATATAAATAGCAAGCCTCGTACATATGAGTATAAAATAACGTTACTCTTAATTAAATATTGCTATACAGAAATTTTGGAATTATACTATATAAAAATAATATTTGCCAATGTAAAATGAACTTGAGCCAGCTAAAATTCATACATATATACATACTAACATTATAGGTATGATAAACTTGAATAGCTCTTGAGGCCTTTCTGCTGTATATATGGTGCCTTGCGGACACGAGGTTCGATTAAAATATATAAAAATACAAATTTTTTATTTTCTTATTTTTTTAATCCTCTTTGAGGATCGTCTTCAGGTATATCTACAAAAAGTACATATATTCAAATTGTATATATAAACTTAAAATGCAATCACAAATCAAGTGGAAAACTATTATTATTATCATTGTTGAGTTTTTATTATATTTATATTATTATAAAAATAAATAACATCCTTTGACTGTATTCACTTTAACGCAAAAATAAAATAACTTCACTTAACACTACTTACACACTAGAAAGTTTGTATGGATGTGTGGATGTATGGATGTGTCCTTGTTACTCAATCACGCAAAAACTACTAAATGGATTTTAATGAAACTTTACAATAATATAGCTCATATATCAGAATAACATATAGGCTATAATTTATGAAGATTAAATTAACGCATTAATTTAATTATTTATTTTGTTATTTATTCTCGATCGGTTAGCATCTTTACCCGTTCTGATCATTCTCGATCGGTTACCATCTTATCGGTTATATTAACCCTAATACAATATGCATGCTTAACCCCAATACAATATATGACCCTACATACTAACATTTACGTTTACAATATATACATATGAGAATAGGTGGCTAAATATTTTTTCAACCTATTTTTAATCGCGCTTTTAGCATTTTTGTATGAACAATTTTATTACCCAAGGGGTCATGAAGAAGGGCGAAATGGAAACCCAAGTTGGAATACAGGATATTGGTTGACAATAGCTGGGTTGTCCCATATTCTCCTCTTGTCTCTAAAATTTTTAATTGTCATATAAATGTAGAACGCAATACGATACAGGCTATAAAATATATTTGTAAATATATAAATAAAGGCAGTGACCAGGCTATTTTCAACATACAATAGCAATGGCCACAATAGAAGAGGCCGTGCTGTGCCGCTCTCCATCGCAAATAAGAGAACTATTTGCCATATTGATATGCAGTTGCGGTTTATCCAATCCTCTCCAATTTTGGTATAAATATAAAACTGCATTATCCGAAGATTTCTTGCATAGATTTGAAAGGATGGATCAAGTCGACAATGAACTATGTTTCAATGAAGCTCTGGCTCTTATCGAATACAAAATAGTAACGATTTCTGGGAAGAAGTTGTCCGACTTCGGTATGCCTACACTACAGCGTCGAGGAGAGCTGTCGAGCGATTTGATTAAAGAACTAATTTACGATACCACGTTGTTAGATGCTCAGATCAGCGAAACAGAGCCACGCCTGCTACCCGAGCAAAAAGACATTTATGACAAAATATTACGACGAGTTGAGTGTGGTAAAGGCGGCCTTTTTTTCTTGATGCTCCACGCGGAATAGGCACAACTTTTTTGCTTAATTTGCTTCTAGCAAAAATCCGTAGGGATCGTAATGTTGCATTAGCTGTGGCTTCCTCTGGGATCGACGCAACATTACTGACCGGTGGACGGACGGCACACTCAGTTTTTAAATTACCCCTTAATCTGGCCAGCGAAGAAACCCCAACGTGCAACATCAGTAAGAGTAAGGTGGTGTGGTAGTGTTTTTGGCAAGGAATTTTAGACAGACATTGCCTGTTATCGAGAGAGGCACTGCAGCAGATGAAATTAACGCATGCCTGAAAGCATCGTACCTGTTGGCCAAAGTTGAAAAGCTTTATCTCACCACTAACATGCGAGTCCAGTTATTCAGCGATGTCGAGTCGGGAACATATGCTCAAAAACTGCTGGAAATTAGTGAAGGGCATCTCGAAACCGACCAAGAAGGTATGGTTCTTTTCACACACCAATTTTGTCATGTTGTCGAGTCGGAAGACGAGCTTATTGCTCAAGTTTTTCCAAATCTGTAACATAAAATTCGGGACGAAAATTGGTTGTGTGAAAGAACCATACTGGCACCAAAAAATGAGATTGTTACGAAAATAAATAAAAAAATCTTGGACGAACTAACTAGCGAAATATCAGTGTATAACTCCATCGACACAGTCATGCCATCCGATGACACTACGAGCTATCCCGCGGAGTTCCTAAACTCTTTGGAGTTATCCGGGGTGCTATCCCATAGGTTGGAATTACAGGTAGGTATACCCGTTTTGTTAATGCGCAACTTGAACGCGCCAAGATTATACAACGGTATTCAGTTGCGAGTCACCGAACTTGGAAGGAATATGGTGAAGGCAATCTTAGCTGGCGAAGCCAAGGGAGGCAATGTGCTTATACCATGCATCCCAATCATACCTAATAACTTACCATTTAATTTTAAGCGCCTGTAGTTCCCATTAAAACTTGAATTTTCAATGACTGTCAACAAATAACAGGGCCAAACCTTAAAGGCAGCAGGAATGCATTTGGGCACGCCATGTTATTCCCACGGTCAGCTCTACGTAGCTTGCTCACGCGTTTCTACAAAATCTCTTTCGCAAAATCTCCATGTATACGCAGAGCAAAAAAAAAAAAAAAAACATTTAACTTAGTTTATAGAAGTGTGCATATTGCAGTTACTATCTATTTAATTATATACAACCTTTGCATAAATATTATGAATCATCATCAAAAATCATCAGTTTCACTTAATATACATTACACTTAGAGCAAGAATGCTTTAGGTTCAAAATTCGATCCACTGGAAAATGCTAATTTCTGGGACCAGCGACGCGGGCCGGGACAGCTAGTTATGATCCTAAAAACATTTATTATAATAAAATTTATACACAGGCCTCGATTGTGCTCACTTTTTTTAAGTTTAAAATAAAATTTTATTTATTCTCTCTCTCAATACTCGTATATGTATATGAACATAGTTTGGTGTTAGGGGGTTTCTCGGATGTGAAACGTCGGGCTGGGAGAGTGGTGTAAGGCCTCGGGATCGGAGTTGGCGCTGGAAAACATTACAGGGGAGGGTCGCTAGTCTAATTTATAAATGTCAAAGAGGTCAATTTTTTCAACATATAGTTGTCCGTGCGCGAAACACGGCAACTCCAAGTTGATTCCGCAAACTTCCAACGACTGGCCCTGTGATTTATTTATGGTCATCGCAAAAGTCAGTCGCACGGGCAATTGTAGTCGCTAAAAATCAAATGGCAAATATGTTGAAAACGTCGGTATACGCGGAATCAAGACTACCTCTCCTTTGTATTTTCCCTTGATTATCGTTGCCTCGATGACGTTATTCATTATCTTTTTTACAGCCAGTCTCGTTCCATTGCATAGTCGTGGTTGATTAATGTTACGCAACATGATAGCAACTTTTAATAGCAAATTGTGAGGTGGTAGTCTATGCAATTCCAGTGAATTCAAAAATTCTGTGGGATAGTTGACTACGTCATCCTGGTTGATAACCGTGTCGATTGTTTTGAAGGAAAAAAAAAACTGACACGGAAGAAAATTCTGAATGGTCGCATTGAGATCATCGACATCTTTGTTTTTCGCCGCAAATATTCCTCGTTTACTTAGCCAATTATGGTTTTTGACTTGTTGCGCTATGTCTGAAAAAAACACGCTGAATATGCTTCTCTTTCGAGTCTGTGAAGTGACAGAAACATGTGGGTAATGTGCGACTTTCCCATTTCCAATGCCTAACAACTGCTTCGAAAACACGTTTGCACTTTGATCTTGTTGCAAAAACACTCGCATGTTAGTCGTTAATTGAAGTGTCTCCACATGCCGCCACAAATTTGATGATTTTAAGCACGCGTTTAGTTCGTCAGGCCAGGGAAGTCAGTTTGTTGCCGTAAACTTTAGATTTGATGTAACCCCACAGGAAAAAGTCCATAGGGGTTAAATCGGGACTCGTGCACGGCGTTGATGAATTCCTTTTTTATCGATATCATCTATATCTATATCTTCAGAAGCCGGAGAGGACTACCGGTCTAGTTGGTAGAGTCGGGTTGAAAAGGGTTAGGCGGTCTGTTTTGATTGCAGCTCGACGTCTAGCTTTCGTTGAGTTTTGAGACGAATATGTGTATGTATACACATGAATAGACTGTATTGGATTTCCTATTTCTTCTTACTTACATACTTAGGTGGCTCTACAACCGTCTATCGGTCAAGGCCGCACGTAGGAAAGCGCACCATTCGGTGTAGTTTAGTGCGCGCCGGCGCCAGTCGCTGGCAATCAGGAGCTTCTGCCGGTCATCATAGACCTGATCTTGTCATCTTAAGCTCGGACGTCCTCTCTGACGCCGTCCACCAATCAAGTTCAGGTTTCCGTCGTAAACCTTTAGTGCTTTTATCTTCGTAGTTCTAGAGAGGGCTCTACTTCTAATTTGCTTGCTGAGCCCAAAGTAGCAGCGATTAGCAAGCGTTATTCTTCGTCTGATCTCTCGGCTAACATTGTTGTCGCTGGTAATTTCTGTTCCCAGATAGACGAAGTTTTGCTACAACATTGAATTTGAAATTCTCCATACTCACATACCGTCCAAGACGCGCTGATGGTCTGCGAGTGGACACAAAGTACTTCGTCTTGTCCTCATTCACCGCTAGGCCCATGAGACGTGACGGTTTCTCAATCTCCGAGAACGCCCTGCTTACTCGCCGTTCGTTGATGCCTATGATGTGTATGTCATCAGCATACGCGAGTAGCATCACTTCCTTATGGAAGATCGTGCCCGATCGTTCTACGTATGGACATTAGCGTAGAATGTACTCCATCAGGAGATTAAAAAAGTCGTACGATAAAGCATCTCCCTGTCTGAAAACTCTCCTGGTATCAAAGGGTTCGGAGAGGTTCTTTCGTACTCTAACGACGCTTTGGGTGTGTGACAGCGTCATCATGCAAAGCCGAACGATCTTTGCTGGGATACCAAGTTCAGATAGGGCGTTGAAGAACTTCGTTCTTATCGGCGTGTCGAAAGCGGCCTTATAATCGACAAAAGGGTGGTGTGTGTCTTTATTTGTACTCGTGGGTCTTCTCCAGGATTTGGCGTAAAGTGAAAATTTGGTCACTGGTCGACCTCTTTGGTCTGAAGCCGCACTGATATTAGCCTATCAGTGCATTCGTGTATGGCTCCAGCCGTTTACACAGTACGCGGGACATAATTTTGTATCGTATTGAAAGGAGACTTATTCCTATTTCTTCAACTATGTACATTAGGGCGGGTAAACTTTTTTTCTAAACAAGCGTCCACCAGAATCGGAAACTACGATGTATTCTAAGAATATTTCACCAGGAAACTATTGGTCTAAAATGAATTCCTAGGCCCCCCTGAGCAGCGTGAAGATTTCAGAATGAGGTATTTTTAAATACTGCATAGATTTTATACAAAATAACTAGTTATTATGGAAACCAAACATCATTTATTATTAGTTCGGTCATATTTTGGATTACATTTCTTAGAATTTAGAATGTGGTTCCATTTTAAAACGTTTTTGTTTCTAGTCCGTGTAATAAAGGTTTGCTTTAACATGCAACTCCTGCTACAATAGGCCAAAACAAAAATATAACTGTTCTATTTAGACATATTTATTACATATTTTCAAATTTAATTTGACTAGCAATATATAGCATTGTTATGTTATTTTTTTTACAGTAATTAAGAAGCTGTAGAAAGAGAAGATTTAAAATACGAAGGTCTACCACATTTTGAACCCGTATCATTGGGGAATATGCCTCCACCCATGGATAATAGTAGAGATCAAATAAGCCTTTCGACTGACGTTTTATACCTCTATCGAATAGCCAAAGCTGTATCGGAAGGTTCGTGTCCAGAAGATCTAGCCAGCATGAAACTGGGAAAATTTTTCATTCTCGCTGGTTAACAAAAGCCAGCTGAATTCTGCGCCTTTATGTCACAAGTAGCTTACCATCGAAAAATTTAAAAATATTAGCTTATTTCCTTATGAAAGTTTATATACCGATGTATTTTAATATCAAATTTTATTATTCAGTGGTATATGGGAGTAAGCTCTTATATAAGTTTATTCAATCAACGAAATTTTTGCCACAAGATCTTCGAGAAATTATAAACAAAATAATACAGAACAATGCATTTTTCGTCCATACAGAAAATTTTCTGTTAGCAATGCTATTCGATGAAAGGAAATCTGTCTGCGAAAGAGCTATTCAAAAAATTGTGTATTATCGCGCAAATTTATATGACCCTACTAAACTCACAGCTTAATTTCGATTGCACAGATTATATGGACTTAGTCGACTTAGATAATGACGACATATTATTTGAACCTCCATATACTGAAAGCATTCCACACGAACACCTGTTGGAGTACATAAATTCTGCTGAAATACCACTGCCAGGTCCAGCCATTCCAACGCACATTCAGGAAAACGAGCGATGTGTGCAGTTGCTAACGCAAGTCTCACGACTCGTAATGCCAAAGAATCGAGATGATGACTCTAGAAAGTCGCACCAACAATCCTCGAATCGAGAGTAAAAGAGACTTCAAAATCTGGCTTTCTATGCTCTTACAAATGTATTCTTATTTTACTTTAAGCGCTTTTGTTGTTTGATTTGATTTGACACAAAATAAATCATGAATTTTGAAAATATTGTGTTCTTACAATCATTGCGATTAAAAGCCATTTTATATTATGGGGGCGGTAGAGGGCGTGGCAAGAAGATAAACTTGTTCAATCGCGGTACTAGAGTAGTCTACATGTCCAATTTGAAAGCTCTAGCTCTTATAGTCTTAGAGAACTAGGCGCGCAGATAAAACGTCGTTTAAACAGATGAAATAGAATTAATATGATTGGAAAAAATGTGGTATTTTTTATATTTTTTAATAAAACAATGCAGATTATTAATATACTTCCACTGAAATCTTCATGCTTCTCAGCGGGAGGCTAGGAATTCATTTTAGACCCATAGTTTCTTGATGAAATATTCTTAGAATTCGTCGTAGTTTCAGATTCCAGTGGACGCTTTCCACCGTTTTTTTTGACCCGAACAAATTGACCAGCCCTAATGTATATACAAGGGTGTCTCAGAAGAAAGTTCAATTATGATTTGCTAATTGCGTGAAGGCAACTATTCCGAGGGGCGCGGGGGGTATGTCAATCGGTAGCCTAGCTTTTGGGAATTTAGTCGCTATGGAGCGTTTCGTACGTTGTGCGTACGTGAGTTTTACAAAAACGGTAATTCAGCGACTGTAGCGCGTAGAAAATTCTTCAGTATTCGACATATTCGTCATTTAAATGATGCGCGAAGCCCTCGATTCATTGGAAAATGGGTCGAAAAGCTTGAAGAGACCGGTTCAACGTCAAAATCCGGGCGTCCAAGGTCTTCGAGAACGTTGGAAAATTTAGACAGTGTTACTCAGTCTGTTCGTGACAACCCGGACCTTTCGATTCGGAAGCGTGCTGTTGCTTTAAACGTGCATTGATCATCATTGTTCCGCATTTTACACAAAGATTTAAAGCTGCACCCCTACAAAATTCAGTTGGTGCAAGAATTAAAGCATCAGGATGCTGGCAAATTGATCTCCAGCAGAGGTGACATAAATTAGCCTCCACGAAGTCCCGATTTAACCCCTATGGGTTTTTCCTGTGGGGCTACGTCAAATCTAAAGTTTACGGCAACAAGCCGACTTCCCTGGCACAATTAAAAGGAAATATCCGTCACGAAATGGCAGCCATCGCGGAGAAAACTTGCCGAGCCGTCATAGGAAATTTTAGTGCTCGATTAAATGAATGTCGTGCACGCAACGGTTTACATTTGGACAATATCGTTTTTAAGAAATACTAAATTCCTAAAGTGTGTAGTTTAATATGTAATAAACATTTTTTCAATAAACTACTTACTTTTTTTTATCGATTTTTTAATTGTGAACTTTCTTTTGAGACACCCTGTAGTACAAATACAAAAAAAAAAAAAACAAAAAAACAAGAAAGAACACTGCAGTCCAGTGATCTCCACATAGAGATACCCTGTACCTTGCCTAAGGCTCTTTATTACGATTGGTGTAAGATACACCAAATTTGATGTTTTAGTTTAATTGCCAATAAAATCAAAAAATTGTTAAAAAAAAAAACAAAAACAAATGAATGGGGAGCAGATTTGTATGAGGGCTATCCATTATAGAAGAGTTGACACGTTCATTTAAAGAGACGGACATGATTATAATGACTCAGATTCGGATGCCATTCAAGTATATACATATATACTTTACTTAAGGGGTCTACTACGCCATATGTTACATACAATTGCATAAACTTAATACATCACTTTTACCCTACGGTAAAAGTAACAGAATTTGGATATCAAATTTTCATATGATAGATCCAAGTTTCAAAACAAAAATTTTTAACTTAGTATTATACTGTACATATACACATTTTAGCTCTCTTGCGAAGTATTTCTAGTAGTTTAAAATATATAAAATAGATTTACAATATATAAAACGGTAACTTTAGCAATTTTCAATTACAATTATTACAATAAAATATATTCTTTCATGTATTTAGCAGGTAATTTACATTTTTTGCGGTTGTGAATTGGATATAGGGTACCTGATAATTTTTTTGGGAATGTAAAAATTAGAATGAATAAACGTATTATTAGAGAAAATCAAACATTCTATACAATAAAATAAATACAACGTGTTTTTATATGCCAGCCTTACATACATACACTCAGGCAATCTGACAGACTGACAGATGGACATTGCTAGAATAACTAGGCTAGTCGAGCTGATCAGAAGTAAATACACTTTAATGAGTCACACATATAAGTACTATTCACACTCCGTGTAAAGAGTATAAAAAATATACTTCTTCTCGCTTCTTTTCAAAACTTATGAACTTTTAACGTTAAGAAATTTTTTTTTTTATAGAGATTGGCCTAATTTTGTTTAGTTGCCTTACGAATCAAATAAAAAACCTCTTGACAAGATAAAAACCAAATGACGCAACCCTATCTTTAACTCACAAAACTTCTGATATTAATATTGTGGAAAAAGATTTGTATTTTTTATTTGTATTGTTGGAATTGATTTTAATATGTAACTGAGCATTCGTAATGTTGCGGTGTAGTTCTGGATTTTCGAGAAGATGCTTTCAATTAATTAGAGAAACGAATATAATATCGTAAAAGGAAAACTCTAACATGACGAACGCTCAGTTACATATTAAAATTAATCCCACCAATTCAAATGAAAAATTCAAATCTTTTGTCACAGAATTAATATCAGAAGTTTTGCGAGTTGCAGTTAGGCTTTCGTCACTTGGATTTTATCTCATCAAGATGTATTTATACCATTCACACATAGTGTCTGAAAGCATGTAACGCATTAAAGGAGCCATCGTAGACCCCATATAGTATATATATTCTTGATCAGCTCGACGAGACGAATCAATCTAGCCATGTCCGTCTGTCTGACTGCCCGTCTGTATGTTGTTGCGCATTTTTTGGGGACCAATTTTTATGCTATCCAGTTGAAATTTTGCACATATACTTCTTTTTATTGTAGTTTAATAGAGTATCAAGATTGACCTGCCACGCCCAATATTTGGGGTAGCTCCCATACAAACCTACTGCCCACTTTTGACTTTTTGTAAGAAAACTTCTTTATTAAAGTCTATATTTGGTTGAAATGCAATGTGGTGCCTTTTTATGGTCAGCTGCTTAACATACATAGACTACCGGGCGTGGCCTACCTATGGTCCACTTTTGACTTTTTGTAAGAAAAACTTTTTTATTAAAGTCAATATTAGGTTGAAGTGCGATATGGTGCCTTTTAAGAGACAGCCGCTAAACATACATAGACAATTGGGCGTGGCCCGCCCACTTTTTGAGGTAGCCCCCATACAAACCTACCGTGCAATTTGGGTTTTTTTACATATAGAAAGGGGCGTGTCTCGCCTACTTTTTGACGTAGTCCCCTATAAACCCACAGTCAATATCAACTTAAAATTCGTTATGGCGGCATCTTACACATCTACTACATAGCTTCATACACATCTTCTAGTGAGCGTGTACCACCCCCTATTTAAACCCCCACTTTTATGTATTACAATACTATTTAAAGTTTCGTGTGAATGGTATTAGAGCTTCAGTTCAACCGAAGTAAACGTTTTTTCTTGTTTTTTTTTAATTTTAAAAATTAATAACTTTTGAGCGGGTGGACCGATTTTTCTTCCGGGCACCAAGAATAAATAAATAATAAGTTTGGTGTGCTACGCCCTCTACGTGTTCGAATACCGCTTGTGGTGTGTATTTTCAACCCCCTATATTTCGAAATGCGGTGATCCGATAATTATGTGTTTTAATATTTTCTGTATGTATGTTTCAAGACCTTTTTAATTTTACATAACACACTGATCAGTAAAAATTGCTCGTGCTGCAATCACACTGAAGTGGGCCTTCGTCGCTTGCGTGGACTTCCGTCCACAGTTGTACATAGCCAAATTAAGATACCGAAATACGCTTCATGTAATTCGTATAACGTCAGCATCATGATAACAATCTCAACAACTTGATATCTCATTATATTTGTATCTGTCAAGCACTACTCACATGCATATTATATCTTTTGTCTTCATCGCTTTGCGTCAAAAGTAATAGCTTATCAAAAATTAAGACGTAAGCTACTGTAGTGGTAAATGCTTATAAAACATAAAATATACATCTTAAATCTACATATTTGTGCTAGATTGAAGCGTAATTATAGTCAGCTGAGTTCATACAGGGTGTCTCAAAAGAAAGTTCACATTTAAAAAATCGATAAAAAAAGTAAGTAGTTTATTGAAACAATGTTTATTACATAGTAGTAAAATATACACTTTAGGAATTTATTTCTTAAAAATGATATTGTCCAAATGTAAACCGTTGCGTTCACGGCAATCATTTAATCGAGCACTAAAATTTCCTATGATTGTCACTAACAGACTGAGTAACACTGTCTACGTTTTGGAACGTTCTCGAAGACCTTCGACGCCCGAATTTTGATTTTTTCAGCGTTGAACCGGTCTCTTCAAACTTCTCGACCCATTTTCCAATGAGTCGAGGGCTTGACGCATAATTCAAATGACGAACATGTCGAATACTGCAGAATTTTCTACGCGTTACAGTCGCTGAATTACCGTTTTTCTAAAAATACGCACGGTCCGCTCCCGAGAAACGTTCCATAGCGACTAAATTCCCAAAAGGTAGGCTTCCGATTGACATACCCGCCGCGCCCCTCGGAATAGTTGCGTTCACGCAATCAGCAAATCAAATGTGAACTTTCTTTTGAGACACCCAGTATATATAAAAATATAGTATGAGTCAATATATTACCTAGGGAATACATAGGTATACAAAATAAGTGGTACTCTTCTGACACTTTGTGATTCTACAATAGGTCTTGATATATGTATGAACTTCAAGTTCACTAATTCGTGAGATGATTTTATCAGCTAATGTCTTCAAATACCGCATTTTGGCTCAGACCTACTGTTGCTACTGCTCTTGTGCTCAGTTGTGCTCAGTTGTGCTCAGTTGTGCTCAGTTGTGCTCAGTTGTGCTCATTATGCTCCATGTATTGTATTGTGCTAACTTTTTTGCAGTTGAATGTAAAAAAATGATACAAAATGTATGTATGTATTTATAAAATAAAATAATAATAGTCGTCATTGTAGCGTAAAATAAATATATAAATAACGCATCCGCCGGAAATGCGCAGCTTTTATCAGTAACTGTCAACAATCGTTTGTTGAAATATTTACACTGAGATTAACAATCACGTAATTATGAAGAGAAAGATATAGAGGAAGAACATACAAATACAAAAAAAAAAACATATATTTTCTTTCTTTTAGATATTATCTCTTTACAATTGAAACTTCATAAATCTTTACAATATCAGCTTTCAATTAACATAAACTTAAGTCTTAATCTTAATTATTTTTTATATCTAGTATTGCGGTTAATCTAAAGTTTATACATACTTATTATTGTATAAACTATACGTTATTCATTGAATTGAACATATACAAATATATGTTTAAAAAATAGTAATTAAATTGATCGAATATTAACCGACTTAATTCTATCTTGCACCTCTTAACCAAAATTATAGCCTTGATTACAGATTCCTTAAGCTTCCCTATTCTTTCTTCTGATATGCGACGCTATTATTATCATCGGTACAACTTTGATAGCTCAAGTAAAATTCCATTTGCAATGCATTTTTTGGATTAGATACAAGTGTATGTATAATATATATTTTTCCTAATGGAATCCGCACTTGCGTTACTTTCGGTTATGCTGATTTTGCTGTACGGAGTATGTGTATGGTAGCCGGCACTAGAAAGGGTTTCTACTCGAAAGCAAATGTATCAGTGGAGCTCTCTGCACCGCACCGATGGATGCACTAAACGTCCTACTCCATTTGAGAGACAGGGCAATAGTAACAGCCCTTCGACTGAGGGAATCTTCAGCTTGGCATGGTAGCTCCTTTGGACACTCGAAGATACTACAAATACATGATAATATACCATTCAATACGGATTACTGTATACCAACCATTAGCTAGGTTAAAAAGTAAGACGTCTTAATACCCACCAGACTACAATGGGACAACCTTCCTTACTATAGCGAAAACGCTATGAACATCTTTACAGACGGTTCAAAGTTGGATGGTCGGGTAGGAGGAGTTGTATTTTCACCGGATCTGGGGATTAGAGAATCCTTTAGACTGCCCCATCATTACAGCGTTTAACAGGCGGAGATGCTAGCAATTCAGGAAGCAACGCACTTCCTAAGGTCATACTTACTCATATACATAAGAGCATGTGTTTATCTTCTCGGACAGTCTGGCTGCCCTTAAAGCGCTGAAATCTTTCAGCTCCAACACTAAAACCACAACGGAGTGACGTAAATATCTTAACGAGATTGCCGAGCACTATGTTATACGTCTCATCTGGGTGCCTGGTCACCAAAACATAGAGAGGAAATTGTGAAGCGGATAAACTAGCCAGAGAGTGTACCACTGCTGCTATACTTCCAGGGAAGGCCACAGTAGGTATACTCATGGCTACATGTAAACTACAGATCTCAACAAAGATGATCGGCATTGCAACCAATAGATGGTGCAACCTTGGTACGTGTAGAATCTCCAGATTTACCTGGCCAAAATATAATCTTAAAAAGACCATAGCACTACATCAGCACAAGAGACATCAGATAGCTGTCATTGTGGGAGCCCTCACAGGTCACTGTTTAATAGGAAGACATGCCACAAGGCTAGGGGTAAACTCCCGGGACTTCTGCAGAAGCTGTGGAAATGCCGAGAAGGATTAGACGGTTGAGCACTTGCTATGTTACTGCCCGGCCCATAGTAGGAAGAGACTGACGTTATTAGGGAGCCCCTTCTTGGACAACTTAACTGAGCTCTCGGTGGTTCTCAGAGTAGCTGCGTTGGGAATAGAAAGTACATATGGTATTACAAGGGGCCTATGCTGGCCTAAGTGACAACGTGGGGTTCAACCATGTTGACCATCCAAACCTAACCTAACCTAACCTAACCTAACCATATATTTTTCCAATTTTTCGTTACCTTAAACTTAATCTGCCTCCTATCTTCTTTGTATTCTATTAAATGCTTATATTTCGTCAAAAATTGAAAATCACGTGGATTTGTAAAAATATCAATCTATTAGCTTCGTCGACTTCAAGTAAATTTGATCAATTACACTAGTTTACAAATTAAAAACATTCAATGCCACTGTTTATAGATTTTGGTTCGAAAAAATGTTTGGATGGATACGCGGGATGAATTTTGGCTATTTTGGATATATCTCGAGTTTGGAATAACATACCTGATTTTAACTTACGTCAAAATAAAGATAATGATATATCCAAAAAATGGTTTTCATGTGTTGAAAATAGGTAAGATTATAAGTTGTAAAATATCAATTTTTTTTTAAAATGAAAATGAGGAAAATAAAAATTCTTTTAAAATAAGTGAAAATAGAATTAATTTAAGTTTGTCTAGTTTTGTATATTTGTATATAAATAACGATTTTTTTACAAAGAAATTCCGATACATACGAACCAAATCAATGGGTAGATTCCAAAGTTATTTACTAGTATTAAAATACGACCTTTTTTCGATATTATTGTTCAATAAATTTTATTCTAATTTGGAATAAATAAGAAAGTTTTTGGCATGCCAAAATCAACGAACGATGCTCTACAACTTAAGGAATACCTATACTCAAAGTTAAAAAATTGAATACGTGATTCAATGGCACATAATTGTTAATTGTTTCTGATTTTCTTGAAAGTAATAAAAACCAGCACTACAATATAATAATTTGATTAATAATTTTGCAAAGATGGATTAACAACATTATGAGTATTTTTATGGGTATTATAAGTTAGTCACAATATTTGCAACGTCTTAAAGAAAAGAACGGATATTCCATAAAGTATATATATTGGCAATCAGCATGAGAAGACGAGTCGATCTAGTTATGTCCGCCTGTCTGAGTGTCTGTCAGCTTGTCTGTGAGTTACTCAGAGCGTTTCATTTTTTTATTAAATATTGTTTAGAAAGTTTTTTATAATCTTAAGCAATACTAATTTCAGTGATGACAGTGATTTAACAAATAGAAGGCATATGTCCCATACAAGAACACTTTGTATTTGTTTTGTTGTATCGAACATGTTTGCATCAAACCACTAACTATACCCTGTACAAAAAATGTTTATAACAGTATTTGGTTTGTGTGTATTGTAATATAGCGAAGGCAGCATCGGATATGCCATAAAGTATATATATTCGTGATCAGCACAACTAGACGAGTCGTTCTACCAATGTCCGTCTGTCCGTCTGTCCGTTCTCGGAGAGGAAAGTTCACTAACATAGAAGACTTCATAACTCGCAGCCAATTCATCGCAGTTGTAAGAAACATATTCAGTTCTCCTTTTTTTTAATTATTGGTTTCAATTGTGTTGTATACCATGTTTGTTGAGGCAAACACGAGGGGTACTATTTATATTTCGGGAATAGCAAATAATAACAAACATTTTAAAATGAAAATGGCTTTATTGTTTTTTGCAAAATATTAACCTTGATGATCATTTTGCATTCGTTCAAACCATTTGTCATAGCAGTTTTTCCATTCCTCTTCAGACACCTCCAAAACATGGTTTTTGAACGCTTCAACTGCTTCTTCGGCGCTCGTAAATCGTTGACCACGCAGTTTACCTTTGATACTCCGGAACAAGAAGAAGTTACTGGGTGCCAAATCAAGACTGTACGGAGGATGAGTCATTAATTCGATGTTTTGACTGCTCAAAAATGCACTTGTTTGACGAGATGTGTGAGAGCTCGCATTGTCATGATGGAGAATGATTCGCCTTTGGCGGTTGGTTTTACGAATTTCTCCGAAGACTTCCGGCAAACAAATGGTCGTGTACCACACAGAATTGACCATCCTACGTTGCTCAAGCGGAAGAAACAGGCGATCATTTGCTTCGCTGTGCTTCTTCCACGAACAACTTTTGTTGGATTTGGCTCGCCTTGGAATACCTATACGCTGGATTGCTGTTTTGTTTCCGGCTCATACGCATTCTATATCCATGATTACTCACCTGTCGGACTTTTTAATCATTTCCTTACACCAATCGACGCGAGCCTTTTTTTGACCGATTGATAAATTATGGGGTATCCAACGAGAGCAAATTTTGTTTACAGCTAAGTGTTTATGCAAAATCGAATGTATTGAAGTGGAACTAATGTGCAAGGATGACTCTATCTCACGATATGTCACATGACTATGTTGCATTATCAGTTCACGTACTGCATCAATGTTTTTGGGCACAACAACCGATTTTGGACGACCTGCAAGGAATTCGTCGGCGACCGAACTACGACCACGATTGAATTCACTATACCAGCGATATACTGTGGTTATTGATGCTGCTTTATCGTCATTCATTGTTGACACATTCTTGTTGAGATAATCCACGTCGAAAGTTGTGAAAAATAATCCAATGAAAACCTTCTCTTGAAATTTCCATTTTTTTTGTCAAATTCCTTTTCTTAACTCAATGTAAACAAAACAAATAGCAATTGTACATCAAAACTTTGTGAGTACGTTTATGCCAAAAAATGTTAAACTTTATTATGGTGTTGCCAGATTTTAGCTTTTGACATTAGTGTTGCCAGTTCCCGAAATGTAAATAGCAGCCCTCGTATAATTGTCATGATACAAAGCATATAAGGTAACATCAAGATCTGTGCACATTTTTTTTTTTTTTTTGTTCTGTCATTTATTTAAAGATTGATAATTTTAATTTTTATTTAAGCAGTGTTTTAAGTTTCGATATGCTGTTGAGCATTCAGCATATCGAACTTAAAACACTGGTTAAATACAAATTAAAATGTTCAGATTGGAAAAATACCTAAATAGGAAACAATAAAAAAAAAGTCCAACTGCAAACAAAAAAAAAACAAAAAAACAGCGTATATTCTAGAATTATTAAGAAGTTCTGTGTAACATCATAAAACTGACAAGCATCATATGTACAGAGCATGTATAATCTCCCTGCAATCTTCAAATTAACAGATGAAAAGGAATTCAAGTGCAAATGTTTTTTATTTACATTGGCATTTCAAATGGTTTGATCTAAAGAACCTCGAAAAAGTTGTCTAATTATCTTTTTATTTTTGTTACGATAGTTTAAATGTTTCTCTCTTTATAATCTCCAAGCATACTCGTACATAGTGTGAAGGCATATGTACGGTGCCAGATATCTGGCAAATTTAAAAATTTTCGTTGAGTTTGCGGTCACTTTTAGTTGAAATTTGTAGATATTTTACCCAATTTTCAATGTTTTTATTTTTTTTATTTTTATTATTATTAATTTACACTCTATCAATAAGACAATAAGTAAGTTAGTTGAAAGTTCATAATATAACAGAAACAGCTGTACTCCAGTGAGAACAGCTATTATATTCAAAATTCTATAATTAAGAGTTTATTTACAATATATACAAAATTTAATCTCTAAAAGGTAAATCTAACACATGATTTCTTTTAAGTCTTCGAGTTGTATCGCTATTATCTAGTAGGCCTATTGCCAAAACATTTAAATGATCATGTAGTCTCTCAACATACCTTCTGCTTATTCTACGTATGTCATCTTTAATGTATGGAATATTTAAATCTTTGTGAATTTGGTCATTAGCCACAAACCAGGGGCGTCAACAGTAAGTCTAAGCGTTTTGGACTGATATCGTTGAAGAATTTCAATATTTGATTGGCTTGCAATTCCCCATAATTGGATAACACATAGGCTTTAAAATAGCCTTGTAAAGCCGAACTTTGTTCTCCAAACTAAGCTGCGATTTTCTCCCAAGCAGCCAATACATTTTTTTGTTGTTTTTATGTTGAGTTTCTTTGTCTTGCCTTTAGTATGACTTTTCCAAGTAACTCTCCGATTTATATCGAGTCCAAGATAATTTGCGGAATCACTATGAGGAATTTGTGTATTATTTAAAAATACTGACGGACAAACTCCTCTTCTCAGAGCAAATGTGACATGTTTCGACTTCTCAGTATTAACCTTTATTTTCCATTTCTTAAGCCATCGCTCTATTTCAACTATTTCATTTTGAATATCTTGAGATACTTCTGCCGCAGTGTCTTTAGATGCAATTATAGCTGTATCATCAGCATAAGTGGCTACTTGAACATCACTAACAACAGGAAGATCGGCAGTGAATATTGTGTAAAGGACAGGTCCCAGAACACTGCCCTGTGGAACACCAGCATGGATACTATATAGTTTCGATGTTTTTCCTTCCATTTGAACATAAAAGTGTCGATTGCTTAGATACGATTTCAATAAGAGGAAAAATGGAGCAGGAAGCAGTTTTTTCATTTCACTTGTAATTATATCCACTATACGATGACATTGCTCTGGAGTCCCATGACCTCTCCTAAACCCAAACTGATGTTCCGGTATTATATTGTATTTATCCAAAATTGGTAACAATCTACTCATAAGTATTCTTTCGAATACTTTGGAGAATGTCACCAGCAAGCTAATAGGACGGTAGGACGAGAGAATATTTTCAGGCTTGTTTGGTTTTGGAATCATTATCACCTCCGCACATTTCCATTGTGTAGGAAAGTGATCCAGCCTCAAAATCGCATTGTAAATTAGTGCCTAAAATTTAATACACTTTTGAGAGAGCATTTTCGTAACTCTTCCGTCTATTTTATCATAGTCTGGTGACCTTTTTTGATTCAGTTTTGTGAATTCTTCTTTGATTTCAGTCTATTTGCAATGTAATACGATTAATGTATCAGATATAGTACATATATGACCGTCTGAACATAGCTTAACAATTTGGTCAATGCATTTGCATCGTCGTAAATGAGCATCGCAGACAACATACTGTAAACATATATACTCGTATATTCTGAATTCTCGAGTCGGATGTGTCGGCACTGTTGGAAATAGCCCCATATACAAATTCAATATTCACTTTGATAATTTTATAGAAAAATAGTTTTTTTTTTACAATCAATCATACACATATACTATGTATATCGATTAATATTTATGACTGATGACTTAGCGAGTATATTTTCATATATTCTGGATCAGTTCTAAGGAAAATGCTAGCTATGTCGGACGCTTAGCAACATTACAATATATTTTCTTATCTTATACCATTTACATAAGAAATAGCAGGCTGAAAGCCGGCATATAGAATTAGTTTTATTGCAATTAAATGCAGTATCGATATTGACGTGCCACGCCCACTATTTGGAGTAACCACCATACACTTTTGCCTTTTTGTGTGAAAAATACTTGTTCAGCTTATAAATTACAATGGTGGCTTGTTACCCTCACTTTTTGGGGTGACCACCATATAAACCACCCACCCACTTTTGTCTTTTCTATGATTAACTTTTTTAATGCAATCAATATAAACTTAACAAGTGACATGGTGGCTCCTTAGGAAATTTCTACTTATATGTATATGGTGCGCCAACCTAGATCTGCGGTTGTTGAAAACACTGAGTAGCTCCTAAATTTTTGAGACGATTTTTAAATAACGCCAGAGAAAAAAGTTTGTTGAACTTTAATCCGGAGATCATAATTTTTCTATAGAACGTCTCTCAGGAATTTGCATCGTAGCGGCTGCGGCTTAGCAAAGCGCGTCTTCTTGTTGAAAATATGCCATTTTCACACACAAAGTGTGCCAACATCCAACGATAGCATGCGCCGTCGACGGTCTCTCTAACTTTAAAGAAAAATGGTCCGATGATGGTTTTTGAGCACACTGCGGCCCAAACAGTGGCATTATCATCGTGCAGTGGTGTTTCGTGAATGACGTGTGGATTTTCTATTCCTCAAATTCGATAGTTTAGCTTATTGACTCCAATAGAGAGTGTAAACAGAGACTCGTTCGTCATGAAAATTTTGTCTCAAAAATTAGGCTCGGCATCGATCATTGTTGCGATGGTATTTTAATATGGCAAGCGATGTGGCTTCTCCGCTGGCAACAATCTTTGTGTAAGTTGCACTTTGTATGGGATGAGATGAACTTCTTGCTTCATAATAGAGTTTTTCTACTCACGTGTACCTCATGAGATCGGCATCAATAAGACACATTTGGCTTTCGGTAGCACTACTTCAACAACTGGAGTGTCGTAGACGTGATAAATAGGACACCCATCTACGAATTGTGTTGTTGTTGAATATTTTTACAATTTAACGTGTATAACACTGTTTGCGGTAGCCCATATATAAAGCACACGCTCACTTTTGGTTTTTTTTTGTATGCAAAAATTTTTTATTGCCGTCAATATCAGCTGAAAATGTTGGACGGACGGACGTTTCACATGTACATCGATGGGTGTGATCCCTCTACTCTCTGGAGTAGGCCCAATCTAAACTAACCACTCACTTTTGGGATTTTGCGTGAAACTTTCTAATTATAAGCACAATTTATTTCAAATTTTATATTATGGCTTCTTATGGTCGGCCGCTTCTCGTACATACTTGTACATATATCAGTGAGTGTGAACCCGCAATTTTTGGCGTAGTCCTCATACCAACAATCGACCCCACTTTTGCCTTTTTGTATGAAAAACTTTTTTAGTGCAGTTTATATCATATAATAATTAAGGGATGTGAAAGGGGTTTCCCCAACAAACTTACCAAATATAAGTATTTAGAGTGTTAGGTCTTACAAATATTGTTTTGTATAGCTGCTAATTACACAACTTGAATCTTCGTGTGAATGGTATTTGAGCTTTAATTCCACCAAACCTCAATTTTACATTTGTGTTCAGATATCTATTTTATTACATTAGCCCGCTGGTTCATATACTTATAATAGACATTTCTACCAAACTCTTTCCAAAAACAAATTTAAATGTAGTAAGTATAGAATAATTTGTATATATTATACGAGGGCTGATATTTATATTTCGGGAACAGGCAACACTAATGTCAAAAGCTAAAATCTGGCAACACTATAATAAAGTTTGACATTTTTTGGCATAAACGTACTCACAAAGTTTTGATGTACAATTGCTACTTGTTTTGTTTAGAGTGAGTTAAGAAAAGCAACTTGGCCAAAAAATTTAAATTTCAAGAGAAGTTTTTCGTTGGATTATTTTTCACACGATGTGGATTATCTCAACAAGAATGTGTCAATGAACTCAGTTCTTTGTAAGGCGATAAAGCACCATCAATAACCACAGTATATCGCTGGTATAGTGAATTCAATCGTGGTCGTAGTTCGGTCGCCGACAAATTCTGTGAAGCTCGTGCAAAATCGGTTGTTGTGCCCAAAAACATCGATGCAGTGCGTGAACTGATAATGCAACATAGTCATGTGACATATCGTGAGATAGAGGCATCCTTGCACATTAGTTCCACTTCAATTCATTCGATTTTGCATAAACACTTAGCTGTAAACAAAATTTGCTCTCGTTGGATACCCCATAATTTATCAATCGGTCAAAAAAAGGCTCGCGTCGATTGGTGTAAGGAAATGATTAAAAAATTCGACAGGTGGCGAATCATGGATATAGAATGCGTATGAGCCGGAAACAAAACAGCAATCGACCTCGTGTAGGTATTCCAAGACGAGCCAAATTCAACAAAAGTTGTACGTGAAAGATGCACAGCGAAGCAAATGATCGCCTGTTTCTTCCGCTTGAGCAACGTAGGATGGTCAATTCTGAGTGGTATGCGACCATTTGTCTGCCGGAAGTCTGCGGCGAAATTCGCAAAACCAACCGCCAAAGACGAATCATTCTCCATCATGACAATGCGAGCTCTGACACATCTCGTCAAACAAGTGCATTTTTGAGCAGTCAAAACATCGAATTAATGACTCATCCTCCGTACAGTCTTGATTTGGCACCCAATAACTTCTTCTTGTTCCGGAGTATCAAAGGTAAACTGCGTGGTCAACGATTTACGAGCGCCGAAGAAGCAGTTGAAGCGTTCAAAAACCATGTTTTGGAGGTGTCTGAAGAGGAATGGAAAAACTGCTATGACAAATGGTTTGAACGAATGCAAAAGTGTATTATTGATCATCAAGGGGAATATTTTGAAAAACAATAAAGCCATTTTCATTTAAAAATGTTTGTTATTATTTGATATTCGCGAAATATAAATAGTACTCCTCGTACAATTTGTTTTGAGTTAAGTGCCCAAATAATGTCAGTGTAAAATTTGTTACAGCTTCGATTATATCCAAGATAATGTTTTTCTGTGTTTTTCAAGTTTTCGTTTTCCACTTTTGATTAATTACATATGTTATTCGGTACAAATTTGGTCTTTCAGCTGCAATATCATAAATCGGCCAAAATAATACATCCGCAGACGACTTATCTAGAACCAACAAAATAATCGTATTTGTTTGTCTAGTGTCACTGAGTGAGTATGAGAGAGATTCGCCAAAAGATAAGATATATGATATGTCTCGAAATTTCGCATAAAAGCCAGAGCGCAAACTGCGAACTAAATAGTAACGATTTTTTATTCGAACCAAAACGATGTTAACGAACAAATTAAGCAGATTTTTTCTTTTGCTTGTGGTAAATAAAAGTCATACACATATTTGTATGAAAATAATTTTGTAATAGATATTTAGAGTGTCGCATTAAATTAAATTTGTTGAGCTAACTGCCTATAGTATTAACTTAAAAAGAAGCCAAGGCACAATCAGTTTATTTTATTTTATTTTTTTTTTATTTTTTTTTTGTTTTTTTTTTTGCACAGTGCTTTACTAATAAAAACTTCACTAAAAAGCTTCCAGGCATCTTAATACTTTGGATATCTATCAAAGCAATCAGTGGCGAATCTCGCGTCTCATATGCAAGTGAACACCAAGTTAAACAAAAAGAAATAATGTCCCCAATAGTTTTTCAATGTTAATTTTTCACCACATCGAACAAAGTTAATAGTCACTAATCAAATTTAAGTGAAGTTATTTGACGACGTATTAACTGATGTTTTATTCGAAGTAGTGTTAACAATTTTTTTTTTGTGTTTCTTTCGATTTGCAGTTGAGTGCATTGGCAAGCGGTCAGCAGCCAGCAGGGACGATTGACAATGAAATTAAGGGCATTAATTGTCATGGCAAAGCGGCGATCTGCGTTGGCCCATTGACATTCCAGAATTGCATTGCCGACAACACCGGCAATACAGTTACCTTAGGAAATGTCACCCTCTGTCCAGTAAAAACACGCTGTGTAAATGATGGAGTTGAGATCTGTGTACCCATCAAGTCAGTGGTAACATCTGCGCCCATGCTTGTAAGCCCCTCTGCCGAGCTCATCAACTCGTCAACAGGTAGTACACCCACTGAACCATTACCATCACCAACAAGTCCAAGCAATTTAACAACGGATGGACCTGTGCATCCGACGAAGCCGAGCGTTAGCTCAACTGAGGCTTCTGCTACCACAACTTCTCCAGTAGAAATTCCAGTGGAAACTACCACAGTGGTTGTTGTTGATACAACATTAGAACCTGAAACCAGTGTAGGCCCCGTTGATCCCATTGCTCCGGTGGACACAACTGCTATACCAGAGGCTCCAGTTGATACAACATTATCACCATCTACAGATACCACTATTGGTTCTGAGCCACCTACTGACATAACAGATACAACAGTCGATCCTAATTTCCCACTAGATACTACAACAGATCCGTATGCTCCAGTAGATCCGAACGTGCCAATTGATCCAAATGTGCCAGTTGATCCAAACACACCTGTCGACCCCATAACACCAGTTGATCCTAACGCACCAGTAGATCCGAGCGCTCCAGTTGATCCCAACGCTCCAGTTGATCCAAACGCACCAGTTGATCCGAACGCACCAGTTGATCCAAACGCACCAGTTGACCCTAATGCTCCAGTTGATCCAAATGAACCAGTTGACCCCAATGCGCCAGTTGACCCTAATGCTCCAGTTGATCCTAACGCACCAGTAGATCCGAACGCTCCTGTTGATCCTACTGCACCAGTAGATCCGAACGCTCCAGTTGATCCAAATGCACCAGTTGATCCAAATGCTCCAGTGGACCCCAATGCTCCAGTTGATCCGAATGCACCTGTGGACCCCAGTGTACCAGTTGATCCCAATGCACCAGTAGATCCGAACGCTCCAGTTGATCCTAACGCACCAGTAGATCCAAATGCACCAGTAGATCCGAACGCTCCAGTTGATCCTACTGCACCAGTAGATCCGAATGCTCCAGTTGATCCAAATGCACCAGTAGATCCAAACGCTCCAGTTGATCCAAATGCACCACTTGATCCAAATGCTCCAGTTGACCCCAATGCTCCAGTTGATCCGAATGCACCTGAGGACCCCAGTGTACCAGTTGATCCCAACGCACCAGTAGATCCGAACGCTCCAGTTGATCCAAATGCACCAGTAGATCCGAACGCTCCAGTTGATCCTACTGCACCAGTAGATCCGAACGCTCCAGTTGATCCAAATGCACCAGTTGATCCAAATGCTCCAGTTGACCCCAATGCTCCAGTTGATCCGAATGCACCTGTGGACCCCAGTGTACCAGTTGATCCCAACTCACCAGTAGATCCGAGCGCTCCAGTTGATCCTAACGCACCAGTAGATCCAAATGCACCAGTAGATCCGAACGCTCCAGTTGATCCTACTGCACCAGTAGATCCGAATGCTCCAGTTGATCCAAATGCACCAGTAGATCCAAACGCTCCAGTTGATCCAAATGCACCACTTGATCCAAATGCTCCAGTTGACCCCAATGCTCCAGTTGATCCGAATGCACCTGTGGACCCCAGTGTACCAGTTGATCCCAACGCACCAGTAGATCCGAACGCTCCAGTTGATCCAAATGCACCAGTCGATCCAAATGCACCAGTTGACCCCAATGCTCCAGTTGATCCAAATGCACCTGTGGACCCTAATGCACCTGTTGATCCTACCGTACCAGTTGATCCTAACGCACCAGTAGATCCGAACGCTCCAGTTGATCCAAACGCACCAGTTGATCCAAATGCACCAGTTGATCCTAATGCACCAGAAGATCCAAATGCTCCAGTTGATCCAAACGGACCAGTTGACCCCAATGCACCAGTGGACCCCAATGCTCCAGTTGATCCAAATGCACCAGTTGATCCTAATGCTCCAGTTGATCCAAACGCACCAGTAGATCCGAACGCTCCAGTTGATCCTACTGCACCAGTAGATCCGAATGCTCCAGTTGATCCAAATGCACCAGTAGATCCGAACGCTCCAGTTGATCCAAATGCACCAGTTGATCCAAATGCTCCAGTTGACCCCAATGCTCCAGTTGATCCGAATGCACCTGTGGACCCCAGTGTACCAGTTGATCCCAACGCACCAGTAGATCCGAGCGCTCCAGTTGATCCTAACGCACCAGTAGATCCAAATGCACCAGTTGATCCTAATGCTCCAGTTGATCCTACTGCACCATTAGATCCGAACGCTCCAGTTGATCCAAATGCACCAGTATATCCGAACGCTCCAGTTGATCCAAATGCACCAGTTGATCCAAATGCTCCAGTTGACCCCAATGCTCCAGTTGATCCGAATGCACCTGTGGACCCCAGTGTACCAGTTGATCCCAACGCACCAGTAGATCCGAACGCTCCAGTTGATCCAAATGCACCAGTCGATCCAAATGCACCAGTTGACCCAAATGCTCCAGTTGATCCAAATGCACCTGTGGACCCTAATGCACCTGTTGATCCTACCGTACCAGTTGATCCTAACGCACCAGTAGATCCGAACGCTCCAGTTGATCCCAACGCACCAGTAGATCCGAGCGCTCCAGTTGATCCTGACGCACCAGTAGATCCGAACGCTCCAGTTGATCCTACTGCACCAGTAGATCCGAATGCTCCAGTTGATCCAAATGCACCAGTTGACCCCAATGCTCCAGTTGACCCTAAAGTACCTGTGGACCCTAATGCACCTGTCGATCCCAGCGTACCAGTTGATCCTAACGCACCAGTAGATCCGAACGCTCCAGTTTATCCAAATGCACCAGTTGATCCTAACGCACCAGTAGATCCGAACGCTCCAGTTGATCCTACGGCACCAGTAGATCCGAACGCTCCAGTTGATCCAAATGCACCAGTTGACCCCAATGCTCCAGTTGACCCTAATGTACCTGTGGACCCTAATGCACCTGTCGATCCCAGCGTACCAGTTGATCCTAACGCACCAGTAGATCCGAACGCTCCAGTTGATCCAAATGCACCAGTTGATCCTACCGCACCAGTAGATCCAAACGCTCCAGTTGATCCCAACGTACCAGTTGATCCAAATGCACCAGTTGATCCCAATGCACCAGTAGATCCAAATGCTCCAGTCGACCCCAATGCACCAGTTGACCCCAATGCTCCAGTTGATCCAAATGCACCTGTGGACCCTAATGCACCTGTCGATCCCAGCGTACCAGTAGATCCGAACGCTCCAGTTGATCCAAATGCACCAGTGGATCCCAACGCACCAGTTGATCCGAATGCACCAGTTGATCCGAACGCTCCAGTTGATCCAAACGCACCAGTTGACCCTAATGCACCAGTTGTTCCAAATGCACCAGTTGATCCCAACGCACCAGTAGATCCGAACGCTCCAGTTGATCCAAACGCACCAGTTGACCCCAATGCACCAGTTGATCCAAATGCTCCAGTCGACCCCAATGAACCAGTTGACCCCAATGCTCCAGTTGATCCAAATGCACCTGTGCATCCTAATGCACCACTAGATCCGAACACTCCAGTTGATCCAAATGCACCAGTTGATCCCAACGCACCAGTAGATCCAAACGCACCAATTGATCCAAATGAACCAGTAGATCCAAATGCACCTGTCGACCCGAATGCACCAGTAGATCCGAACGCTCCAGTTGATCCTAATGCACCAGTTGATCCAAATGCACCAGTTGATCCTAATGCCCCAGTTGATCCGAACGCTCCAGTTGATCCAAATGCACCAGTTGATCCTAATGCCCCAGTTGATCCGAACGCTCCAGTTGATCCAAATACACCTGTGGCCCTAATGCACCTGTCGACCCCAGTGCACCAGTTGATCCTAACGCACCAGTAGACCCGAACGCACCAGTTGATCCAAATGCACCTGTGGACCCTAATGCACCTGTCGATCCCAATGCTCCGGTTGATCCAAATGCACCTGTGGACCCTAATGCACCTGTCGATCCCACTGTACCAGTTGATCCAAACGCACCAATAGATCCGAACGCTCCAGTTGATCCAAATGCACCAGTTGATCCTAACGCACCAGTTGATCCCAATGCTCCAGTTGATCCAAATGCACCTGTGGACCCTAATGCACCTGTCGATCCCAATGCTCCAGTTGATCCAAATACACCTGTGGACCCTAATGCACCTGTCGACCCCAGTGTTCCAGTTGATCCTAACGCACCAGTAGACCCGAACGCACCAGTTGATCCAAATACTCCTGTGGACCCTAATGCACCTGTCGACCCAAGTGCACCAGTGAACCCCAATTCTCCGAATAGTCCCGTCGGTCCCAGCACTCCAATACTTCCACCACTGCAATGGCCATGGCATCCAGGTCGTCCTGGACATCCACTGCGTCCGGGAAACCAATCTCCGTTACCGCCATTCCTTCCACCAAACCATCCATTACGCCCGCACGTGCCACCTCATCTTCCACAGTGGCCGATTCATCCAAATCACCCTCAACCTAATACGCCGGTAAAGCCCGATGAGGCGGGAGGTTCTGGAAACAGCCCGGGAAGCATTGGCAGCAGCAACAATGATGGAAACAACCTCCTTCCTACTGGACCTCACCGTCCGATTTTGCCCTTCTGGCCAAATTGGCAAAACTGGGTAAACACCTGGCGCCCAAATAGGCCTACTCATCCGCAAAACCCTTCAAGTCCCAACTCGCCCGAAATCAATAGTTCCGAATCGGAGGAACAGCCCAAACCGTCGAAACCCAGCAAGCCTTCTTCAAACGAAAATGCCTCCATTGAAGATTCTAAAAAGAAGCCAAACTCCAGCGAAAATGCATCTGTAGAGGATCAAACCGAGCAGAAGAAGAAGGATGAAAAGCAGCGGGAGAACGAAAGGAAACAGAAGGAAAAGGAAGAAAGACAAAGGCAAAAGGAGGAAAAGCAAAAAGAAAAGGAAGAGAAACAAAGACAGAAGGAGGAACAGAAACAGAAAGAAAAGGAGCAACAGCAAAAGGAAAAAGAGGAACGTCGTAAGCAAAAGGACGAAGCAAAAAAGCAAAAAATTGCAGAGGAAAAGGACAAGAGCAGCGACGACAACGAAGATGACAGTGAAGAGAAAAACGACTTTATAAAGAAGGTGATAAAGAAGCTGAAAGAGGAACGCAAATGCGACGAGGATGATATCTACCCGGATGTGCGCGATTGTCGCAAGTATTATCGCTGCGTCGAGAAGTCGGGTAAACGAAAATTCGAGCATTTGCGCTGCGATAATAAGGAACGCTTCGACTACAAGGTTCTGCAATGCGTCGAAAAAGATGAAGCACACTGTCTGAGTAACTAGATCCAATACTGAATTAAGCTTACAACCGCACAGACTGGCAAGCACGAGTGAAACAATAGTTCCCAATTGATCAGATAGTAGAACATGATTTAGTCAAAACCTAAAAATAACCAAAAAAAAAAAAAAAAAAAAAAACAAAAAAGAATCATATAATTTCACTATTTCAAATTTCTTTATCCGTGTATAGCGACCATAATTACATAATCGCATAATAAATTTTTCGTAATTGGTACACAATATTTTTTTAATATTATATAAGATTTTTTTTCTATAAGTTAGCAATAAAATGTATACCATATGACGTTAATAACAACTTCCTTGCTTAATTTCTGGTTATACTATACTTTCCAGTTTTATACAGCACGCCAGTTTCATTGCTTACACTATAATACATGCATTCCAGAATGCCAAACACTGAACAACGTTAAAATTTAACTTCAAAACGAACCAAAAAATCAACTTATTTAATATTCACATTCCAATTGGGATTTGCTTTCGCTCGCTCCATTTACAGATGTTGGAGTAAAACGTTTCCTTTGTTTCAACGGTTTTGTTATGCTCCCCAATCATTTCGATTGCATTTTTCTCCTTACTGAAAGTCCTTTTACTTTTTTCTTTGCCATGAAATTTTAATGTAGCCTTATGATTTTTATACCATTCACACATAGTAGTGTGAAATGGTATTATCAGTTTGTCTGAAAGTTTGTAACGCATTAGAGGAGCCATCGTAGACCCCATAAAGTATATATATTCTTGATCAGCTCGACGAGACGAATCGATCTAGCCATGTCCGTCTGTCGGACTGTCTGCCCGTTTGTCCGTCTGTCCGTCTGTATGTTGTTGCTACTGCCAACTTAGGACTTTTTGTATGAAAACTTCTTTATTAAAGTCAATATTAGGTTGAAATGCAATGTGGTACCTTTTATGGTTAGCCGCTTAACATACATAGACTAACGTGCGTGCCCCGCCCACTATTTGGGGTAGCTCCCATACAAACCTACGGTCTACTTTTGACTTTTTGTAAGAAAAATTTTTTTATGAAAGCCAATATTAGGTTGAAATGCGATATGGTACCTTTTATGGGACAGCCGCTTAACACATACATAAACAATTGGGCGTGGCCCGCCCACTTTTTGAGGTAGCCCCATACAAACTTACCGTGCAATTTTGTGTTTTTTTTTATGAAAAATCCTTCATTTAGATCAATATTAGCTTGAAATTTGATTTTGTGGATTTTAATGTACAACCGCTTCATATACATATAAAAATGGGCGTGTCACGCCCACTTTTCGAGGTAGTCCCATATAAACCCACAGTTGACTTTTATGCATTTGTATGGAAAACGTCAATATCAACTTGAAATTCGATATGGCGGTATCATACACATCTACATCATCGCTTCATACACATCTACTAGTGAGCGTTTACCACCAACTTTTTGGGGTAGCCCTTATTAAAACCCCCATTTTTATGTATTACAATACTATTTAATGTTTCGTGTGAATGGTATTAGAGCTTCGGTTCAACCGAAGTAAACGTTTTTTCTTGTTTTTTTTTTATCATTTTCGTTTTTAAATTAACTATACATTCACGCGAATACGCTTTGGAATATTAATATCTGATAAAGCTTTATAGCGAAATTTTATGAAAGAAATTATTTACAGTTTTTTTTTTTACCTTAAACTTAATTTTTCAATGTGATTCAAATATTTTTTTGGTTTTTGTAAATCACAATTCTGCGAGTTTAAGTCACACAATGAGTCTTCGTTAGTCTAGAGAAGTTGTCCTTAGCGACCGGTTCCATTGGAGCTTATTTTCTTACTAATACCTCTGTTTTTTCGGTGCTAAATTATCCACCATTTTCAGAGATCTAGTGCAGCAGTGCAGTAAATCAGAAGTCAAACGTTGCGTGGAATGTCTAATGACTGTAAACTATTTTACATTACATTCAGATTGAAATATTAGACTGTATTAAATATACTATGCTCTATTTTAATTATACCACAATATTGATTTGGACGTAGTACATACAAAAGCGATTACTTTACAACTACTTAGTTTAACCTTCTAAATACTTCGGAATATACCTACTTTTTCGAACAGTGGTGTGTGTCCCTCAGAAGCACAATGAGTATCCAACGCTGTTTCTTGGATCGTGTGTTTGGTTCGGCATATTATGTGTGATTTGTCACGTGCGATTTTCACTTTCAGCTTTGTTTTTGCGGTGCCCACATATTCCTTGCCGCATATGTTGGACCCGTCACCGCCGCATGGTATTTGATATAAAAAATGGAATTTATCTTCCTTCCGTATTGCACCTTATGTGCTGCTATACAGTTGCCTAGTCGTATTCCAAGGCTAAAGTGCAATTTTAATACGTTCTTTGTCATACAAACTTGACCCAATGAAACGTTCAGATAGGCCTGGTATGTATATCGCAGATTTGTATATTTTGTTGGGTGTATCATATTTATTATCAGGGCCCAATGAGGAAATAAAATTTTAGAACCACGCCTTTCGATTGATATTACTCCCACCACGCTACGATCTCTACAGTGCGCATTTTGAAAGGGAAGTTATGTTGCCGCAGCGTGTATTTAAAGAATCTAAATAAGTCCTTAATACAGAATCTTACTACGAGTATTTCTAAAAATACGGATTTTAGCCTTTGCCTTAAATTGTTTTGTCAGCTGGCTCTTATAATCTGTTTTAACGCGAAAAATATTGACGTATAAAAAGTTTTTGTGTTACAGGAACATCATTGGCTATAAAATAGTCGCCCCGACGAATGAAAATCGAAAAGTGAAATTATTATTGCTGAATATTTTTCTTTTTTTACTATCTGCTAGAATTAGTCTGGTGTCCGCTTTTCGCGGGTTTGAACGATTTAACGGCCGAATTTAGTTTTTGTAAACTATGATAATTGCTTTTGATAATTGTTTATTGTATTTGTTTATTCAAAATAGGAACGAGTGGACTCGGTAAAGTGGAGTAGGGGAAAGTAGGGCAGGGAGAAAGGGAGGTAGGGGAAGGGTAATAAAAAAGGATGGGCTTGGGAAGGAGAGGCAGGGGGAAGGGCAGCATCGCGCCGGGTACCAGCTATGTAGTGGAAGGATAATGACGGCATAGGAAGGGTTGGTTCGGGAAGAGGTGGTAGGGGAAGCGGAGGGGTGGGGAATGGGGAAAAAGGACAGGGGAATAGGAATGGAAGTTAGAGTAAATGGCAAGGGGACGGTGGGACAGGGCAAATTGACTGCACATCAAGGAGATTCGACAAAAATATGGGATGTACAGGATACAATACATCGATTATAGCTCTAAATTGTTATAAGTACCATTCACACATTGTATGAAATGGCATTGTCAGTTTGTCTGAAAGCTTGTGGGGTAGCCCCATACAAACCCACCGCCCACTTTTGACTTTTTATATGAAAACTTTTTTTATTGTAGTCAATATCAACTTAATTGATATGGCAACTTCAAGTGGATGGATGCTTGATATATACATTAATGGGTGGGACCCCTTTTTGGGGTAGCCCCCATACAAACCTACTGCCCACTTTTGACCTTTTTATATCGAAAGACGTCTTTATTCAATAGTCAATATTATGTGGTGTCTTTTTATGTTTTATAGACAACCGCTTAACATATATAGACTAATGGGCGTGGCCCGCCTACTTTTTGGGGTAGCCACCATACAAACCAATTAGTGGACAACCAATTCATATACAAATACAAAAGGGCGTGTCATTAAAAATTTGTTCTAAACTTAATCTGTGTACTTCATTTCCTCAAAATTTTGCAGTCTCCGAACTATTCTACAAAGTATGCTAATACATTTTTAAGACAAATCAATTGTTATTATAAGCTTATAATATAATAAATATTACGAAAAAATCGATAATTGAATTTGATTTTACCACTGCTGTAAATTGGTTGCGAGTTCTGAAATTTTAAACTACTCTTATAGCAGTGCAGTACCAAGAGACCCTACACCGTGAGTTGAGTTGGTTCAAGTCTTCTCTAGTTGGAGAACTTTTCTCCAGACAGACAGACATATGGACGGACGGACATGCCTATATCGACTCTTCTTATTATATATATATATCGGGAAACAAAGACTTTCTTCGCTACTCGTATGCTACATTCATTATGACAGCTCCGCAAACCCAATAAACCCTGCTACAAATATTTTTTGTACAGGGTATAACAATGGAAAATACAAGTCTTTCGTCACAAAATTGATACCAGAATTTTTAGGAGTTGCAATCGGATAAAAAAACTGCCCCACATGAGCTTTAACTCGAATTTATTTATTTGTTGCACACAAACCAAGATTGAAAAAGATCTGAGGAAAAAAAATGTTTTCCCATATAACCTTGGCAGCATAATTCGTTTTCGTTACTTTGGTTTTACGTCGTCAAGAGAATTTTTTTATTTGATAAAAATCTATTCTAATTTAATTTAATAATATGCATTTGAATTTAAAATTGGCTTCGTTTTGGGAAATCATTCAGCATTTTCATATGTGGACACGTTGCTTACATTGTTCTTTTTGGCCAAGAGAGTATATTTTGTCTGCGATTACAAGTTTATGATGATATATTGTGAGACTGTTTTAATCTCCTAATGGAGTACATCGTGCATCAATTCCCATACGTATATAAATTTCGGGAAGTGATGCTACGCACGTATGCTGATGCTATTGACATAATCGGCACGAACGATCATAGGCCTAGCGGTGAACGAGAACAAGACCAATTATTTAGTAAAGCCATCACCTTCACCTACTACTTCAATCTTGCAAAAAACGTTGTCTACCTGGAAACAGAGATAACCAGCAACAACAACGGAACATGCGAACAATCACGCTTGCTAATCGATGTTACTTTGGACTCAGCAAGCAAATTAGAGGTAGACTTCTCTGCTCTCTGGCTATTTGATGATGCTGACATAGTCCAGCGCCTAAAGCCGCTAGAATTTTACATACAATCATACTTTTCGGATAGACAGTGGAGCTTCAGCACTGAAGGCTTACGAGGATAACCTAATCTTTGTTGGTGTACGTCAGAGAGAGCGACCGAGCTTCGAATGAGTAGGTCTGGAGTGAGCTCAACAAACTTGGTATTGGAAACTCGCATAGGATTATAGCGGTTGATGACGCTTCAACATGCGACCATGACAAATACACGGTTGTAGATAAGAATGTAATCTAATAAGTTAATGATTGCCTCGTTTGCCGTTTCAAATGCAATTAGGCAAGATTGTAGTAAATATTACCATATTAAGAATATTGTCTTACTATGGTTTATTAGTGGACGTATAAACATTAAACAAAAACAATTTCATTTACTGGATATAAGTATGTGAAACTTTAATGTTTTCTTGCTTCACTCACACACTAATGAAATTCATGCAGCCTTTTCATTTGTGATGACTTCAACACTAGAAAGAGGCAGAAAAGCGAGTGCAGAGCGAACGACACTTCTTAACAAACCGCAACAACTTAAGTGAGGTTAAAAGTATCATATGAAGCATGTTAATATTTAGCGGTGATTGTGACTTGCTTCCTGATAATCTTATAAATTGTGTAAAACAAAACTAAACATCACACGTACTGCAAGAAACACATACCCATGAAACGCACATGTCCCTTGACTACTCGTGCGGTATTAGCGCCTCGGCGACAAGTTCATGACGACGAAATTTATTTTATAGTCAAGCCAATGTTTGGTAGTGCCAAGGGAAAACAATACGAAGTGCGCCATAAATCAAATTGACCTAGTGAGCTTGTGGCGTATTGAAGATATAAAAATGGATATAGGAGTTGAAGCAGAGGTCACTGTGAACATGTTCACGCGTATATAAATACATAAATGTCAGTTGGCAGTTGAGTAAGGCAGCCAGTTGAAAGGTTAAAAGGCTGCTGAAATAAGGAAAAATAAAAAAAGAAAGAAGAAATTCCGAGTTTCTAAGCTCTAAGTTAGAGTGTGACCTAAAGTGCCTATGAGTTAAGTTAGTCCTGTGGAAGGAAAGTTCGAAATGTAAGTCAAGCTGAAAGCTGACATAAAATAACTAAACACAATATATATAAACGTACATATTATCTAAATAAATTAACAAACTTTGCGGCATAAAAAAAAGAGCATTTCAAAGCTTTTTCTTGAGTTGAGTAGTGTACTTCTTGTCCTAATTGCTTTAGACGTGTGTAACTTTGCGTATACTTGTACGAAAAATAGTAACTTAATTTTTTTTTTCCTATCATCCATGTCAGTGCTCATCATACGCATTAGCGCCCAAAATCCTCGGCTATGTATTCTGCCATCAAAAGCCGCGTCCAAAAATTGCAAATGAAAGCACTTTCAGTTGGTGTCTGAAAAAGGATTAAGTCGTCAGAACGAGAAACAGAAGAACTCAGCCCAAAAACCTGCCCATTAGCTTACTCCCATTTTCTTGTAAAAAGACAAGTCTCATTCCTTCGCTCTTTTCAACTTCATCAACTGCGTCTCTTCGGTAAATTAAAGGTTTGCGCTTGATGAGCTTCATGAAAAATTTCCTGATTGCGTGTAAATTTTTAATGTCGGTTACCTTTGTCACCCTCAACTTCTGCTATAGCTGTTGAAGACCTTTGCACCCACACAGATATTGTACAAACATTCTCGTACACATAAATACCCTGGCAGAGATTTTCTTCATTCATTCATCAATTTATTTGCCATGTACACCACTTCTTTGCTTTTCTCATTTGTCTCGAAGACGACGTCACAGAAATAGCAGCACCTTTTGTGAACGGGGTTGGAGTTGGCGCCGATGTTCAACTTGATGCAGTTACCTGGTCGGGTTGAAAGGTCCTTCCGTCCTGCTGCTGTTGCTGTTTCTGCTTTGGAAATGATGTGCTGCGTTTTTTTTGCTTTGCTTTTTTCGATGATAAAACAAGTCCAACTTCTGTGTTATGGCTTCAATTCTTTGTTTCTACACTTTCTTTTCGCCTTACACCTTTGATGTTGATTGGTATTAAACACAAGCTGCAAAATATTAGTAACGTTTGTTAAAACATAAAGAAGTCACTGCTAGATCTAGAAGGAAATCGATAGTTCCACGTTTTGGTATTTGTTACTGCTTTAGTATTCATTAAGTATTCCGTTCGTAAGGATACAATGTCGCCAGAAATAAACTCACTATGCCTTACGAAGTCTCATTTGTGATAACTAAAGGATGTTTTCTTTTTTTTAGCAGTTAAATTTTTGTGGCAAAAAGTGTTTATCGTTTTATCGTTTATCGTTTATCGTTTATCGAATAGCCAATTGCACATTTATATACATAATTCTATGGCATTAATGATGAAAAATTGTGGCCGCCAATGGAATGTCTGAGGTATTTGCATGCTGGAGGTTTAATTTTGTACCACTTTTTCAATCATTTGAGGCCGTATCTCATGAATAGTGCGCTGGATATTGGCTTCTAAGGTTGAAATCGGTGCTCGCTTGTCAACATATTTCGATATCTGGCGCTAGTGACGGTGACTATTATATGCTTATTAAAGAGGTATGAAGCCCATAAACCACATAAAACTGTGCATTTTTCGGGATGTATCGATAGCTGATTGATCACCATTGGATTTTAACGCTCCAAATGAGTCAATTTGATTTATTGACAAAGCCACTGATGCAGAAGTTAGACGAATTCGTGAACGAAATAAAAAATTTTAATGTCGTAAAATTAATGTTTGTGAATCAAAACTAGTCTTGAAGGACTAATTTTATACGATATTGAAAAAAGGGTTAATTTTTAAATTTCGAATCACTACTTGAGAAGTTGCTAAGGATGTCGGCACATCGGTTGGCTCATGCCATACAATTTTTTGGGATGTTTTGGGCATGAAACGTGTAGCAGCGAAGTTTCTTCTGAAATGGCTAAATTTTGACCAAATGAACCTTCGCATGAGCATCGTTCATAAGCTGTTGAATGACGTTAACGACGATCCAGATTTTTCCAAATGGGTGAAAACTGGTGAAGAAACATGAGCATATGGTTATGACGTCGAAACCAAAGCCCGATTATCCCAATGGAAACGGCCAACAGAGCCAAGACTGAAAAAAGCATGTCAAGTTCGGTCAAATGTAAAGGTTTTGCTCACTGTTTTCTTCGATTATAATGGTGTGGTGCATCGTAAGTTCTTACCAGAAGGTCACACGGCGAATAAGGAATATTACGTTGAAACTATGCGCTGTTTGCGTGAAGCAATACAAATTCATGGCTTTTGAATCACTTTAAAACGCCTGCTCACACATTGTTGTTTGTTTCTAATTTTTTGGCCAAAAACAACACAGTAATCATTCCTCAGTCACCGCATTCACTGGACTTGGCCCCTTCCGACTTTTTCCTGTTCACAAAATGAAAGGGCCCATTAAAGGAGAGCTTTTGTCCTCGCTTGTGGATTATTTCAATAAAATCGTTTATCTGAGTTCGTCCGAGGGTTTGAACTCGCAACTTACAAAACTGCTTACTGCTATACGAATTAACGCAGCAGCACTTTATCAAGTAACGCCAAAAACGTATTACAGATTTAGAGAACTAGGAACCAATATAAGCCACACAAAGCAGAAATAAAAAATTTCTTGCTGCGCACACAAACACGAACATTAAGAGCATGAGAGCGCGCGAGTGTTTGAGTTGCAGCTCACTAATGTAAATGCAAACGTGAGGGGGCGAGATACAGCGATTAAATATGCACGAGTTATATTTATTTGTAGTTGTACTATTTAATTGAAATATTTAAAAATTAAATTTGTGTTTGATGCTGGCAACGCCAAACTATATAGGAACGCGTTTTATCTCTATCTCTAGCAGCATACATTTATAGTAGTAGGGACAGGGGGAAGGAATGGAAGGGAAAGGAGAGGCAAGGGGAAGGGGAAGGGGGAGAACGACAGCTAGACAAACAAATATAATAAATACACAAAGAGTGAGTATTGCGATCGAAGCAGACATCAACAGGCACGAAGTCAAAACGCACATTTGTTAATATCACATTGTTACTTGTAATTAATCTGTATAATTTCTGTAAAAAGAAAATAGAAGGGGCGTGGCAGACCCTATAAACTATATTATTAATCAGCATCGGAAGGTGAGTCAATATAGATATGTCCGTCTGATCGTCACTTTGAACGAACAGGTTTTGGAACTATAAGAGATAGAGACTTCAAGTTTGGATATTTACACTCATATTTTTGCTCTTCAGATAATAGATACTAAATGAATATGCCAACCCTATGCTAAGGGTTATCGCCATACAGATCAGCCCTCAGTCTTAAGTTTTTGTATGTACATTCCTTTGGGTTTTTTGTTTATTACGCTAATCACGCCAAATATGGTATATCTACTGTAAATCCTAATAAAATATACCACATACGTCCACATCGGACCACTATAAGGGGTAGCCCCCTTGAACTGGATTTAAGTGTCATTTTTTGGTATAATTTTTTCAACTAAAGAAAAATGACAAACACAAAATAAATAAATTAATTAAAAACACAATAAAATCACTCCTCTGGTGTTGTGAAGTAAAGATCCCGGGGGATGGCAAAGGATATTCACCGCATAATGGTTGTCATGAGTTTCTAGCCGAGTGTAGTACCTATTGTTGAACCTACAATTTCCTCCTTGACAGTTGGCACCACTAAGTCACAATGGATAACTTTGACTGAAACCTTTGAATTATATTCATATTAGAGTTGGAAACGGTTCCCCAGAGCTGTATGCCATACGTTAATACCGGCATTATTATTGTTTTGTAGAACAGCATCTTACTCCTCAAACTCAGATGCTATCGCGATGAGTATGAGATTCTACTGGTTTCTTTTTAGCTTTATCCAGTGTTCATTTTTTTCGTTGATTGGTGTTTTATTGTATTTATTTATGTTTCCGTGCATCTTTTCTATATGTAGTAAAGAATATTAAAGTTCCTTATTAACGGTCTAATTGACCGTTGATAAGGAACAATAAGGCATTGGAAAAGTTGGTAGGGCCACTTTTATATGAGAGAATAAAAATTCGTCATATTTTATAAACTATTTGACCGTTCGTTATGAAATTCACAGAGTGTGTTACTATCATTCGGGCTATAATGATCGAAAGCTAGAACATCCTTTACAGGTCCAACCAAATCCAACTCCCCCCACCCAAAAAAAAAAAAAAATTATGCTGGATCCGCGCTGTAACCACCAGAAAGTCGGACATGGTTAGATCGGACCATAGCGTCTACTAATGGACCATTTAAGGGGTCTACGACGTTTTTTTGAATGCGTTATAGTCGTAACTATTTAATGTAGTTGTAATGGCTTTTTCACACGGTTTTATATTTTCGTGTCATGATATCTGACTTGTGTTTCATGCAACTGTCAAAATTTCACATAACAAGAAAAAAAGTTTACTTCTGTTGAACCAAAGCTCAAATACCATTCACACGAAACTTTAAATAGTATTGTAATACATAAAAGTGGGGGTTTAAATAGGGGCTACCCCAAAAAGTGGGTGGTACACGCTCACTAGTAGATGTGTATGAAACGATGTAGTAGATGTGTAAGATGCCGCCATATCGAATTTCAAGCTGATATTGAAGTTTTCCATACAAATGCATAAAAGTAAATGGTTGGGTTATATGGGATTACCTCAAAAAGTGGGCGGAACACGCCCATTTGTAAATGTACATGAAGTGGTTGTCCATTAAAATCCACAAAATCAAATTTCAAGCTAATATTGATCTAAATGAAGGATTTTTTCCTAAAAAACCAAATTGCACGGTTGGTTTGTATGGGGGCTACTTCCAAAAGTGGGCGGGCCATGCCCCATTGTCTATGTATGTTAAGCGGCTGTCTATTAAAAGGCACCATATCGCATTTGAACCTAATATTGAGTTTAATAAAGAAGTTTTTCTTACAAAAAGTCAAAAGTTGACCATAGGTTTGTGTGGGAGCTCCCCCAAATAGTGGGCAGGGCACGCCCGTTAGTCTATGTATGTATGTAAGCCCGTTAGTCTATGTATGATCATAAAAAGGCACCACATCGCATTTCAACCTAATATTGAGTTTACTAAAGAAGTTTTCATACAAAAAGTCAGAAGTGGGCCGTAGGTTTGTATGGGAGCTACCCCAAATAGTGGGCGGCTCCCACCCATTTATTTATATGGCAAGCATCCGTCTACTAAAAGTTACTATATCAATTAGTAAGTTGATATTGACTAGAATAAAAAAGTTTTTCATACAAAAAGTCAAAAGTGGGCGGTGGGTTTGAATGGGGGCTACTCAAAAAGGACGGTGTGGCGGCTCAAACTTGATACTATATTAAACTGTATTAAAGTGTATGTGAAAAATTTCAACTGGATAGCATAAAAATTGGTTCCCAAAAAATGCGCAACAACATACAGACAGAAGTACAGGGCTAGATCGACTCGTTTCGTCGAGTTGATCAAGAATGTACGTGTATATACTTTATACGGTCTACATTGCTTCCTTTAATGCGTTACAAACTTTCAGACAAACTGATAATACCATTTCACACTATGTGGGAATGGAATAATAAACTTTGACTTCGATGCTACCAAAGTTTTAATACCATTCATATGAAGCTTCAAGCTTTGAAGTTAGCAGATAAAATAGATAAATCATATCATGTGAGGCGTTCGTCCATAAGAAACCAATATATTAATTTTTAAGTTGATATTTACTGTTATAAGAAAGTTTTCGTACACAATTCCAAAATTTGGGCGACAAGTTTGACAATCTTGACAATCTATGAAACTGCAATAAAAAGAAGTTTATGTGCCAACGTACAACCGGACGTCTTGAAAATTGGTGCCCAAAAAATGTGAAACATTATTTTCCGTCTTTATTTATTTGTTTTACATTCTGTGAATTATAAAGATTCACTTCAAATTTAATAGCATTTATAATTCGCAAGTAGTTTTTACATATTCTTTATTGAGTATTCAGTACAATATTCTCATTTGTTAGTTCGTTTTTTCGTTTGGTTATTTATTTTGTTTACTTATATTTTGTTTATTGATATTTTCATGCATCTTGTGAATAGCATGGGGAATACATGCGAGCAATTGTAAGGACAGGTCGTTGATATTCTGTACAGAAATATTAAGGTTTTTTTTTGTCTTACGGACAGACGGAATATTAGATTGTAGCTTCTACGAACATAAAACTGTATAATTGAATATATATATATATATATATATATATATATATTTTTTTTTTTTTTTTTTTCATAGTTGTTGCTTTTTTTTTTTTGTCACGTCGCCATTTCTACCTTAATACTTTATAGAAAGAAATTATTAAAGCTACATTTTGAAAGAAAAATTCACCGGTAATACGAAAAAAAGAGATTCATTGGAAAAGTGGGGGTAGCGCCACTTTTATATACGAGAGAATAAAAACTTAGTCATATCTCATGAACTATTTGACAAATCGTTATTAAATTCAGAGTGTGTTACTATCATTCAGGCTATAATAAACGAAAGCTAATATCATCCTACTTTGCAGTTCCAACTAACAGCCCCCCCCCCAAAAAAAAAAAAAAAACATTTTCTGGTTATATTGGGTAGGACCCTACGACGTTTCCTTCAATGCGCTTTAGTCGTAACTATTTGATGTAGTTGTAATGGCTTGGTCACACGGTTTTATATTTTCGTGTCACGATATCTGACTTGTGTTCCATGCAACTGTCAAAATTTCAAATAAAAATATTACTTTGTGGTCAAACGAGAAGCAAGAATATTGACAACTATATTTTTAGTGTTAACCAGTGGCAGGTGAATCACATTTCCAACAATTTAAATGGATATAACAGTGAAAATTTGTGAGATATTAGCAAGTAATGCAAGTAAATTAAAAAAAAATTCAAATAAAAAAAGCTGAAGAGAAATTGCGAAAAAGTCGTGCACTTAGCAATAAGTGCAGAGAATAAAGTAAGTCATCTGTTTTTTAATTAGTGTATTTAAAAAGACTGATTACTACATTTGGCATCAATTCACAACACAGTTAACTAAATTACTTGGAAATCTAACTATACTTACTTACTTACTTACTTAGGTGGCTCTAAAATCGTCTATCGGTCAAGGCCGCACGTAGGAAAGCGTACCATTCAGTGTAGTTTAGTGCGAACTGTCTTCAGTCACTGGCAATCCGGAGCTTTTTCAGATCATCATAGACCTGATCTTGCCATCTTAAGCTCGGACATTCTGTCTGACGCCGTCTTGTTTTGTTCTTAATTAAGCAAGAAATGCCATAATTGGCGTACCTTACGTCCATCCGTACTAAATATTTCATATAGGCCCAGATCGGACCACTTTATGGGGTAGTCCCTTAAATTACAATTATTTTTTTCATATAAGGAACCTGAAACAAGGTATAGGGTACCATACGTACATTTTAAAGAAGAACAAATTTAAACTGCGTTGGAACCGAAGCTTTTCACACGAAGTTTCAAATTCTAGGTATACTCTGATAAGAAAAAATTGAGGATTCCGTAATTAAATTGATCCGTAGCGGTAGCAAAAGTATGGTCAGTACGCATTTTCGTTTTTTTACATATATAAAAATCTCAATCAGTTACCTAAAAAAAAAAAAAAATAATAATAATACATTAGAATAACTAAATGTTCCGCATGTACCATGGAGCATCGGAAAAAACCCTAAATTTGGCGGTAAGGGCTACACCTAAAAGTGGACGTGGCACGTTGATATCGATACTCTACTTGCTTATGACCAAAATAATCTAGAATTCAGTCAAATATTTCAAAAATTAAAAAAAAAAAATGATAAAACGTTATTTAAACAGAAAATAATGCTGCAGTCTTCCATCACGCCTTCTCGCCTGTTACATACTTTTGCACAAACTTAATATACCCATTTACCCAATACGTACAGGGTAAAAAAATGTGCCACGGGATACCTCATTACTATTTTCGAGCTAATGTGTTTCCCATGGAATCGCATGTGTACAAACATTTTGCAACTCGGTTAATGCTTAATTTTTGCTGTAAATTTTGCAACAAAAGATCGTTACGATAACTTTCGCCACAACGACTACACCCACGACGAGCTTGCAAGACATGCAATCCATGCCACGTATATCCTGAATGTTGAACTGTTCCTTGCTCCTTAGCCCAATTGCTCGCTCGACTCACCTGGCTCACCTTTGCGACCCGAACAACTCTGAGATACATTCACTAATGAAATATGAATAATTAACATTGTTTTTTGTGAAATGGATTTCACTTTACTTACGTTTGGATGTGTGTACGCTGCTTATTTGATTTTTCCCAGCTTCACTGATTTCACTTTGTTGGTCGCGTTGGTATTGAATTGCTTGGCATGCGGCATGGTTGAATGGGGATGGTTTTGAAATGAGTTCGCTGCTTAGCGAACATTCATGAACCAAAACAGTAAGTAATAAAATGCTGTAATTTAAAATCGAATTGTATATAATGCGATAAGTATTTTGTTAAGATAGTATGTAGTAGTATGTGGTATTTTGGAAAATTCATTACTGACGATGCTACACATTGAGTGCTAGTGCTGCACATTCATTGCTAGATGGGATATTGGTTTTTTCGTAATGGCTACGAGAGTAATTCACTGAAATGTGATTCCAAAGCGATTTTAGTTTTAGAAGAACACGATCTCGGATGGCCAGTCCACGGTCTGCTAGTGTTTCTGGACCGTGGCACCTCGATGAATGCCAATGTGTATAGAAAAAGTGTTTTGGAATGTGCCGTGGGCATGGAAGCATTTCGATGAAAATGGGTGGACATTTCAGCACAAATCAAGCGCATATCAAGACTGGTTAGATTACATTCCGCTGTTCACTCCGACCACACAATGGGTTGCACTGTCACCGGTTGCGAATCCGCTCGACTACTCCATACGGATCATTTGGCAGTCCAAAGTCAACACTAAACTAAAACTTTGAGATACCCTGTACCTTATTTAAGGCAGCTTATATGAATCATAGATTATATTCTTTAGTTGTCCGATCTGGAATGTTCAAAAAGAATGTTCATACAAAAACTTAAGACTGGCGACAGATCTGTATGGCGCTACCCCTTAACGTAAGGTTGGTATATTCATTTAGTATCTATTATCTGAAGAGAAACAAGAAAAAACGTTAACTTCGGTTGAACCGAAACTCTAATACTATTCATACGAAATTTTAAATAGTACTGTAAAACATAAAAGTGGGGGTTTAAATAGGGACTACCCCACAAATGTGTATAAAGCGATGTAGTAGATGTGTAATATGCCGCCATATCGAATTTGACGTTTTCCATACAAATGCAGAAAAGTGAACTGTGGGGTTGTATGGGGCTACCTCAAAAAGTGGGCGGGTCACGCCCAATTGTCTATGTATGTTAGGCGGCTGTCCCTTAAAAGGCACCATGTCGCATTTCAACCTAATATTAAATCTTCAATGAAGAAGTTTTCATACAAAATGTCAAAACTGGGCAGTAGATTTGTATGGGAGTTACCCCAAACAGTGGTCGAGTCCCACCCATTAATATATAAGAAGTGTATGTGCAAAATTTCAACTGGATAGCATAAAAATTGGTCCCCAAAAAATGTGCAACAACATACAGACAGACAGACGGACAGTCAGACAGACGGAGAGTCAGACAGACTTACATTCAGGCAGACGGACAGATAGACAGACAGACAGACAGACAGACAGACAGACTGACGGACATGGCTAGATCAACTCGTCTCGTCGAGCTGATCAAGAATATATATAATTATGGGGTCTACGATGCCTCCTTTAATGCGTTACAAACTTTCAGACAAAGTGATAATACCATTTCACACTATGTGTGAATGGTATACAAATAAGAGTGTAAATATCCAAACTTAAAGTCTCTATCTCTTATAGTCTCCAAAATCTGTTCGTTCAAAGTGACGATCAGATGGACATAACTATATTGACGCCCCCTTCTGCGTGCTATATATAATTGCACGAACTTAATATAACCTTTTGTTCTATGAGTACAAAAAATATAATTTATAATGAAATATAATTTACATAATTATTACATAAAGATCCGCTCACCTCTTTCATTTCAAGAGTGAAGAATATTAATACTTTGGTAAAACTTCTCAAAGTGGACAAGACACGCCCATTAAGAACTGTGTGAAGCTTCCGTCACCAGAACAAATTTGAAGTTGATATTGACTGTAATGAAAAAGTACAAAACAGGCGATATGAGCGGTGTCGAGCTCATGCACTCCCAATGATTCTGACAACTCCACATAGAGCAATGATTCCAATTCTTAGTCTTCAAACTTTTTGGGTCAACGTTGCCGATCTTTATCTTCGAGCTCAAAATCACCACTACCTCCGAAACGATTATTCAGATAGAGCATGCTCGCCGTAAACTTTCACTAAGATTCGACGCACTTTTCTACATATTATAGTAATGAAGATGCACTCCCTGCAAAAACACTTTACTGGTACGAAATTCGACATGTTCGAGGCAATATTTAGTATTGTTGTTTACGTTTCACACAAATGACACAAGCTGCCAAAGGCGCTCATTGGCAATAGGTTTTAGTGGCAAGAAATTGGAAACTCGAATATTGGTTCATATACTAGTGACGACCTCTTGTGTAAAACGCTCATTACACAGGTCAACATGGTTTAGTTGTTCGAAAGCTAAGTGTAATTTCCATAGTAATTTGCTGCGTAGAATCCGAATCCGAGATCAGAATTGACCCATCACGTCAGGATTTTGAGATATTTGAGGTTATGTATCCGAAAAACGGCGTTTTTTTACCTACTTTTTAGGTTATGTACAGGGTGCAAAAAATTATTGTGGTCTGTATCTCCAGTTACATTCATTTAGTACCACTCTTACTCTTTAATTTAAAGGTTCAAGAGATCAATTACAAAGTTATTTCGCAAAGTTATTGGTTATTCGTAGTTACGAAATATATCCCTTCGACGTCATTCGGCTACATAACCTCAAATATCTCAAAATCCTGATGTTATGGGCCAATTCTGACCCCGGTTTCGGATTCTACGCAGCAAATTACTTCGGAAATGACCCCCAGCTTTCCAACAACTGACATGACCCCGGTATTTTTGGACCTGTGTTTTTAATTCAAGGTCCCAATATTATTTTATTGAACCAAAAAACAAAGAAATTAGTTTTTTGCTATATGAATTTTCTGTCTTAGTTAGGTATTTCTGCGTATTGTCCCTTAAAAAAAATTATATAAATTCTTATTTCACAAATTTTATTCGCTGACAGAAAATAATTCTACTTCAAAAATTATCTTATCACCGACGAATCGATACGAAAACCATGCCGACTTATGTTGCTGTTTATTTCAGACTTGCTTCTTTTCCGGCATTGTCCAGAGTCAGACTTTCTTATTATAAATTTCCCATATCTGTGGCAACCTCATCCAGAACCTTTTTGTGGAGATGTGTCAATACAAAGTATCGATAGTATATCGGCACGAGTATTGATTCGGCCTCAAAACAACAACAGTCAGTCAGCTGTTCCATTAGCGACGATGCGCAGTTTTTTCAACTACAAAACTAAATTATTGTATTTGATTCAATAGTATAATTAAAATTAGTAATAAACAATTAACTGCCGTGTTTAATTACTAAATATTCAGTTCGAAATATGTCAAATCAATGTGGTGCAGCTCTAAAAGCGGGCGGGACATGCCAATTCATATTTTCGTGAAGCGTCCATACAGAAGAAGTAACCATATAAAAATTTGAGTGGATATTGACTGCAATAAAAAAACCAAAACAGGATGGTGGGTTTATATGGGAGCTACCAATTGAAATATGCATATGTGAGGTGTATACCCATTAGAAGCAAGCATATCAAATATTAAATTTATTTTGTCTGTAACAAAAAAGACTGTTTTATATATGTAGTTGGAATGAGTAAAACTGCAATTTTTTTATTATTAGTGAAAACTGCTATTGCTATTTTAAAATCACTGCTACTTTGCATTCTACAGAATTGGATGCGTTTCATGTTAAAATTTAAGTTCGTTTTGGTTCAAACTACTATTTTTGGATAACAGTAAAGAATTGCAGTAAAGTGAAATGAATTATCGCTACCCACTGATTTAAAGACTCGGATATATACAAAAAAAAAAAAAAAATAAAATACACTTGCATAATTGTTTGTTGTTCAGAGTATATAATTCGGAAACGTTCTTATGAAAAAACGACCCCGAGAGAACGCTCTACTGTCCAGAAATTAGCTCTCTAGCTGCAGCAGTTGCTGTTCAGTGTTTTGATGGTGAATAAATTAACGAACCAGTCAGTCAGGACAAGGATTCGCATATTTATTGATAAAGACTTCTTATTTACGACTTCAATATCATTAAAACATCAATACCAATTTAAATTCCAATTGAAATTTCCTTTTTAAAATAGACATTCAAAAACAGCAACAGGAGAAGGAAATAAGCAATGCAAGTGTTTCCAACTAACATCAAATTAACAGCTAATTACTTTTTTGCGCAGTCAATGCAGAATGAAAGCAATTGCCGACAGATGGAGTTACAAAAACATGGTAGTTCGAAGGTACATACATATATACAGACAGCCATGGATAGAAGGACTGTTCAGAAAATGCCATTTAATAATGAGTTGTAATAAGTAAACCAAAAACACAACAGAAATAGAAGAAGCAACAAAATGTCAGCAAGCAAGTCACGAAGAATCTCAAAAAAGGACAACGTAAAATATAGTCAAATGTAAAGAAGTGCAGAACGATAGAAAGAGATTGGCTGTCTAAGTTGTACTAACATAGTGTTGTTAAGTACAGGGGAGTAAGTCTGGACCACTTTTTTTTTTTTTGTTTTTCTCACTGCCAAAAATATATTTACATCAAACACGTTATTTGAATACGAAATACGCTCGTGTAGCTTGACAGAAACGCAAAGAAGCAAGCAAGATGAAAGACCATGCCAGGACGAGCATGAACGGATGAATGAACGAGCTAGTGAATAAACGAATGAATGAGCGCCAAGCAACTTTAACAAGTGACAAATTAGTCGTTGTCGTCGTCACTAAGAGCGTAATGATTGAAAAAGGCGAAACAACTCAAAAAAACAAAAAAAAAAAAACAAAAAAAAAAAACAGTAATGACAAAATACTAGGCGAAGTGGGGAGAAGAAAGTTAATAAGAAAATAAAAGCTTCGGTGATATCGAATTACTCCTACCCTACGCTGCTGTGCTTCAGCGACTAACACCAACTCATTCCAATGCTCATATTTTTTTTTTTTATTAGTATGTGGCTAGTCTTATTATTAAGTCACAATGTTTGCAACGCCTTAAAGATATCATCGGAGACCCCATAAAGTATATATATTCTTGATCAGCGCGACAGGACGAATCGATCTAGCCTTATGCATCCGTCTGTCTATGCTTTTGTGCAATCTTCGAGGTATTCGTCTGAAAGTTGGTATGTTGGTTGGACTGCGTCTTACTTACTAGAAGGTATAGCTCCCATACAGAGACACTTTGATTTTTTTGTTGTTGTTGTATCTAAAATGATTGAATTAAGGCAATTAGTTTTTAAATAATAATTTGTTTGAAATTGGTCCACTACATAAAAAATTTGCATCCATTTAATAATAGCTGATAAATATTTGAAGCTTCGAAATCTCAATTGTCTGACGTGTTGCATAGCATTGCAGATGACCTGGGTCTTTTGGTACAAAATTAAATTTATATTGAAATCTTTCTAATAATTTCATTCGTAATAAAATGATCCACAACCTTCTATCCCAAAAATGTAAAACTCATGCCAAATAAATATATGAAGGAATTTTATTCGAGCATGTTATGAATTTCGATTTCGATCCAATTTCGATAGTATTTTTATACCATTCACACATAGTGTGAAATGGTATTATCAGTTTGTTTGAAAGTTTGTAAGGCATTAAAGGCGGCATCGTAAACTCCATAAAGTATATATATTCTTGATCAGCTCGACGAGACGAATCGAATCGATCTAGCCATGTCTGTCTGTCTGTCTGTCTGTCTGTCTGTCTGTCCGCCTGTCTGTCTATCGGTTGTTGCGCATTTGGTGGGTACCAATTTTTATGCTATCCAGCTAAAAATTGGCACATACACTTTTTTATTGCAGTTTAATAGAGTATCAAGATTGACACGCCACACCCATTTTTTGGGGTAGCCCATAAACAAACCCACCGCCCAATTTTGACTTATTGTATTAAAAACTTTTTTATTGTGGTCAATATCAACGTAATAATTGATATGGTGAATTTTCGTGGACGGATGCTTGACATATATATTACTGGGTGGGACTCGCCCACTGTTTGGGGTAGCACCCATACAAACCTACTGCCCAGTTTTGACTTTTTGTATGAAAACTGCTTTATTTAAGTCAATATTAGGTTGAAATGCGATGTGGTGCCTTTTTATGGACAACCGCTTAATATACATAAACTAATGGGCGTGTCTCGCCCAATTTTTGGGGTAGCCTCCATACAAACCCACCTCCCACTTTTGTGTTACTTATAAAAAAAAATTCTTTATTTAAATAATGAAATTCGATTTAGTGGATTTTAATGGACAACCGCTTGATTTACATATACAAATGGGCGTGTCCCGCCGACTTTTTGAGGTAGTCCCATACGAACCCACAGCTCACTTTTATGCATTTGCATGGAAAACGTCAATATCAACTTGAAATTCGATATGGCGGCATCTTATAGATGGTCGCTTCATACACAACTGCAAAAGAAACGTCGATCAATATTACTTTTTTACCGAAATTCATGTTGCTATTAATAGTAATAATAAAATTTTTAATAAGCGGAAGGTTTGCTTGGACTTTCACATGTAGCACATTAATTTTGGTAGAAAATATTTTCCAAACATAAGTTCTTAAAGAGGTCGCTGACGATTTGAGTATAGAAAGAACCAAACGAAGCACAAATCAACAAATTAGCTAAATCGTTTCGATTTGAATATAAAATATTGTTTAAGATAGTATTTACAGCAGATACACACGTGTATGTCCAATTTCAGCTCAATTCGAATGCAAGAAGTGGTGCAAAATGAGTTCCGCAATTTTAACAAAAAAAAAAACAAACTACCAGACTAGCAAGTACTGTAAGTTCTATAAAAGCTTCTGAACATGATCCACCGCGCTGACCGCCAATAGCTCATAATGAAAGCCCACATTGGGTTTTTCACACACATATGATATGAAAGCTTATGGATGCTCTTATATGTTTGAGAACAAAAAAATTCGAATAATTGGCTACTCAGCTCAGCTCAGGAAAATGGTAATGCTGTTCTATCGCTACGACCATTTGGACCATTTTTGAATAGTTTTGCTCTGACATTTTTCAACGCAAAGCAATGTTGTTGTGGCAAATATTCACTTTACATTTAGAGTACCTGCTGGCACCTTCGTCAATGCACTACTGCAAACTATTCAAAGAAAGCAATAATGTCCTTTATCATACTTCATGCGAAGGGTATAAGAAGGACACAATGCGAGAAAGTGAATGGCAAGTGCCACTTAAATAAAGCACAAATCAAGTGCGAAGTGGACTACGATGATGATAATGTCGGCGCTGATGGGAAGTTTGAAATTTCGAAATAATTTCATTGGCACAATGACTGAATGGAAAACGCAAAGGATATGCAAGGACTGCCGAAGTGTCACAATTAACATTTCGCATGCAATGCACATGCCGGCTGGATAAATTTAAAAGGTTGCAAAGGAAGTGAAAAGGGCGCACTAGTCTGAGAAGGCTGCAGTTGTGGGTGGCACGACAAACGCAATTATCCTTTACGACTTTCTTAGCATAATTAAACAAATTTATGTCGCGAATTGGCTTTCAACAACAACAACAACAACAACAACAGCAACAACAACAACAACAACAACAACAACCGTGCATTGGTTGGTGTTGCTCTCGGTTGTGCTTTGCGACCGCAATTGAAATTCTATGTTGTTGGCAAACAGGATAATAGCAACAGTAACAACAAAAACAAGGGCAACAAAAACGACCACGATAGCGGTGTGTAAAAGGATTAGTATGCATTACGCTTATCAGAGTGAGTTTATTAGCACATGAAAACATGTACGAATATATACTTATGTATGTACGAGTATTATACGTGTAAAGGAATACAAGTCTGTATGTGCAATATGTACTTATGTATGTGATAGTGTTAAACATATGTAAATATATGCGGGCAGACAGACGCATCCGTTTATTCTTTTCTGTTTTCTAAACTTTAATAAATTTCGCCAAAAGTCTAGTAAAATATTTACAAAATTAATCTAAAACCAAAAGCCATCGCAGTCTTTAAACCTTTGTGTACATATTGAAACTTTTAATTTTAATCTATGAATTTGAATTCAGTCAGAACTTGAACTACAATTCAGCCAGTTGTCGAAATTCGACCTTTTATCTTAAAATGTCAATAATACAGAAGTGTCACGGAATACGCTTTCGCCTTTAAAACAACGCTGTCATAGCCATATTATTTGTTGAGCACACCACTTAAGATATGCTATAAATTTGCTATAAATACATACTTCTATACCCTGTACTATACCTACTGTATAAGGAACAAAAGAAACGACCCCGAAACTTATTAAAACTCAAACTCAATAATAATATCACTACTCTGACTCAGAACAAACATGACGATGCTCTGTTTGAGTTAAGGTCTTGCAATAAGTATCAAGTTGATGATATGTATATTAGTGATACGCCGTTAATTAAAATATCGAGTGGCAACTGATATCTGTGTTTTTCAGTCGCCGTGATTGAATCACAGGCAATTAACTATCGCTCAACTGATATATTGTATCAAACATGTAATGTTCACAGGCGTGTACTTCATATTTAATAAAGCTATTTAAGCACTTGTTTTGAATTTAATTTTTATGCTTCGTTGGCTTTTATCTCTGCTAGCATCTGGTTTTTTTCACTGTAGTGGAATATTGAATGTTTCTTTCTGATATTCACTTGGATGTTTAATATCGAAGAAGATATTCTAGAAACTGATTGCGGTTTCTTGTAGCATGGAATTTGTCTCATAGAATTGTATTGAAGATATGCCACTTGGAATATAAACAAATCAGGTGAACTCCTAAAATACCATGTTCCTGCTTTAATTCGCAAGATCTTTGTAAGGAGCGTATATCCTGTTGCCCAATGATTCCGACTATCTACCACAATATCGAATGGTTTCTTGTACCATTTTAAGTCAATGCTGAATAAAATAGATAAAATTATGTTTATACAGTCACGATAATCACTGCTACTCAAGAATCACTGACTCGCTCATCTCTATTGTACAAAAAACAACAATTTCCATTAAAAAATCGTGCAATACTTTGCAAAGAATTTGCTGATCAATGGTCTGGGATCAGCAAATTCGTTGCATCTGTGGAAAACCAGTGCTGCAATGAATCATGAAAATTTAGCAAGTGGCAGCGAGAATTTTGGTATTTTTTTTATGTATTTATTATGTTTTTGTGATAACAACAACTTTTCTTCGATGAAATTGTTGATTTATGTAGATCGTGTGACTTAACACCATTGGATTATTGTCTGGTTTTCTTATATCAACAGTTCCAGAGCTTTGGATGACGACGAAGCCAACATCCGAGTAGAAATTGCAAGCATACCAGCCGAGATGTGCCAAAATCCCATTGAAGATTGTGGTTCAGCCTCTGTAAGAGAAGGCGATGTGACCATTTGAAAGATTTATAGTTTATATTGAATGAAGTACAAAAATTATACGTCGAATAAAGGCTTCCGACTGCTTTTTGAGCTATTATTTCTTTTTCTTATTCCATTTTAATGTTTGTTTACAATTAAGATTGACGTAGAATCCATTCTAACATGTTTTGGCGTGATTTGATCCTGATCAAAAATAGATGTACGCTATTCTGTCTATTGCGCCTTCTTTTTCTGTTATACTCATTTCTATAAACATAGTATACCCTCTACCCATTTGTTTTTTTATATTTGCGTGTTAGACCGTGCTATGGCGTCCATGTTTGTAATCATTAACTAGGTGCTCGTGTAGGGCCGTGGCTTTGCCAAAATTTGATCGTTCGTGCGTTTGCCAATACCAACTTCGGGCTCGTGTTGGATAGTGCCGAAAAAATTATGCTTGCGCTCACCTCTCGATCATTTATCGCTCATATACTTAAAAACTAAGGAGAGTAAAGAATATAGAAGCGATGCAGGCAACAATGCAGAAACGAAGTCAAGCTGCATATGCGAAAAAGACGATTTAATTTCACAGACACGAAACAATCGCTCATTTAAGATATGAGTACTTCAATTACAAAACTTAAATTATTTTAAGCTGTTGTTGCTGTAGCAATCAAACGGCTAATGACAGCCCGCTCTTGTTTTTCAAACGCAATATTGTTACTATTTTGAATTTGTATGGAAAATCGCAACCAGCCATTGTTAATGAGCTACGTCAGTTACGTGTTAATAAAATGTTTGTGTATCGAATCATTACACGTTACAATGATACTGGTAGCATCAACAAAAGCTATGAAGGTAGACATCCAAAATAACAACGTCGGTAAAAATGCTTAGAAAGGTGAATGCCAGAGTTCAACGTAATCCACGACAAAGCACAGTTCAATTGGCGAAAAACTCAATGTGTCTGCGCGTAGCATGGGGCAAATACTAAAAAAAGGAACTACGATTGAAGTCCTACGGTATACAAAATGTGCAAGATTTAACATAACCACAACATGCAATTTACAAAACAACAGCAAAGGTCTTAAAACACTTGCACGCTAGTGACGAGCTTTAAAAGTGTGATTTTTACGGTTCAGCAATATGTAAACAAACAAAACGATGTTGAACACTTGTTTTCATTGAACAGGGTGCAAAGGTAAATCAACAAATCGATCGTGAAAAAGAGTTTAAACGATGGTTTGTTATCTTGGCCACGCGTAAACAGTTTCATAGAAACCATAGGATGTTTCAGCAAGATTCGGCACCATCGCATAAAGCCAGAGAAACCCAACGTTTTTTTACAAGAGAACGTTCCCAGCTTCATTTCTTCACAACACTTTCCTCCATACCGCCAGACTTATACCCAATGGATTTTTCCATATTGTCCATTCTGGAGGACAAATCATCAACTAAAAAATATGGGATGGTCAACGCCTTAAATACTGCTCTCAGTCGAGAATGGGATAAAATACCATCGTACCACATTCATGCAGCGTGTGAAGCCTTGCCGGCCAAACTCATTACTTTTATCCGCGATAAAGGTGACAATATCGAACTAAAGTTTTTAAATAGAAAAAAGAAATGGACAAAAGTACAGCATTTTTAATTGATAACACTTTCTATATATATAGAAAAAGCGTCGTCGCAAGAATCGTACCAAAAGACCTGAATTTTTTGTAAAATTTGTTGATTGTGGCGGAGTTTTTGGCCAAACATGAAGCAAAAGTCATCGCACAACCACCGTATACACCGGATTTGGATTTCCGAAATTTAAATATCCGTTCCGGGGAACGCGTCATGAGTCGATTGAGGACATAAACAAAAATTCGGCATGCTTGTATTGACTCAAATGGAACCTATTTTGGAGGCGATAATAAAGATTTGTATTAACATGCATAAAAATGTTGTTTGTTTTAACCAGTCCGGGTGAGTTTTTATGTAACACTAAAAAAAAAAAAAAACTAACATGGGTAGAAATTGCGTAAACAATGCCAAATTGTTCTTTTAACAACATTTGTTGGTGGTCTGCTTTATCAGTATTTATATTGTTGGTCAAACGGAGGAACCAAACACTCCATACTTTTTATACTTTTTACATATAGTGGGAATAATAATTTTGTCACAATGTTTCACCAGAAAAGACCTTAGAGTTCCCATAAAGTATATATATATTCTTAATCAGCTATACAAGACTTCTGGGGTCTGCATTCGCTCATGGTCCCCAATTCGTTATGTCATGCCCGTTTTTAAGGGTAGCTTACGTACGTATCAAACACTTAAATGATGTGGAAGTGTTTATGGACAGATATTTTCGCGAAATTGACTTCTTGCTGGTCAATCAAGATCATGCGATCTAACACCTTTAGACTTCTTATTTTGGAGATGTCAATTGACCGCGTTCTATTAATAAATTATTTTTTGAAATGCTTATCGTTAATTAGTGGCAAAAACGCATCGAATTATCCTGCATACTAAGTAATCCTTTTAAAATTTCATTGAAAACTCGAAGTTTTATTCAATTTTGATATTCCATCGCACTTAATGAGTAACCCTATTTATTGCAGAAAATTGTTTCGGTTTCAGGCAGCCGCCTCGCTCATTCCGATTGAATTCAGTTCGCTGACTCAAGTACTTAAAGGCAGAGTGTCCTTTCGCTGTCATATCCTGCGCATGAATGTGCGGTGTTTTGTCTGTTCCTCAGACTAGTTGTTCCGTGTCGCTGATGCCGCATTTTAACCACAGCTAGTCATCAACTAAATTGAATTTTCATCGTGTGGTCACTTTTTTTTTATTTATTTATTTATTTATTTTTTTGCCTTCAACGACGAGCAGTATTCAACGTCAAGTGCTCACAAACTGACTTGCTCGGCGACACCATAAGCTACATTAGCAACAAAAAGTAGGAAGGCGTCTCGCTTTCTACCATGTGCTTACATCCTTTCTCTTCAGATTTCTGTTGAATGTCCTTTATTTTTATTTTACAGCGATTTCAAGTAGCGCTGTGATCCTTTTAAGTCCTATCGCATCACTGACTTGTCGCTGGCGTCACGGCTGTTGCACTATATAGCTATCTCCCTCAAATGCTGCCTCTCTCTCTCTCTCTCTCTCTCTCGCTCTTGTTATTTCGTTACAAAATTATCCACGATAAAAATTGAATTACTCTCTTTTTTCAGTTTCGTTCCGTTCCGTTCCGTACCGTCGTCGTCATCACCATCATCGTCATCTGCTCCAACACTTAGCGTAACATAACTAAATGTAACTTATCGTGTGCAAACTTTGCACGCCCATAATGCCCACAAACACCCAAACACGCTGACACTGACACTGTCAGCCTGCTACTCTACAGGATCTCTTATGTTACGGCTGCCGCTGCTTCTACTGCTTCTCATGATAAATGAGTTGCATTGCCTGACAGCGCATCAACTTAAGTGTATTGCCTGTCCGTCCGTGGTCCTTGATGTCATTGTTTCAGCTAACGGTGCTATGGGCTATGGGCTGTGAGCAGTGAATTTTTTTGTGTGTTTAATTTAGATCTATTTACAACATATGCTAAAGCTACAGAATCTTTGTAAACGCATTAATATTTGAAAGTTTACAGTCCATATCGCTGGACTACGATAACGTTTTACGCTTCCACTTCCACAAAATGATGAACGGGCAACGAATCAATTCCTAGCGCACCCACTGTGCGCTGCAACGCCCTTTTTGTTTTTCTCCTTATATGCCCTTTACAATGTCAACCATCTGCGTCATCTAGTTCCTGAGATTTGACGAATTTGATTTTTCCCTTAAATGGGGATACATGCAAAGCATTCTTTTATCGCCGTGGCCTGTAATTGGTTGCTGAGATAAGACAAATTTGTTCTATTTTTAAATGGTAGGCAACTCACATTTTTTCCAAATGATATATAACTATAAACCTTAACTATTTTTTTCTCATAAAAAACTCTATAAATTTCATAACGATCGATAAAGTCCTTCAAAAGTTACACGATCTCTAACATTCGACCAAACGAAAACGTTCACTTCGGTAGAATGGAAGCTTCAATACTCTTCACAAGCAACAAATTACTTTCATGCCTTGCATTGTAGTCTCAAAGAAAACTCCACTAAAAGTGGGCAGGATACATTTATTAATAACTAGCTGAAGCTTCCTGTAAAATCGAAAAAATCACATTAATATACATATCAATTTTTCTTCCATAAGAAGCCACTATATCGAATTTCAGGTTGATACTGGTTGATAATAAAAAAAATTCCTATGGGAGCTATAGCTTCTAGTGGGCAAATCATGGTAATTTTGATTCTTGTGTTACTCCTGGTTATAAAAAGTTCCCATACAAACATTCATACCCATACATCAATGATTGTCACAGTAGTTCGCAAACATAGAAAGTTTGCAAAAATAGACAGACCGACGGGCAGACATGGCAAGATCGACTCGTTTCGTCCAGCTGATCACGGCGCCCGAAGTGTTGCCAATTGAAAATAAAATGCTGTAATTTTGTCAATATGTATGTATTTTTTTTTTTTTTATATCATAAAAACATTTTAAATTTTAAATTTTAGCCATCTTTAGCGTGGATAATAGCATCGAGTTTGCCCGGGAAGGCTTCACACGCTGCACGAATGGTATACGATGGTATTTTGTCCCATTCTCGTCGAAGAGCGTTGACCATCTCATATTTTTTGTTGATAATTTAGGCTCCAGAACGATCGGACTATATGAAAAAATCCATTGGGTTATAGTCTGCCCATTGTTGTGAAGAAATGACGCTAGGAACGTTGTGTTGTGTGAAAAAAGTTGGGTTTCTTTGACTTTATGGGATGATGCCGAATCTTGTTGAAAAATCCGATTTTGAAGACAAATGCAAAGCAAGCAATAACACTGTTGCGTTTGAATTCAATTTCGATAACTTTTTTTAAATGCAACGTAAAACGATATGGTTCTGTAGGCTTGTAAGCAACATAACAGACTTACGCTTGACAAATCAAGAGATCGCTGTCATTAGCCGTTTGATTTCTACAACCTGTACTTTTTGAACTCCGACGCTTCATCTAAGGATGTGCAATTATTTTGATCAATTTATAAAACTATGCACACTTTATGTGAAGAGTATAAAAATGACACAATTTATAGTTACAGAATTTCAGAAAAAAAAAACTCACAGCGGCCGCTGTTTGAAGAAATTCTGAAGTGATGATACTCTCAGGTACCGATTACAATTTTATAAATTTCATATTCGATTACAATTCGACTTAATAACTGACAATTTCTGGTTGATTTGAATGGGCCGCATACAGATGGCCAATATCAACAGATCATAAAGAAAATTACACTATGTGTATTCCTCTAAACTCATACTTGCCTCGAAAATCATGAAAACTTGTGAATGAACGAGCCTCTGGAAAGTACTGTCAAAATTTGTATGGTATATAGTTTACACGCAATGTGAGACGAGATATGCTCGGCAGGTGTCAAGTCTAGAGAAAAGTGTCACATTACTTGTGTGTGATTTTGTCGTAATTGAATTATTTGTGAGTTTACCAATCTAGTACATATTATTGTCGTGCAATTGAAGCTTTGTGTAAAGCCTTGAAGAATAGGCTTCTGTGGAGAAAGTGCATATAAGAGGTTGTGAAGATAATGTACAGAATTCCTTGTGAACAATACTCTTGGGGTCATAGAAACTTATCAACATTGTCTTGATTCTTGGACTTCAAAAACGCAATTTTAGTTAGGATAATATTTAAAACACTATGTTTCATCACCAGCTATGATCGAATCAAGAAAATCGGAATCGTTTTCAGCTGTTGAAATGATGTCTTTGCAATGCTCTACACGAACGATTTTTTGACCATCATTTGGACTGATGTGGAACAAAACGGGCACACACCCTTCTGTTACCCAAATATTCAGTTAATATTTTTTAGATTGTACAGTAAGCTGAGTTTAATTCTTCTGCCAGCAATTTCACAGTGAAATTTGCATCGATAGCGATTATTTCACTTACATTGTCCACTAACTCAGCACGATCAGATGCTTTGGGTCGTCCAGGTCTTGGAACATCATTTAAATCATCACGACCGTCTTGAGTACGACTCATACAATCATCATCATAAACTTTTTTGAACAACTCATAAGTCTCAACAAAATTTAATATTTGCTCTTTGTTCCATTATGTTTTTACGACATAACTAAAAAAACTGCTGTTATTAAAACGTTTGTCACATTTTGTAAACTGTCAAACGATTACCATGAACTTTGCTGCTTTCGAAAGAAGAAAAATGTACACTTCGAACACTGGCAACATTTAATAGATGGCGCTACGTGTTCTATGATTTAAATTGGAAGTTCGGTTATTTTTAGATCATCAAGTATGTCATGTCTTATCCGACTTATTCGTGCGAGAGAGATAGGTTGATATATTTCCTGCACTCTGCTACGATATCTATTATTTTCCAATTATTTACTATTTTGTATTATCTGATTTAATTCTCAAAACAAAACAGTTTCTCGATTTTTGTGCCTTCAAACAACAGATTAATTTTTGAAGACATTATGTCTTAAAATCCAATGCCAAAATGTAACCTAGAAATGTAACCCAGAGGTTAAAATCCAACTTATAAGTTTTATTTCCGATGTTTTTAATTAACAAGAACAATAAATTTTATACCATGTAGTCATAGTGTAAAAGAGCTGGAAAAGTCGTGGCAGACACTAAAAAGATTATACATTTTTGATCAGCATCGCAAGAAGAGTCGATATAAACATGTCCGTCCATTCTTCCATCCGTCTGTGCGACTGTCTGTTTGAGCGAATAGATCTCGTAGACTATTAGAGATAGGAAATTCAAACTTGTTCCCTTTTTCAGATAACTAGTATTAAACGAACATGCCAACCCCACTTTAAGTGGTAAACCCCATAGAAACTTAGCACCTATATTTAAATTTTTGTTTGAACTATATTTGGTTTTGTTGTTAATGCAAACAAACACCAAATTTGATGTATCTTACGTTAATTCTATTAAAATATACCATATAGGTTCAGTTCGGGCAACAAAAGAGCATAGCTTCCATATAAACTTGACTTTTTTCTAGATCATTAAATTCGTTTTTCTACCTAATTGAAAGCAGCTTCTCCAAAAATTACCACTACATTGCGAACGCTCAAGTACATAATACAAGTAATTCCAACAATACCAATAATAAAAATGTAAATATTCCGTCGTAAAATTGATATCATAAGTTTTACTTTGTTCTCTTAATTTTTTGTAGATTTGCTGAATATTTATTAAAAAAAAAAACTTAAAAATTAAAAAAAAAAAACAACATAAAACACACTTTTTGTTGGCTACGAAAAGTGTGTATATACAGGTCAAATGGCCGAATTATGGGCGTAGCATACACAAAATGCAAGACATCTGCGTATATTCAAGGAACATCGAACCGTCCAGTTTAGTTCCTGAGATATATTGTCTCATATATCCAGACGGACAAACTTATATCAACACAGTTTTCGATGCTGATCTCGAATGTATGTACTTCATGGGGTCTCCCACGCCTCCGTCTGTCTGTTCCATACATGCGTACAAACTGATTATACCCTTGTCCAAAAAAAAAAAAAAAAAAACGTTAACTTCGGTGGAACCTCTACTTTAATACCATTGTGTAATTAGAAGTTATAGCTAAAGAAAAAAAATAATTGTGAAACCTAATAACCTTAATTAAGTTAGAAAATTTTTGTTGGTGCGAACCCTAAATGTGGGTGGGACATGTCTCTTGTGAATTATGTAAAGCATCCGTTCATAAGAAAACACCATATCAAGTGTTAAATTGATTTTGCTTGTAATGACCCAGTTTTTCAACCAAAATCCGAAAAATCGGAAGATTTTGTAGTTACCCCTTAAAAAGAGGGTTCACACCCATTTATATATATGTGAAGCGTCCGTCCATAAGAAGCAACAATATCAAGCTTAAAGTTGATATTGACTGCAATAAAAAAAAATGTTCATACAAAAAGTCAAAGTGGGCGGGGCAAAACAAAAAGTGGGCGTGGCATGCCAATATGGATACTCTACAATAAAAAGAAGTCTAGGCGGCGGCTTTCAAATGGATATGTTCAAAAATGGTCCCAAAAAATGGCCGCCAGCATCCAGACGGGGAGACAGACAGACAGACAGACGGACAGACGGACATACAGGCGAACATAGACCGACTCGTCTCGTCCATCAAGAGTATATATACTTTATAGGATTTACGATGGCTCATTTAATGCGTCAAACAAACTAATAATACCGTTTCACACTATGTGTGCATGGTGTTAAAAAATTTCTCGTTGGGCTACAAAGCTGATATATGTTTTGGGTAATGATATTAATGCTTCGATTTCGCTGAAGTAAGAGTTGGTTCGTGTTTCTTATCGTAAATGAAAATACAACGCTGCAAGTTTTATGCAAGTACATTTGAACAAAATTATAATAATGGCTTAAGAAAGTTTTCAAGTAGAAGAAAAAATGGCTATCAATCACCATAGTAAACTGAGCAGAGCTTACACTAAAGGCTTTTTTAAAGTATACTTATATACTCGTATATGGTAACATGGGCTGTTAAATGCAGTATAACCATAAAGTTGATAATGTAAACGCTAATAAATCGATATATGTCGTCTGCTTGATGCACACAGACAATGGTTATGGTAATGGTGACACTGAGTCTGATGATGATGAAACCGAAGATACATTCTCGACTGAAGAGGTTACATACGTTGCCAGAACCGCGAAACGACGATGATGATGATGATGATGATGATGATGATGATGATGATGTCGGATCCGCCATCCTGTAGAACGCGATGTCAAATATTACGCGCTAAATTAACACGACAGCTATAGACACAACGACCGAGACGACAATGGCGCCGACGTTGGTGTCGGTCTCGTTGAATGTGGGGTGCGCCTGTAATGCTACAAATTTTATGTCTGCTGCAGTGAAGGCACAGACGTAAGACAAGATGCACTGTCAAAGCTTAAGTGGAGTGAGAAGCTTATGTGGTGTGGGTTTTGGAGAGTTGGATTGGTTGCTTTGACGGATTTTGGTTGGTGCAACTGGCGTGGGTTCAGTTTATCAAATAGCTTGACTTCATTCATTAGGCGAACTTCGAGTCAATGACAATGACAGATAGATAAGTGAGTCCAATATGTAAAACAATCGAATGAGTCCCAAAAAAAAAAACAAAAAAAAAAACAAAAAAAAAAACAAGAAACACTTTTAACTTTGGTTGAACACGAAATTTTAAATAGTATTGTAAAACATTAAAGTGGGGCTTCAAATAGGGGCTACCCCAAGAAGTGGGCGATACACGCTCACTAGTAAATGTGTATGAAGCGATGCAGTAGATGTGTAAGATGCCGCCATATTGAATTTCAAGTTAATGTTGACGTTCTCCATACAAATGCATAATGCATATGGGTCTACCTCAAAAAGTGGGCGGGACACGCCCATTTGTATATGCATATGAAGCGGTTGTCCACTAAAATTCACAAAATAATATTTCGAACTAATATTGCTTTAAATTAAGAATTTTTTCATAAAAGCACAAAATTGCACTTGTGTTTGTATGGAGGCCACCCCAAAAAATGGGCGGCCCATGACCATTAGTCTATGTATGTTAAGCGGTTGTCTATAAAAAGGCACCACATTGCATTTCAACCTAATATTGACTTTAATAAAGAAGTTTTCATACAAAAAGTCAAAAGTGGGCAGTAGGCTTTTATGGGGGCTACCCCAAACAGTGGGCGGGTCCCACCTATTAATGTATATTACCCACATATTATTTCCAATTCCAATTATCTCATTCCTAACAAAATTATCTCCTTTCTTTTATCCCACCAACAACCGCCCACTACAAATTTCTTGAGATTGATATTAAATTTTCCGGTTTCACCGAAGTTAACGTGCTTTCTTATTTTGTTTAATTTGTTCATCTGTTAAGGACCGTATGACACATATTAACATATTTTGGTCATACATTTTCTCCTTTTTGTTTGCAGACTTGAAATATGGGATGATACATTCAAAGTGTAGAGTTATTTATTGATAATACTAACTTAAATCAAAAGTGTTTAATATATAAATGTTTGAGCTACTTGTGAGTCCTAAGTAAATACCGGCCTCAGAAAAGGATAATTCCGATCTTAAGAACTAATTGATTCAAACTGGGGACTAGTTTTCGTATTCGCACACACGAAAAACGGACTGCGCAGCATTGACTCAACTTGTCAAACTAATCTAGACTGTTCGTTGTCTCAAACGCCTGCTTATGGATGTTGCAGGATAAGTTAATTAAGATTGTAATATACGTACTACACATACTAGGTATGATAAAGGTAGGATTAGTCTAAAGAAAAATTTATCGAAGAGTTCAAGACTTTGCTGCAAAAACATTTGTGCATACGTAATTTGATATAAACGGTCCGTGGTTACACTTTATATTTCGAACGTCTAACTACAAGGTGTCTCAAAAGAGAGTTTACATTTAAAAAATCGATACTAAAAAAGTAAGTAGTTTATTGAAAAAATGTTTATTAAATATTAAAATACAAACTTTGGGAATTTAGTATTTCTTAAAAACGATATTGTCCAAATGTAAACCGTTGCGTTCACGGCATTCATTTAATCGAGCACTAAAATTTCCTATGACGGCTCGGCAGGTATTCTCCGTGACGGATATTTTCTTTTAAATGTGCCAGGGTAGTCGGTTTGTTGCCGTAAACTTTAGATTGGACGTAACCCCACAGGAAAAATACCATAGGGCTTAAATCGGGACTACGTGGAGGCCAATTTATGTCACCTCTCCTGGAGAGGTGACATAAATTGGCTACAGTCGATGAATTACCATTTTTGTAAAACTCACGTACGCACAACGCACGGTCCGCTCCCGAGAAATTCTCAAAAGCTAGGCTACCGATTGACATTCCCCCCGCGCCCCTCGGAATAGTTGCGTTCACGCAATCAGCAAATCAAATGTGAACTCTCTTTTGAGACACCCAGTATTAAGGACCAATGCCATAGATTGCAATTTCGCTTATATTGCACAAGTATATACATAAAGATTGGAAACTAATATTACAATCTGCATGCAAGTTTTGATAGTTCTGGCGACAGAAATCGCATCGCTGTCAATGAGGATACGCAGACAGATGGCCTAGGAGTGAAGAAATGAAGAACAACGCGACAGAATATTAGTACAAGAGGCAGACAGATTGAGAGTCGCATGCAGTGAGACAGACTAGACGAGAGGCAGACAGACAGACAGACATGCAGAGCGACAAAGTCATTTATAAAATTTCCACCAGGACGTGTTAAATGGCTTCAATATTAAAAGTTCAAATATGACATTGGCATCAATGCAGCCGCTGTTGGCGCTAAATGACGCGACCTCGATAGAGGCTGCAAGTACAATATCGTATAAAGCCAATGTCAAGGATCGGAGAGTGTAGCAGGAGTAGAGAGCATTTATCGTTTGGTTACTCCAAACACACCCACACAAAATGGCGGCGGCAGCAAGTACGTTCAAATAAGTCTCTGTATGTGTTTAATGTGTGCCCATAAACTATGCGGACAGAAAAACTATTTAAAAAAAAAAAATATTGTTTATAAAAACTATAAGCATTTATAATGTCCCTACTTGTAACGAAATAAAGTCATTAATAATGTATTCTACTTCTACTCTACACATGCATGTACTACGAGTACACCTTAAACTATAAAGATCGATCTAGCAAAGTCCCTCAATATTTGGTATATCAATTTATTTCTTTATTTATTTATTAATACGATTTGAATAAGTTTTTAATACCTATTTTTTAAAACCGATTGCAGCAGATTTTGAGTCAAATTATTATATTGACGTAGAGCTCTATCAAGTCCACTTATCAAGTTCATGTTTCCGAAACCATTTGTGTTGAAACTTTGGGGCTCTAATGGATGATGTGACCAGCCCAGTGCAGCCGCTGGAATTTAATGCGCTGGACTATATTAATTTCATCATACAGCTCATACAGGTCGTGATTCATTTGGGGTCCTAAACTCGACGCCAACTCTAAGGGGACTAAAAATTCTACGAAGAATCATTCTCTCGTACACTCCTAAAGATGCTGTATCCGTTGACGTCAGGGTCCATGCTTCTGCGCCATACAGCACGACCGTTATTATCAGTGTCTAATTTTCTAATTTCCTTGCTAAGCCCAAAGTAGCAGCGATTAGCAAGAGTGATTCTTCGTCTTATCTATCAGCTGACGTTGTTGTGGCTGGCAATTTCTGTTCCCAGATAGACGAAGTTTTGCTACAACATTGAAGTTGAAATTATCCGAATGTCCTGTAACTTGGCGTTAGTTCGTGCCAATGATGTCAATGTCATCAGCATATGTGAGTAGCATCACTTCAATATGCAAGATTGTGCTCGACCGTTCTACGTATGGGCTATGGCGTAGAGTGTACTCCATCAAGAGATCGAAAATGTTGCACGATAAAGCATCACCCTGTCTGAAACCTCTGTTGGTATCAAAGGGTTCGGAGAGATTCCTTCCTACTCTGACGACCCTTAGCGTTATAAAGCAAAGGCGAACGATTTTTGCTGGGATAACAAGTTCAGATAGGGCGGGGAAGAACTTATTTCTTATCGGCGTGTCGAAAGCGGTCTTATAATCGACAAATAGGTGGTGTGTGTCTTTGTTGTACTCACAGGTATTCTCCAGGATTTGTTGTAGAGTAAAAATTTGGTGCAAAGTTGATGGACTTTTCCAATTTCACTCTTGCTCCATTATATTGCGCTGTAGTCCATTAACAATTGTTTGTTTCTCGCCTAAAACGCGGTGTACTTATTTAATACTTGAAGTGTTGAATTGCTGTCAATTGTTTGCTTACCGCCTAAATTAAAAAGAATAAAATATTTAAAACTATATATGATAATATCGACAGTGCCATCTATGTATAGCCATGCATGTGTGACGCATAGCTCCATCCACTGTGATCATAAGTTCTACACATTCTTTAAGCCTGTATTCCGCAGACTTTAAACCAATTTTTTCTACAGGATGGATTCAATGGATTTATTTATTTATTTATTTATTTTTTTTTCATATTAAATTTGTCGTTTTGCTCAGTTACTATTTAGGCAGACCATATAATCGTCTAAAACTTGTCGCACGTCACAAATACTTCTACTACTATGACTCCTGCTCATTCCACACTCTCAATCCACTCAAAGGTTCTAATGGCGTACATTATGCTATTTGATGCAATGTATGCGACACCAAGCGAGCTGAAGTGAAATGAAACTGTTGCAAATAAACGCCATAAAATGGCCAAAAAAGCTGCTGTAAATGATGCCAACAGCTGCCACTGTCGTTGTTGTCCTTGTTGTTATCCTTGGAATGGGTTCGTGTTATGTGTGTTGGCAATAATCGACAGCAGCGACAACAACAGCAATAATAAAATCATAAAGACGCAACGGCAACCGCAACGCAAGAACATTCACACCAATACAACGGAAAGTGCAAATATGTCAACTATACTAAACGCAGACACATACACAGATACACACATACACATATACTAGCTGACAACCCACCCAACACCAACTCAAACCCCAACCCCACGCTCGTCCTCTTACATACATACACCAGCGCTTTTTAATAAAGCAACAATGACATTTTATGAATTTTCGCTCGCTTTGATGACAGACACCACATTGTGTGCATAACGTGAGTGAGCATGGTGGGCGGTGAGTCTAAAGGCGGCCGACATTTCACACTAAGGCGCGTTTGTTTGTCTCAAGCTATCCGATTACGTTTCTAATTAGCTAAAACGTGCTTTTTCTACCCACTCCAAACAAATAAAACGATGTGTGAATAGAGTTTTAAAAATTCAGTCACAGAACCTTTTTAAACAGTAAAAGTATTTAGGTAAGCAAGAAATAAGCTCTTACAATAAATAAAACAAAATTTTAACTTCCACTGAATTGAAGCTTAAATACCCGTATCACACGTAACATCGAATTGTATAGAAGCTGTTTCGTGCATATCCCAACCATTGCACAACATATGTACATACGTGTATACGTATAATTTCTCAAAGTTGTTTTCTGTCACTACGCCATGTCTGCGATACTACTTTATCAAAACTAATTACGAAAAATGAGGATTTACTGGAAATGTGGGCGGAACCACGCCGTCGATATAAAAGAGCACCCAGGTTCGTTATATACCTATCTGCAACTATTTGACCGATAGTTATGAAATTTATATAGTACGAGTATGTAACTAACATTTAGGAGAAGTTTCTAGCTCTATATTATTTGGAAAGAATGGGTGGTGCCACTGCCGCCATATAAGAGAATACGTAATCCAGCAACTATTTGAACGATTTCTAACAAATTCATCGAGAATGTTACTATTGCTTAGGTGAAGGTTTCTGGCTATAATCATAGCTCATCAACTATTTAACTGATCGTTATGAAAGTCATGAAGCATGCAACTATTGTTCCGGAGAAGGTGTTTGGCTATATAATGTTTGGAACAAATGGGATGTGCCTCTCCATGCAAAATTATAGTTAAACAATCCCATTTATGGTCCTAAGGGGTCCAGAATAAAAACTCATAAGTTTACAAAAAATCGTTCCGGTGATTTAGAAGTTCGAACATTGTTATTTTCATTACGATAGGATTATTACTAGCGTTTTCAATGGCGCAGAAATCAATAAATCAATTTTTATATTCAATGTCGGTTTTATGTCCATAAAACGGCGACTGTACAACAATTAATGGATATGCCATAACTAATTTGTTACCTGAAGAGGAGAAAAACTACCACAGTTTTCATTCTGACCAACGCGAAGAAACAAACCATGATAAACCACTTATAATTCTTGAACTGCTTAGGCCCGTCCGGTTTACTACCTCATAGATTTACATTAACATAAGAAAAAACGTTAACTTTGGTTGAATCGAAGCTCTAATACCGTTTACACAAAATTTTAAATAATGTTGTAAACGTCGGATGGGTTTGTTTCATGTGTGTGAAGCGACCATCGATAAGAAGTCACCATTTCCATTTCATGTCATTTTGAAAGAAATGGTTGGATTAGAAGTGCATTAAAAGAGGCATTGTAGCACCCATAATGTATATAAATTCTTGATCAGCGATGAGACGAGTCGATCTAGCTATGTCCGTGTGTATGTCTGTCGGTCGGTCTGTCTGTGTCTGTCTGTCTGTCGGTCTGTCTGGATGTTGTTGTGCCTCAATTTTCGAAGATATCCGGTTGTAACACATATAGTTCTTTTTATTGCAGTTTAATAGAGTATCAAGATTTTGGGTAGCCCCATACTAACCCACCGCCCACTTTTAACTTATTGTAAGAAAAACTTTTTAATTGTAGTCAATATCAACTTAATAATTAATATGGTAGCTTCAAGTGGACTGACACTTCACTTATATGTGGGACTGGGACTGAGTAATATGATTGGAACAATACAACAGTCCCGGTTAATAATAATACTGTTTATTTTAATATGAATGCAATAAAAAATGTTGAAAATAGTAATTCAACTTCGTGTTGTTTCGTCTTTTCGTCGTTATTTTCTTAGCGCGTCATATTACGTCTTTTCTATCTTCGGCGTTTACTTCGTAATGTCATGATTTTCGTCTTTTCGGCCGTCTTGCCACCTCGTCCTCTGCACTCAGCTGTACTTGCAGGTCTGGCCATTTGGTGTTACCAGACCATTCCCAAATATACAATATTAAAAGTTTGTGAAAATTGTATTTATTTCTTGTTATGAAATTACGGTTTGCCCACTTTTTGTGGTAGCCCCAATACAAACCTTCTGCCTAATTTTGTGATTTTGTATGAAAAACTTCAATATTAGGTTTAAATGTGATATGGTGAATTTTTGTGGATAGCCGCTGAACAAACATAGACTAATGCGCGAGTCCCGCCCACTTTTTGGAGTAACGTCCATAGAAAAACCGTGCCCCCCTTTTGTATTTTTTGTGAAAAAATTCTTTATTTAAATCAATATTAGCTTCAAATTCGATTTGGTGATTTTCAGTGAACTACCGTTTCATAAACATATACAAATGAGCGTGTCCCTCCCACGTTTTTTTGAGGTAGCCCCATACAAACCCACAGATCACTTTTATGCATTTCAATGGAACATATCAATATCAACTTGAAATTCAATATAGGGGCGACTTATAGATGTTCACTTCATACACAACTACTAGTGGGGTAGCCCCTATCCAAACCAACACCCCCCCCCTCCCCGTTTATGCTTTACAAAACGACTGTGGTTGGTATTAGAGCTGCGGGGCAACGGAAGTTAACGAAGTTTAGATTTGGGACGCTGGCTTCTGATGAATGGACTCTTGATATATATATTAAGGGGTGTTATACTTCCACTTTTAGAGGTAGCCCAAGATGAACCAACCGCCCATTTTTGCCTTTTCTGTATGGAAAACATTTTTATTGTAGTCAATATCTACGAACAATTTTGACATGATGGCTTCTTATATGCATGTCACACCCACTTTTAGGAGTGGGCTCAAATAAACTTATATCCCACATTTAGGTTGTTAAATTTTACAAATATATTCTTTTTTTCATCTGCTAAGTTTACAGCTGAAAATTTAATGGGAATGATATTAAATCTTCGGTACCACCGAATTTAACGTTTTTTCATGTTAAAGCTATCGGTTTGAAATTCGGTACAAATTTTATTAATTGCAAATTATACCAATGCGCACAGATTTGTTATATACGTACGTATTTATGCCAATTTGCGACTATTAAGTTATTTTAATTTATATGTATGTATATATGTACATATGTTTCTATGTATTTAAATATTATTATATATACATATGTATAGGTATATTTACCATGCATTATAAATTGAGCTTCATCATTATTATTTGCTACAATAACATTGTTTTTCTCTCAGGGTGGAATAACAACAGGTTTCGCATTTCGCTTGGCTGCTCTATTTTACGTTCCTTTGTTTTCAGTATCTCAGTGTCTCTCGTGCTCTATATCTGTCATCGTTAAACGAACAGACAATATCGCAACAGCCGCATTCGATCTCTTTCTACAACGATGAGAGCCTTAGAGCAAGACCGAATTAGAAAGCTAAACAGAAGTAACTGCATCGCTCTCAATCCCGCCTGCCACCCATAGAACAAAAGGTGAATAATAATTATGAAATCACTCTTTGTTGATTGTATTACAATCAATAACAAAAAAACTATTCAAACGCCCCATTTGTACTCTCTCGATTAGCGGATCGATAGCAAAATACAAAAGAATGAAAGAGACCGCACTTGCATGAAAGAAACAGAACATGCTGGGAAAGTTTACGCGTTTCCAGTGTCATTATTGTTCTTGATCAAAAAATCGTAAAATACACAACACGCTTTTCAATTATATAAGCAATCATTAGCAATGTACGGCCTCTCCGACTGATGAAGTGTTTGGCAAATCCTGAAACACGTGTTTCGGAAGCCGAAATGGGCGTGCCCCGCCCAATTTGTGAGGTAGTCCCATACAAATCCACAGCTCATTTTTATGCATTATGAAATTCGATATGGCGACAGCCCCTTTTTAAACCCCTCACATTTATGTTTTACAATACGATTTAAAATTTCTTGTGAATGGTATTAGAGCTTCGGTTCAACCAAAGTTAACGTTTTTTCTTATTTTAGATTTATTTTTATGTTAAATCGCTCATGTTTAATTACAGATCATCTCTAGCATCGGTACACGAAATAGTTGCAAGGAAATCAGTTAGAAGGCGCCATTTTGACGCTTGTTACTGGGCGACTTTTCCAGATTTTGTTTCCTCTAGACTGCCATGCCACCAACAGCCTGCAATTTACATCTGTACAAAGTAAGTATGTACATTCTTGGCATTCTAGGGCAGGAAATATAAACTACAATACAAGAGTAATTTTCAAGGGTATTTTTCTTTATTATTTAGTGCTTGATTGTGTTTTTTTTTTTTTTTAGAATATGAAAGCACTTACTTTAATCGCTACCACACCATCTGACTTAATTTTCAACGATATGTGTCAAACAAAGAACATTTAATTCACTTAATAAAGTTTAATTGAAACATACACACAATAATGTGATGCTTACATAAGCCAATTTTTATAGCCCCGAAAAAAGAGGGATACTCGTACACTGCTGGGCGTTTGCATAGATGAATGAATGCACGATTGGGCGGATGGATCTAAATGAAATTAACTGCGCAGCTGGAGTTGGCAAAGAGCATGACTGGATGTTGGCGCATAGAAATCCAATTGGAATTTATTAGCATACACACACACACATACACACATACACACATACACACACACATATACACATACACACACACACACATACACACACGCACACTTACACAGATACACGCACGCACATCTACATAAACTACATAAATACTTTTGATTAAGGCGCGCGAATGTTGTTGTAGTTTTATTTAATTGTTGCTGTTGTCTGCTTTTAATATCGCCATAATTGTCAGCAACATGCCCAAATATAAAATAAAAGTCGACATTTCATTTTCCGATGCTTATCCGCAAACACTGCTCAGCCTCCCCTAACAAAAGTATTCATAACACCCTCTCACAACCTAATCAAATGTTTGTAAATTGATTACCGTTGTTGTTGCTATTTTATGCGCATTTAAATTGATTTTCTGGCTTTAATTATTTACCCCATATGTTACAAATGACAAACCAAACCGAACCAATTTGAACCGATGCAAGCAGAGTATCTACATCAAACTCAGTCCTTGTCGCATAGTCCTGAGCCAACAAACAAAACGTATCATTAAACAAATGCCTCTCATTCGCCGTCTCATTTTATCACACACACACAGACACACACAGACACACACACACACACACACACACACACACACACACACACACACACACACACACACACACACACACACACACACACACACACACACACACACACACACACACACACACACACACACACACACACACACGTAGGTAGTAGCTGTTCGTCTCCCGTTGATGTACATTGTATCTCATTGTACACGCATTTGTATCTCAGCGGTACGTCTATTTGAGCAAATAGTGTTTCATGTTGTCTGACCAACTCATCATTCGCTTAAATTTTTATTATTTGTTTGCACTGTTTGTCACCGATATTTAACCATTAATTATTGCACTCAACTGTCAGTTCAATTGAAATGCACGATTGACGCCTACAGAATTTGGTTTTGCTTTGACTTTTTAAACTTAAGGAGTGGTCGATAGTTTTTTTTTTTTATAAAAAAAATTATGCATACTTTAATATTTTATATTAAAAAAAGTTGCACTTGCAATTACAGGTACTATATTGTAGAAGTCTGTTAAGTACACTGATTTTGGCATACTGAATTTAACCATACTCTTGCCTGTGAGCAAAGCAGATGAAACAAGAAAAAACTTTAAATTCGGTGGAACCGAAACTTTACTAGCGTTCACAGTTTCAAGCTGTGTACTCAGTATAAAGAAAAAATAAAAACAAGAAAAAACGTTAACTTCGGTTGAACCGAAGCTCTAATACCATTCACACGAAACTTTAAATAGTATTGTAATACATAAAAGTGGGGGCTTAAATGTAGTAGATGTGTAAGATGCCGCAATATCGAATTTCAAGTTTTCCATACAAATGCATAAAAGTGAGCTGTGGGTTTATATAAGACTACCTCAAATGAAGGGCGGCATACGCCGATCTGTATATGTATATGAAACCGTTGTCCACTAAAATCTACCAAATCAAACAAAATTTCAAGCTAATATTGATTTAAATGAAGGATTTTTTCATAAAAAACACAAAATTGCACGGTGGGTTTGTATGCGGTTTAGCACAAAAAGTGGTCGGGCCACGCCCATTACTCTATATATGTTAACTATGTGTTATTCTGATATATGAGCTACATTATTGTACAGTTTCATTTAAATCCATTCAGAAGTTTTTGCTTGAAAGAGTAACAAACATCCACACATTCATACAAACTTTCGTGTTTATAATATTAGTAGGATGTATAAAAAGTAATAGAGTGTCTTCATTATGAAGCGACTACTCTCTTATTGAGCACAGCTCGGGTTGGGATCGATGAAGGGGAAAGTTGGCTTACGAACGTGCGTTCGTTCAGTCGACTCCTTTCAGCCGGTATAGGTTAAATTAGTTGATCAGATCGGTGTAACATATTAAAAAGCTTCAATATAGGTTCCTGCTACATCGTAGCTTCTGCTGTTATACATTTAGATATAAATTTTTCTCACATCGCCAAAATGAGTATTTCGAAATTTATTTTGATTTGCATTTATAGGGTTCTTTTGAATTGTTCTACTCGGCAGTCTTAATCCTTAACGAAGCACTACAAAACTGAAAGTAGTATTATTAAAAAGATTTAGTAAGTCAATATTTTACATGGCTTTTGAATTTTTGTTTAAGTATTTCAGCATTGACAAACTGACAAACACAGGTCTACAAATACCGGGGTCATGTCAGTTGTTGGAAAGCTGAGCATCATTTTCGAACTAATTTGCTGCGTAGAATCCGAATCCGGGGTCATAATTGGCCCATTACATCAGCATTATGATATATTTGAGGTTATGTGCCCGAAAAACGGCGCTTTTTCCTACTTTTGAGGTTATGTACAGGGTGCATTTTTGTGGTCTGTCTCTCCATCATTTACATCATTTAGTACCACTCTTAACCTTTAATTGATCAAGAGATCAATTACGATTTCAAAGTTATGGCTATTCGAAGTTACGAAATATATCCGATCGACTTCATTCTGGTACATAACCTCAAATATCTCAAAATCCTGACGTGATGGGCCAATTCTGACCCCGTACGCAGCAAATTACTTCGAAACTAACCCTTTGCTTTCCAACAATTAGACTGGTAGCTTAGTTACCCGAACATTTTTGTGAATCTGTGCAAATATCGTCACCGTTCGTTGTCCAGTACTTTAAATTTTAGTTACAATAAATTACACTTGCTATTCAGAGTTAGATATTGTATACCTAAAAGGTCAGCGTGTGATGTGATGTCCTGCGTATGTCATTTGAACCAAAGATGACGCCTCAGCTGTGAAATATATTTGCAATGTAGGAATATTTATCTCTGTTATTTTTTGTTCACATGTCCAACCCATTTTTGCTTTTGAGCTCACCATCCTAATTGTGCTTTTTTGCAGCTGCGTTGCGATGTAATTTTTTGTTGTTTTGTGTTGCGAATGTAAGTCCTTTTTACTCCTGTTGTAAAATGTGCGCATGCAATTAGTGCCAAATGTTTCCATATTTTTGCACAGCACACACCCAGAAACGATGACCGCAACCGTCCCACTGCAAAAATGCCCTTTGTCGAGCAGGACACTTTTTACCCTCTATCTATTGTGTTGCCACTTGGTGCAGCATAAATATAGCTATCGATCAGCCAGTAACTGTGCACATTCTTTTCTTTTTTTTTCATCCTGCTTACGCCTGCTTCTCCTACTAGCAAGTCTATATGAAAAACAAGTGAGAATGGTGCAGTCGTGAGTGAACATTTACGAGATACCCTATACCGAATTGAATTGAAGACTATAAATTACAAACATTGACTATGTAGGGGCATGTTCTATAATAAAGTGGTTCTATCTTGACCTGTAAAAAATATTTCCGCGGTATTAACGTAAGATCCATCTAACAAAGGTGACTGTTTTCATTTCACTTATATTGGAATTGACATTTTTATTAAATACACTAGACCATTGCTTCACATACATTTTAATTGGTGGGAACTCTTACCTTTGCAGAGTAACATCGTACAATCCACTTACCCACTTTTAGGATACAGTACAAACAACTTTTCTCTTACATTAAACTTGAAATTTAATATGATAGTTTCTAATGGACGGACATTGCGCATACTTATATAGCAGTGAGTTTGATTTGATGCAAACTTCTACATGTGATCTATTTATCGTAAGTGTTATGCTTCGTTACGGGTAGGTGCACTAACGCCAATCATTTGTTTGGTGTGACCAAATAATAAGTTGCCAACAAACTGAAGGGACAGTGTGCTGGTGATCATCGCCAAGAAAGGTGATAGTTCACTTCGTTATGGAGTGACATTATGCTACTTAATAGCATTAGCAAATGAATGGCTTCTTTGATGATTAAGTGAACAGAGCTTTATAGGGCTTAACATTGAGTTAAGCATTTAGAAGAGAGAGTCATTCCGTGAGATTTAATACTATCAACTCTAACGATAACAATGTCTTCTGGCATACATATACCTTGCAGGACATCCACCCAAAACATACAATCCAAAGAAGCGTAGTTTAATTTCACCAAATCCGAGCATTGTTACTGAAAACGCAGGAGCCTTGGTACTACATGGACACGAAATCGTCAACGATAACCGTTTTATCTACCAGTATTAAAAATAACCAGTATTTTACATAAGGATAATGTCTCGAAAGCAGATGTATTCTGCCGAGTAGATGAAAGTAGAAAGCTGTTTTTGTAAGGAATATCTCTATGTGAAACATACCCCAAAAACCCAAAAAGTCGTATAAGATTCTGACTCATTATAATAAGAAATGAACGCACAGACATAGAAGGGACACAGTGAGATATATTCAACTGTTGTAGAGTCAAAATATTCATTCGGCTAACGTTATGCTTAAGGTCCTGAAGTCTATTACCTTCGAATCAGATCTTCGAATCGTCCATTCACTAATTTATATCTTGGATGAGTTTCTCCATTCACCAGGGTTTAATTAAATGTCTGCCTTAAAATAGTGTAAAATGATTCGGTTGTCACTGGAAGTTGTTTTTCATTGTTTTCGGATAGCTGCGTATTTTGTACGTCATTTTATTGTTTTTAAAGTTGTTTATTTGATAATAAACTGTTTGACGCGATAAATCGAATTCTTTAGCGATATCGATTTCTTTGATGTCGGCATTGAACACAAAACACACAATACACGCACGAAATTCAACTTTGGCACACGAATACGTCGGGTACACGCGTGGCACGATGTGCGCCGTTGCTCCATTCAAAGTCGAATTCATCAAGTCGCAGAAAAGAAATGCTCCAACATGTTCATATACCGGCCTGAGTTCACCCTCAATAGTCCATTAATCCCAGCTAAGGAAAATGCACATCACACTGTGACTTTAGGTGACTTTCATGCAATAATCGGTTATTGGTTTCAGCCCAGTAGCGCATGATTTGTTTTTTAACGCATTCATTCAAGTCAAAATCAAGGCATCATCGCTGAAAAGCAAAAACAAGAAGAAAAGTAGGCATCAACGGCAAACGCAACCTCTTCACTGTTTCAACGAAATAAAGCTTTAGAACCACGCCTGTTGATATGTATTATTCCCTCCATGCTTCAATTCTTACAGCCTGAATGGCCTATATTTCAAAAAAGAAAGTTATGCTACCGCACCCTGTATTATAATTTAGCAACAATGTTTGAAACGCGTAAAGGTAAGCATGGGAGACCCCATAAATTATCCAGGTATATTCGTGATCGGCAGAACAAGCCGAGTTCATATATCGTTCATTTTGTTCGGGCTTGACGTTAAATCTGGATGCGGATTTCAGTAAAATCATGCATACACCGATAAACTCAAATATACCGTTACCTTGGTAAATGACCCAAATTAAAAATATCTGTTTTTTGTGTTTAGCGCACCCAAATTACTCTAAAAAGGTTAAATAAAACGTTTTTTTTTTAATGTGAACTTACATGCATTAAATTTAACTTAAATGTTTGCTGTGTCCTTGCCACTATTTTTAACAGTTATTGAATTGGGAGCGAAAATAAGTTTCAAGTGATTTTTTTTTAATTTCAAAGCTTTATTGTGAGAAAACTATTACAAATAAATTACTAAAATAATATTGTCCATCGCTAGCCACAATTTGTTCACAGCTTTCAGGACTACGCGATTTTGTGAGTTCGTGTTGAGTTTGCCATGAGTCTTCGTCAAGAAATGCCTTTTCCTCTTTAAATTGTTTTCTGAGGATATGAACGCTCCTTCATTGCCATATCGAAAACGATACTTTTATATATTCTAAACTAAAACTAATACATTTTCTTTCTTTTTTTTTGTGTACTACAATTCAAAATAAATGTAAAACGTCCGGAATGCTGGTGTGAATGTTTATTTATACACGATTGCTTATTCAAGTTCATTTTACATTGGGAAATAATTTGTATACCAGTATATTTATATTTCCTCAATGCGAAAGACGGAATAATGACCAACATCCTGTTTACACAGAAAAATGATCGGCTTCCGATACACGTGTTTCAGGGTTTGCCAAACCCTTCATCAGTCGTGTAGGCCTTACATTACTAATGATTGCTTATATACAGGATGTCTCAAAAAAAAAAAGTTCACATTTAAAAAATCGATAAAAAAAAAGTAAGTAGTTTATTGAACAAATGTTTATTGCATATTAAAATATGTGCACACTTTGGGAATTTAGTATTTCTTAAAAATGATATTGTCCAAATGTAAACCGTTGCGTTCACGGCATTTATTTAATCGAGCACTAAAATTTCCTATGACGGCTAGGCAGGTATTCTCCGTGATGGCTGCCATTTCGTGACGGATATTTTCTTTTAATTGAGTCAGGGAAGTCGGTTTGTTGCCGTAAACTTAAGATTTGGCGTAACCCCACAGAAAAAAGTCCATAGGGGTTAAATCGGGACTTTGTGGAGGCCAATTTATGTCACCTCTTCTGGAGATCAATTTGCCAGGAAAAATTTCATGAACTCGTGGTAGAGACCTGTTGGACGTGTTTGAAGTTGCTCCGTTTGTGTAAAATGCGGAACAATGATGATCTATGCACGTTTAAAGCAACAGCACGCTTTCGAATCGAAAGGTCCGGGTTGTCACGAACTGACTGAGTAACACTGTCTACGTTTTCGAACGTTCTCGAAGACCTTGGACGTCCGGATTTTAATTTTTAAAGCGTTGAACCGGTCTCTTCAAACTTCTCGACCCATTTTCCAATGAATCGAGTTCTTGGCGCATCATTTAAATGACGAACATATCGAATACTGCAGAATTTTTTACGCGCTACAGTCGCTGAATTACCATTTTTGTAAATCTCACGTACAGATTATGTTCTGTCTGAACATATTTTATGTACCATAATTTTCCAATAGAGTTCGGTGACTCTCAGCTGTAATTTACTTTGAATTAAAGAGAAAAGTTCTTCCCGCAAAGGCTCTTTCTTTGATTATGTCGAAATCTATGTTGATTACAGTGTGGCTTTTGTCTGTTTTACCCTATAAAAACTTCATCTACCGGTGAAATGGTATTAACAGTTTGCCTAAAAGTTTGTAACGCATTAACGGGGCATCGTAGGCTCCATAGAGTATATACAATCTTGACGAGATGAGTCGATCTACCGTGTTCGTCTGCCCGTCTGTATGTTGTTGCGCATTCTTTGGAGAGCAATTTCTATGCTATCTTTCTATTGCATATTCTTTTTATTGCTGTTTGATAGAGTATCAAGAGTGACCCGCCATGGGCTAGCCCCAATACAAATCCACCGCTCACTTTTGACATTTTGTGTGAAAAACTTTTTTATTGTAGTCAATATAAACTTAATAATTATTATGATAGCTTTTATTGGACGTACACTTCACATATACATTAATGGGTGCGACCCCCCCCCACTTTTTGGGGTAATTCCATGCAATTTTGTGCTTTGTGTTTTGTATGAAAATCCTGTTTATTAAAATTTATGAACTGCCGCTTAACATACAAAGACTAATGGGCGTGTTACGAGTATGCTCACTTTTTGGGGTACTCCCCATACAAATCTACCGCTCAATTTTGTATTTTTGTATGAAAAACTTATCTATTTTAATAAATAATAGCTTGAAATTCGTTTTAGTGGACGGTCGCTTCATATATATATTCCAATCCATAATCCGCCCACTTTTTGAGGTACTCCCATACAAACCCACAGCATACTTTTATGCATTTATATAAAAACCGTCAATATCAACTTGAAATTCGATATGGTGAAATTTTATAGATGGTCGCTTCATACACATCTGCTAGTGAGCATGCGTATGTTTTACAATACGTTTTAAAATTTCGTGTGAATGGCCAATGGCTGTCAAACACAAACTTAATTTGCATTATTACCAAAATTGCCAAGCGAAGCGAAGATGGAATAATAGATGATACTTGTCAGAAACAAACTTGTTTAAAAACTGAAAGCGCCATTCATCGTCAAATCGTGTACCCTCATTACCGTGAATGTCAAAATAACATATGATTTCAAAATAAACCAGTAGATGTGTATTTAATTATGAGTTTATGGGTGCAATTTCATTGTTGTTTCGGCCTTTGTGTTAACAAGACGAACATTTTTCTATGATTTTTCTAAAAATAATTTTTTATGTGCGTCGTAGCAAGTCAAAGTCCTGTCAAATCATATTCTCTGCACACGTATGTAACAATGTGTGGGTGTTTATAGCATCGTAAAACAGTCAAAAACATACGCCTCGTAAAGCAAAATCTCTGGCAACAAACGCCACACATTCTTTATGATTCTCTCAGGCATTTATGACTCTTTCTCTGGAGCAGTGTGCATGGCTCCTTTATGCCGCTATATCCTGTGGCAGACATCTGTCTCACAACGGCAGCTTTGCTTTGCCTCAGAACATACTCATCGATATCGTGCCCGTGCTCTCTACGAACTCATCCTTTCCTTTGTCGCATATCCTGTCAAATGCCATGCTAAACCGATAATCCAATCATAAGTTATAGTCAAATGAGTTTGCTCTTCAATAAATTTTCACATTTTTTTTTCTTCCTTATTCGATTTCTACGCCTTTGGTGTCCTTGCCGCCTTTCTACTCCTTGTTAAAGTTGCCTTCATACTCGTCCTAGTCAGCTTGAAAACTTTTATTTGTCCTTGTTGTTCTTGGTTTTATGCTCTTCACACAGAGTGTGAATGTCTAGTACTAAAATTTAGGCACAATGTTTGCAACGCCTTTAAAGAAGCATCGGAGACTCCATAACGTATATATAGAATATTTATGACAAGCGCACCAAGACGAGTCGATCTAGCCGGTTCCGGTCCACCGGTCTGTCTGTCTGTCTGTCTGTCTGTCTGTCTGTCTCTCTGTGCGTTCGTCTTCGTCCTATTCCCACAATCTTTAAAATATTGGTTTGAAAGTTGGTATCGATAATTTTTATAATTAAAACTCACGTTCAAACATGATCGCAATTTATTCACTAGAAGCTACAGCTCCTGAACAAAAACACTTTGTATTGACATATTTGGTTTTATCGAACATTTGTGAACTAAAGGAATTATTTCTAAAATATGAATTGTTTTTAAATTGATCAACTACATACAAAATGTGAATCAGAGTAATAATAGCAGATATTATATAAATTGTACACTTATATCAGCAGATATATGAGCCTTCGATAGCTCCACCGTCTAGCGTGCAGAATAACATCCATACGACTTGGGTTCAACCCACGATCTATCCAAAATTTATTTAATTTTTAATATTTTTCTTTCAAATTACTTTATGCAAAGCTATCTACAACCGTCAAAAATGAAAAGTTCGTGCTAAATATATACGAGTATACGAATAAATATTTTGTAAAATCTAAATATCTCTTCAAAAACTTTACAACTGAAGTAGACACCAGCGTTGCCGAACAAAAAAACAGGCAAGTGTGAAGAGTATCAAAGCTTCGGTTCTTTCGAAGTAAGCGTTTTTTTTTCTTGTTTCATGTTTTTGTTGTTGTTTCTACTCATATGCAGACACTAACCGGCTGTTGCAAAATGCATAGCATACTTTCAGGGCTGTCTGTCTGGATAGCTAGCATTCGGAGTACGAAATTCTTGCTTCTTAGAACCTCTGTGTTGCAAGCATGAATATTCGCTTTTGCCAGCTTTAACCCTTAAACATATCAAATGAAAAAATCTCTTAGTGATGTAAAAACCAAAGGACGAAAGCCTACTTGCAACTCATCAAACATCTGATATCAATTTTGTGAAGAAAGATTAAGATTTTTCATTTGTATTGTTGTGATTGATTGAAATATGTAACTGGGCTATTGTCGTATTGCGATATAGTGTAGGACTTCTGAGAAGATGATTTTAATTAAGTAATGAAAAGACTTCGCTGCTCTAGAAAAGATACTGTATTTTATAGCACAAAACATTGGCAACATAATGAACTCTCAATAGCTGTGGACGGTAGTCCACGCAAGTGACGAAATCCCACCGCATTGTGACTGTTATGGTACGAGACAATAATGTCGCTCTAACTGATAAGTCCGATCGGAGTGACATAACTCCGAAATTAATGTGAGTTTAAAATACATACCCCAATATATTTTGGAGCTCTTATTATTTTTTATTATTATGGATTTTATTATTATTTATATCAAGAAAATCGAACCACTCATTTAAAAATTATTTGTGTAAATGTATGTAACAGACTGAAGAAGACGTGGTAGACCCCACAAAGTATATATATTCTAGATCAGCATCAGAAGATATAGCCATGCTAACTGTCCGTCCAACAGTCATTTCAAACGTCGAGATCTTGGAGACTATTGGATAGGGACTTCAAGTTTGTATGTATATTTCAACTCTTCTATTCACTCTTCAGATAATACCTATGTATTAAACGAGCGTGCTACCCCACTTTAAGGGGATTTTGTGAATGCAATTTGTTTTGTTGTTTGTCTGAATTTAACTACAAACACCAACACACGCGACACACATTTTTAAGTTTTTGTTTCAACATTTTTATACCATTCACACATAGTGAGTCAGTTTGTCTGAAGGTTTGTAACGCATTTAAAGACACATCACAGACCCCATAAAATATATATGTATATTCTTGAGCAGCACGACGAGACGAGTAGATCTACGTCATGTCCGTCTGTCTCTCCGTCTTACTATCTGTCTCTCTGTCCGTCTGGATGGATACCAATTTTTATGGTATCCTGTTGTAAATTAGCAGACTTCTTTTTATTGTAGTCAATTAAAGTAGCAGTACTGGCACACCACGCCCACTTTTTGGGGTAGCCCGCATAAAAAACTCCGCCCACTATTGACTTTTTGTATAAAAAAGTTATTTATTGAAGTCAATATCAACTTAGTAATTTATATGGTTGCGTCTAATGGACGGACCCTTCATATATACACGTACATCAATAAGTGTGACCCAATTTGTTTTTGTTGTTAATTAAGCTAGATGTGCCATATATCGTGTACTTTAAGTCAATCCGTAAAAAATATTCCATATAGGCCCAGATGGACTACCATGAGGGGTGGCCCCCATACAAACATGCCTCCATTTATTCAGTTTTTGAGTGAAAATGTTTCATGATCTCAATTAATTAAGCTCGAAATGCCAAATTTGGTGTATCTGTCATCTATTCTAACAAAAAACACTCATATGTCCAGATCGGTGTACTGAAGAAGGTGCCTTTAACAAGGTACAGGGTATCTCGAAGTCGAGCACACTCGACTGCATCATTCTTTCAGAGACCATCATATATATATATATATATATAATCTGTATATATAAAATTCTTTGTACGCATTCACTGACTGACTGACTGACTCACTGATCATTACACAGCCCAAACCATAAGACCTAGGAGGCTGAAATTTTCACACAGTTTTGCGAAAATCAAATCGAATTGGAAGGAGGTCAAATTCGGGGTCAAAGTTCACACATTGAGAAAAGTGCTTCGTATGAAAAACTTGTTAGTTTTCGAGCTATCTCAACCAAACTTACAGATTGTGGATGTTTTACTATATTTTACATCTTGACCTAGTTTTGTCAAAATCGGGTTACTATATCATATAACTGGCATTGAAAAAATCGGGTTCAAATTAATCTTTAGTATTAAAAACTTATTTGTTTCTTAAGATATCTCAACCAAACTCACAGATTGTTTATTTATTTTTCATTTCTGCGAGCGAATCGAGCAGGGGGTTATCGAGCAAAGCGAGCATGGGGCGGAGCCCCCTAGATATATATATATATATATATATATATATATATATATATATATATATATATATATATATATATATATATATATATATATATATATATATATATATATATATATATATATATATATATATATATATATATATACTTGTCCGTTCCACCGTCTATCCAGGGTGAAAAATACTTAACGACCTGTTCTCATCTATATACATATATATATATATATATATATATATATATATATATATATATATATATATATATATATATATATATATATATATATATATATATATATATATATATATATATATATATATATATATATATATATATATATATATATATATATATATATATATATATATATACTTGTCCGTTCCACCGTCTATCCAGGGTGAAAAATACTTAACGACCTGTTCTCATCTATATACATATATATATATATATATATATATATATATATATATATATATATATATATATATATATATATATATATATATATATATATATATATATATATATATATATATATATATAAATTTTCATTTTACATTAAAGGAAGTATAGAACAATTTTTGAAACTTATTCAGATAAGCGGCATATACATGCATACTTTTTTAAACAAATGCTTATTTTTGAATTACATTAAAACCCAAATTCTATTAACAAAAATTTGATTAATTAATATTAAAAGCCAACGGTTTTCTTTCATTCTGTGCCACTCTAATATCATCCCGCACACATGACCATTTAAGGCAAACACATGATAGCTAGACGATTTTTTAGCTATCAGCTTTTTATCGTCCACGAAAGTATGTAGACGTGATTAAAATGTTTGCGCTGTCTTTGTTTTAAATTAATTAAATAAATGCGTTAATTCAATCTGCAAAAATTATAGCCTATGTGTTATTCTAATATATGAGCTATATTATTGTAAAGTTTCATTAAAATCCATTCAGTAGTTTTTGCGTGAAAAAGTAACAAACCTCCACATATCCATACAAACTTTCGCGTTTATAATATTATTTTTGTATTATGAAATAGAAACTTCTGAAAAACCCTAATCAAGTACCATCCGATTAGCGTGCAAGCGACTATCTTGATGTGGACGTTATTTTTTTTTTAAATATTTGACGAGAAAACGTAAACGAAATGAACCATACTTGAAATGGACACACTGGACATGGGACACGCCCATTTGTATATTTATATGAAGTGGCTGTTCATAAAAAGCCACCAGTGGGTTTGTATGGGATTTACCCCTAAAAGTGGGCGAGTGACACCCATTAATATATATGTGAAGCGTCTGTTCATTAGAAGTTAACATATCAATTATTAAGTTTATATTGACTTCAATAAAATAGATTTTCGTACAAAAAGTCATAAGTGGGCGAGGCGGGTCAATCTTGATACTCTATTAAACTGCAATAAAAAGGAGTTTATGTGGCAATTTTCAACTCGATACCATAAAATTGGTCGAGTTCCATACTCGAATATTTCCATAAGTAGAACAGAAGAATTGGTGGGAAAGACATCGAAATACATGAAATACACACGATTTAGATGGATCGATGAGAAGGAACGTTGCTGTAAAGTATAGTGCACAGGTGAGTATGGTGAGTTCACAGGTTTAAAAATAAGGAAACAATTGCAACATCATTCGAATCTGGTAAAGTTAATTTTGAAAAGGTGGACAAAGCAGTCGCTGATTGTTTTTTAGCAGCTTTAAATCAAAACATGGCCCTATCTGGAGGGCATGTAGTCTGGTGAGGATGACTTTAAAGCTTGATAAATGGAAGTAATGATACAAATTAAATTCTATTGAACTGGCACTTTTTTTTACTAAATATGACATCCAACTGGTAACCGCTTGAGCAGGCAGAAATTCGAAATTCGAAATTGAAATTGAAATTATTCAAATCAAATTCTTTAAGGAAGTGTGAAGTAGCTTTGTTGATATATCAGAATATATGGAACATCGTTACTTTGTTATTTTGAAATAACCGATATAATATGGCGATACTATTTTGACTTTTTCAACAACATGTTCATGATTGTCGAATAGATTCGACGATGGTTTCTGAACGTCAATGACCTGCACTGCAACAATCCGCTAATAGCACGGAAGTAAAAAATGAAAATTTGATTTAGTTTATAGAGAATGTGTGGCGGTTGTGGAATTATATTTAAATTGTAATTTTTCGATTTTACTTAAATTAAATACAGCGGCAGTAATATTTGGCAAATTGTAATGCATATATATTATGAATAATTCAATTGTGTCACCCATTATAATTATAACTACAATATGAGGTGATGCTGGATTCAAGAGAAAAGTTCAAAAGCTATAATCGAATACAGGCAGATTAATCTGTATTGATATTGAAACATATTCATTTCCCGTTCGATCGCATCTGAATGCAGAAGTCGCTGCCTCACTGTGTTTTATCTCAATTATTAATAAAGCCGCAAGACACCTGCCGCATAGTTAATTAAAGCAAAAAATCGCTGTTATTGTTGAATTTACTACAATAATTAAACAAAAGTTTAAAAGATAGTGAACTAATAAGAAATTATAATAATAATAATAATAAGAAAAATTATAACCAAATTGTGTGCTGGAAATAGAAAGTTCCGCCAGTCTCGGATCCACCCAATCAATTCTTTTACTATACGAGTAGAATTAAATCCTATATGTATGCTAGTGGATGTTTATCTAATAGTGAAATTATAACAACTATGTATATAAATGCTACAGTGTTAGCACCGGAGGAACACACATTTTTGTACCGACCTTCATTTGACCTTCTACACAGCACAAAGTCAACCAAGGGCATATTGAAGAGTAAAAAGCTCTTAATAATGTGCGCTCATAAATAGCAACTGCTTCTATGTTTTTATTAAACATAATAAAAAATATAAAAATTAGATGAAATGATGAATTAACCTAAGAAGCAACTAAAATGTATTTAATACAAAAACAAAAAACCACAAATTTAGAAGAAATGTTAGAAATGAATTAATTAAAGTAACTAAATTTTGAGCAAACATATCCAAACTAAAATTAAGGGTTAATTCATTACAAAAACAAGAAAAAACGTTAATTTCGGTTGAACCGAAGCTCTAATACCATTCGCACGAAATTTTAAATTGTATTGTAAAACATAAAAGTGGGGGTTTAAATTGGGGCTACCCTAAAAAGTGGGCGGTACACACCCGCTAGTATATGTGTATGAAGCGATGTAGTTGCTGTGTAAGATGCCGCCATAACGAATTTCAAGTTGATATTGACGTTTTCCATACAAATGCATAAAAGTGAGCTGTGGGTTTATATGGGACTACCTCAAAAAGTGGGCGGGACACGCCCATTTGTATATGTATATGAATCGGTTGTCCACTATAATCCACCAAATCAAATATCAAGCTAATATTGATCTAAATGATGAATTTTTTCATAAAAAACACAAAATTGTTCGGTGGGTTTGTATGGGGGTTACCCCAAAAAAGTGGACGGGCCACGCTCATTAGTCTATATATGTAAAATGGCACCATTTCGCATGTCAACCCAATATTGACTTTAATAAAGAATTTTTCATACAAAAAGTGAAAAGTGGGCAGTAGGTTTGTATGGGGGATACCCTAAATAGTGGGCGGGCCACAACCGTTATTCAATGTATGTAAAGCGGCTAACCATAAAAAGGCATCACATTGCATTTCAACCTAATATTGACTTTAATAAAGAAGTTTTCATACAAAAAGTCAAAACTGGGCAGTAGGTGTGTATGGGGGCTACCTAAAACAGTGGGCCAGTCCCACCCAGTAATGTATATGTCAAGCATCCGTCCATGAAAAGTCACCATATCAATTATTAAGTTGATATTGACTACAATAAAAAAATTTTTCATACAAAAAGTCAAAAGTGGGCGTTGGGTTTGTATGGGAGCTACCCCAAAAAGTGGGCGTGGCGGGTCAATCTTGACACTCTAACAAACTGCAATAAAATGAAGCGTATGTGCAAAATTTTAACTGCATAGCATAGAAATTGGTTCCCAAAAAATGCGCAACAACATACAGACGGACATACGGACAGACAGGCAGACAGCCATACAGACAGACAGACGGACATGGCTAGATCGATTCGTCTCGTCGAGCTGATCAAGAATATATATATACTTTATGGGGTCTACGATGCCTCCTTTAATGCTTTACAAACTTTGAGACAAACTGATAATACCATTTCACACTATGTGTGAATGGTATAAAAAGGCAGCTAAAAAAAAAAAAAAAAAAACAAATGTTAAAAATCATTCAAAACATAATGTTAAATTTAATATAAGTTTTCATAACATTTCAACTTTTAATTGCATCAGCTACTTAACATAATTACATTATGCTATGTTAGGCTCATGGTTTTGTTATGTTAAGTAACAGACGATCAATTTGTTGCTAGCTATAGTTAACAGGAAATAGTAATGCACATATTATTGTATTAACTTCAATTTTTGTAGTTGCTTCTACAATATTTAATAAGCAAATTCTAAAAACCAACAAGCAGTAAATCTGTATTGTTTGTTGGTTTTTAGAATTTGCTTATTAAATATTGTATTTTCACAGAATTATAGTAACGGCTGGTTTGAGCTCAAAACATCGCCTCTTCGATCATCAACAAAATATCAGAATCGGCAACAGAATCAGCAGTAATAAAAGAAAACGAGTAAGTCATAATAAAACCAACAAGGTGCACTCAGTTTAATCAATGCTAAAACCTATTAAAATTTGCTAAATTACTATTCAATTTAAATTTTGCATAATTCTTAAATACTTAAATGAAATTATTTGTATAAAAATTATTAACTTGACAATTAAACTAAATTTATATTTATAGTTGCTAAGAAAATGAAAGGAGTGTACAATTTAAGTATATCTAAATCTCATTTAATATAGATTGAAAATTAAATTTTAGATAATCTATTTACTTTGGAAGATTCGGATGATAAAATGGTATGCGGTTAAAATAAAATAAACTAAACAAAACATTTAAGCTGTTATAAGGAACGACCTAATAAATATTCTAGAGATTGATCATATTGTGTGGGAAAATATAAGGTCATAACACCTGATCCTATCATCACTATATATATCTTGACGTCTGTCTGATGTCTATAATACTTATGTAATTTATTTTATTGTGTCTTGTAGTGTTGGCAGTTAGAAATTAATTTGTTTGTTGAGATATCCAGCGGTATAGATAATTGGTTGGTCAAGAAACTACCCCGTCAGTCGAGACTAGCCTACAAAAGACTTGCCAAGCAGGACGAATTGTCGACCTCCATCCACCGTAACGTTTATTTATTAAACAAACAATGCAACATCGCAATATAACAAATGATCAAGCGATCAAAATTGTGAAATATTGGTATTGTAATTACGATAGCATTATTACTACCGGTTTCAATGTCACAGAAATCAATCAAAAATATATTTCGTAAAAAGGACGAAGTACAACAATTAATGAATGTGTTATTACCAATTTATTACCTGGAGAGGAAAAAGTTTATCTTCAATCTAATTCTGTCCGGCAATGCGGACTGTATGCTTTAGAATTCTGGAAACCCTTAAACCCGTCCGTATGGTTTACCATCTCATAAAATGCTTTTAAATAAAAATGCTATTTTTATGTTATTTAATAATCTTAACGTTAAATACAAATTAGTGACGCAAGAATAGTAGTAACTCATTAAGTTCACTATCACTGCTAAATTGATCAACTCCGGTAAAACTGGTCTCATACCGCGCACTAAACTTACGTCTTCTAAATCAACCACGCCTTTCCAAATGATAAGAAACCAATTCCCAATAGATATATCCTTCGCTATAGCCATTTATAAAGCACACGGGTCAGAAGGTTAAAGTCGCAATGTAGTAATTTGTTTTCCATGAGGAGTTGTTTATGTGAGGTTTAACGGAAACCTTTCCTGTGGGTTAAAGTATATTCAATAACATATTTTAAAAATGATGCCATTAAAATAGGATCCGCAGCTTAGTTTACATTACATCCCAGAGTTTAGACTTTGTATGACTTTGTTGCATAAGTCGAGCTCGATCTCACAAATGCACAGTGCTCGAACTTGTATGGAGTTGGTGGCCAAAATACTTCCAGTAGAGATATCAACGTGAAACTTTGGTAAAGGCTTTATAGCTCCATAGCCGACCCTCCCCCCACCCACTTCCACCCCATGTAAGCAAACATTTTTTTCATAAATTTAGTTTTAGAGAAAAGAAGAATATTAACCATTTATAAAATAATAATAAAAAACATAAAAAAAAAATATAAATAAACTATAAAAAATGATAAAAGTGTTATATGACAAATAGCAAATCAAAAACATACTTACTTACTTACTTACTTGGGTGGATCTACAACCGTCTATCGGTCAACGCCGCACCTAGGAAAGCGCACCATTCGGTGTAGTTTAGTGCGCGCAGGCGCCAGTCGCTGGCAATCCGGAGCTTCTTCAGTTCATCATAGACCTGATCTTACCATCTAAAGCTCATCATACAGCTCATACAGCTCATACAGCTCATACAGCTCATATAGCTCGTGATTCATAGGGGTCCTAAACTCGACGCCAACTCTACGGAGATTCTTTCTCTCAAACACTCCTAAAGACGCTGCATCCGTTGATGTCAGTGTCCATGCTTCTGTGCCATACAGCAGGACTGGGATTATCAGTGTCTTATAGATTTTTATCTTCGTACTTCGAGAGAGGCCTCTACTTCTTCTAAATTACTTGCTGAGTCCAAAGTAGCAGCGATTAGCAAGCGTGATTCTTCGTCTGATCTATCAGCTAACATTGTTGTCGCTGGTAATTTCCGTTCGCAGATAGACGAAGTTTTCTACAACATTGAAGTTGAAATTCTCCATACTCACAGACCGTCCAAGACGCGCTGATGGTCTGCGAGTGGACACCAAGTACTTCGTCTTGTCCTCGTTCACCGCTAGGCACATGAGACGTGACTGTTTCTCAATCTCCGAGAACGCCCTGCGTACTCGCCGTTCGTTGATGCCTATGATGTCTATGTCATCAGCATATGCGAGTAGCATCACTTCCTTATGGAAGATCGTGGCCGATCGAATCAAAAACATATTTTACTAAAATTGATTTGTGGCTTGCGTTGTAATTTTCGCTGTCCTGTTATGAAAGTATCTCAACTTAAAAGTTAACAATTAAACCAGTCGGTATTTGTGAAGTTTTGTTCCTAGACTCAGCAGCTTCACCAGTTAGTTCTCCAATCGATACCCGTGCACTAAGAGCGTGAATTAAAATTTTTTGGACTGAGGGTGGAAGGTAGTACCATGAATATTTCTTTGTCAGTTCCTTAGCAGTATCCAGCGCATATTTCCCAAATTTTATACCATGCACGATTATATCTTGATCAAGGCTTGTTATGTCAGCAGACAAGCCAGAGTTGTTGAAAAATTCTTTTGCAGTGTTTGCATCATAAGAAGACCCACTCCCTTCAGTTTTTGGCTTGTCGACTATTTGTCACATTTTCTATCGGAATTTAAATTGAACATTTTGTTTTCTTTTCAGAAATTGTGCTTTTACTTCTAAGGACCTAATTTAATACATGAAGATAATATACAAAACATCTAATATATGCATCTAAAGGTGGTAATCATAGTGATATTTTTTAACTTTTTTCCGTTGTTTTATTGTTAATTTCAGTTGTTTTGGCAGTACATATGTAACATTTTGCGGATGAAGTTTGAGTTAAGGCATTACATACTTTATCATCCACCATTGTAAATTGTAGAATATGTATCGTTTAGTGAGCAGAGTTTGGAATTTCTTCTTGAAATACATCATTTCATCGATGAACAATTGCAGGGAGTCTTTTTTTAAATTGAAACATGATAGGACAGCAATAGCGATGGACGACGGGCAAGATTTTTTCCAAATTGTTTTGGTACTACGAGTATCATCTGGTTTTGTTACTAGTTGGAGCTGGACGTATGATGTGACAAATAAGTTACTTTCTTTCAAATTATTATTTTCAACTTTCTGTTTGCATTCGCTGTGTCCCGAAGTGCCATTAAACCCATATTTCTAATTAATGTAAGAACGTTTACAGACTCATCCAAAACTTCAATATCGATGGATTCATTTATATAGTAGCAAAACGCAAATCATCAGTAGCGGACACTTCCATTTCTGCTATTTCTTTACTGGAACTATATTAATTATATAAGAAATACACATCAAGCGAAAATTATTTTAAAATAAAGCTGAGTGAGACGCATCTCTGCAGTAGATCCTATTATAAGCTGTTGGGATATGATCTACATTTAGCTAACCACCCTGATGAGAATCGTATGCGTGGTGGAGCTGCTGTACTCATTCGTTCGTCGCTTAATCATCATTCTCTAGGCTCTGTGCGCACTGATGCTATGCAAGCCGCTATTGTTAAAGTGTCTAGTGGTCAAGGTCGCGCGCTGTTTGACTGTATTGTCAACTCAAATTTCGAAGTGCTTGCAACTGGAGGGCCGACTTACTACCTTTATGATAGCACTCGTCATCCTGATGATCTGGACTGTGCAGTATATACTGGCATTCCATCAAGCCGACTGTGTATCTTTGACTCTAGGAATCTCAACACTGATCATTCACCACTTATTGTAGATGCCAGTTTTTCTGTTTTCATCTATCGTTGAGAAAATCGAACTTAGACGCGTCCGACTTATCTCGATGCCAAACAGAAGTGGCCAAAATAAAGTTAGGAAGATGGCGTGCTCGAATTGTTCGATGCAGCCGAAAAGAAACGTATGTGTCAAAAGTAAAAGATTCATAGAGTTGACGCATAGATTGGAATGTGGGAAGCACAGGGTGTGCCGGAAAATAAACGTTAAAAAATACGATTCAATTCAATTCAAATTTACAACGCAGCGTAAACTGTTGTGACGCAGCACAACCAAATAATTATTAAATTAATAGAAACATATTTAGACGGCGCCACCCGACGCCTTGGCCGTTGTGACGCGTCGCGAACAACTTGTCATACAGGTCAATGATATTCAATTGAGGTAAAAAAAAGTCATTTATAGCATATTTCAGGTATACTAGTTGGTCCCCACGACGTTTTACGCGGCCCTCCCCTTTTCCCTGCCACTCCTTCCCCTTCCCCTTGCCACTCCATCCCCCTTCCCCACTTTCCACATGCTCATTTACTCTACCACCAATTACAACCTACACCTCTTCTTGTCCCTTCCACCCCTTCACCACTTGCGCTGCCCCCATTCCTCTGTCCCTTTCCCTAGCACTTCTTACTTTCGACCCCTTTTCCTTACCCCCTTGCGATCCCATTAACATGTATTCAACATTTCATCATTCTATCTTAAATGTTACCCAGCGCGTTGCTGCTATTTCCTCTGATACCCCTGCTTCCCTATGACCCCTTATTATACCACCCATTCCATTCCCCTACCCTATTCTCCCCTGCCAGAGATAATTTAAATCTGGTCCAGCCGTTCATATAAAAATACTAAAATGGATTATATATATATATATATATATATATATATATATATATATATATATATATATATATATATATATATATATATATATATATATATATATATATATATATATATATATATATATATATATATATATATATATATATATATATATATATATATATATATATATATATATATATATATATATATATATATATATATATATATATATATATATATATATATATATATATATATATATATATATATATATATATATATATATATATATATATATATATATATATATATATATATATATATATATATATATATAGAGAGAGAGAGAGAGAGAGAGAGAGAGAGAGAGAGAGAGAGAGAGAGAGAGAGAGAGAGAGAGAGAGAGAGAGAGAGAGAGAGAGAGAGAGAGAGAGAGAGAGAGAGAGAGAGAGAGAGAGAGAGAGAGAGAGAGAGAGAGAGAGAGAGAGAGAGAGAGAGAGAGAGAGAGAGAGAGAGAGAGAGAGAGAGAGAGAGAGAGAGAGAGAGAGAGAGAGAGAGAGAGAGAGAGAGAGAGAGAGAGAGAGAGAGAGAGAGAGAGAGAGAGAGAGAGAGAGAGAGAGAGAGAGAGAGAGAGAGAGAGAGAGAGAGAGAGAGAGAGAGAGAGAGAGAGAGAGAGAGAGAGAGAGAGAGAGAGAGAGAGAGAGAGAGAGAGAGAGAGAGAGAGAGAGAGAGAGAGAGAGAGAGAGAGAGAGAGAGAGAGAGAGAGAGAGAGAGAGAGAGAGAGAGAGAGAGAGAGAGAGAGAGAGAGAGAGAGAGAGAGAGAGAGAGAGAGAGAGAGAGAGAGAGAGAGAGAGAGAGAGAGAGAGAGAGAGAGAGAGAGAGAGAGAGAGAGAGAGAGAGAGAGAGAGAGAGAGAGAGAGAGAGAGAGAGAGAGAGAGAGAGAGAGAGAGAGAGAGAGAGAGTATATATATATATATATATATATATATATATATATATATATATATATATATATATATATATATATATATAGAGAGAGAGAGAGAGAGAGAGAGAGAGAGAGAGAGAGAGAGAGAGAGAGAGAGAGAGAGAGAGAGAGAGAGAGAGAGAGAGAGAGAGAGAGAGAGAGAGAGAGAGAGAGAGAGAGAGAGAGAGAGAGAGAGAGAGAGAGAGAGATGGCATGTGGTATTCGTCGCCATTGAAGTTACCGGCACCGGGATTGACGTTTCGGAAGATGTATGGCCCAATGACGTCACCTAACCAAAATCCACAACAAACAGTAAGTTTCTCCAGGCACAATGGAGACCCTTGATACTGCTTTAGATTCATTTCCAAATGATCCAGAGCCCAATCAGTGAACGTAAATGGTAAAAAGTTGAGAATGTCGCAGCACAAACGTGAAAGAATGACAGCGTTGCCACCTAAAAAGGCACAGAAATAATCTATCAAAATTCAGATGTATGCTTCATTTTCCAGAACTGGTTTTTGTTGTTTATTGAGTTTTTAAGTTCACTGATATTTATGATATTTAGCCATTAAATAAATGATGATGACATTATCCCTTCTAATATTGTTCTTAAAGAAGTTATTCGAGTGTTTTGTAATTAAACATGTCGTACATAATAGTAACAATACTTTACAACTGATATTTACTACTATGCTTTAAAATAAAATAAATTTCATTACTAAATGCATCCATTTACATTAGTTAATTACAGATTATATTACCATTCGGTGACCAACCACAATGCGATGTATTCGCACAGTAAATATGTATATATAATAATGTTATATACATACCTAGATATGTACTTAGAAATTAAATTATTTTTAAATTCATGCGTAGCCACAACTAATCTACTCGTATACTTTTTGGAATCAACGCCTACTTCTTTACTGTTGAAACTACATATTAACTAAGAAATATGTATTTTCAAATTTCGATACAACAATTTTGTTTGAGATTTATTTACGATTATTCATACGAAACTTCGTTTTTTATCGTTCGTCCTCGCATGCATTCGTTTACTGGTTTTATAGGAATTTTTATTTCATTTTAAATCTCACACGCTTCAATAAATTTCAAACTTTATCTCTGATTCCTAGCCAAGCAGCCCAATAGTATGCAATAGCTCATAAATAAATATAGAATATGAAAATATGTGCTTATTGTGTGTCTCTGTGTACATATGTGTATGAATGGCAACTAAAAATAAACGAGACGCAAAAGAAAACACAGACAGACGGACAGACGGACAGACGGACGTTGTTGCGAATTGGAAAAAGTAAAAAAGGAAGACGCAACAGTGAAAATCACAGCGTAAACTAATTATGGTTGCCTTTCAACACACACACACACACACACACACACACACACACACAGATATAAATATACACATAGAAACATCACTGTGCACGATAGTCCACACAAGTGACGAAAGCACACCTTAGTGTGGCTGCAGCACAAGACTATATTATACGCGCAATATCTAAGTTTTTACAATGATAAGTCTAACTATCTATCTATCTATCTATCTATCTATCTATCTATCTATCTATCTATCTATCTATCTATCTATCTATCTATCTATCTATCTATCTATCTATCTATCTATCTATCTATCTATCTATCTATCTATCTATCTATCTATCTATCTATCTATCTATCTATCTATCTATCTATCTATCTATCTATCTATCTATCTATCTATCTATCTATCTATCTATCTATCTATCTATCTATCTATCTATCTATCTATCTATCTATCTATCTATCTATCTATCTATCTATCTATCTATCTATCTATCTATCTATCTATCTATCTATCTATCTATCTATCTATCTATCTATCTATCTATCTATCTATCTATCTATCTATCTATCTATCTATCTATCTATCTATCTATCTATCTATCTATCTATCTATCTATCTATCTATCTATCTATCTATCTATCTATCTATCTATCTATCTATCTATCTATCTATCTATCTATCTATCTATCTATCTATCTATCTATCTATCTATCTATCTATCTATCTATCTATCTATCTATCTATCTATCTATCTATCTATCTATCTATCTATCTATCTATCTATCTATCTATCTATCTATCTATCTATCTATCTATCTATCTATCTATCTATCTATCTATCTATCTATCTATCTATCTATCTATCTATCTATCTATCTATCTATCTATCTATCTATCTATCTATCTATCTATCTATCTATCTATCTATCTATCTATCTATCTATCTATCTATCTATCTATCTATCTATCTATCTATCTATCTATCTATCTATCTATCTATCTATCTATCTATCTATCTATCTATCTATCTATCTATCTATCTATCTATCTATCTATCTATCTATCTATCTATCTATCTATCTATCTATTTCTACACCAGAAATAGTCATGATACGTACATTCAGAATATGTTAAAACACGTTATATCGCATCACCGCAGTTTGAACTATAGGGGATTGGAAATACCTACCTCAAGCTGAATTGGTATTTTTATACCATTTACACATAGTGTGAAATGGTATTATCAGTTTGTCTGAAAGTTTGTAACGCATTAAAGGAGCCATCATAGACCCCAGTATAAAGTATATATATTCTTGATCAGCTCAACGAGACGAATCCATCTAGCCATGCCCGCATGTCTGTCTGTCTGTCTGTCTGTCTGTCTGTCCGTCTGTATGTTGTTGCGCATTTTTTGGGGACCAATTTGTATGCTATCCAGTTGAAATTTTGCACATATACTTCTTTTTATTGTAGTTTAATAGAGTATCAAGATTGATCTGCCAAGCCCACTATTTGGGGTATCTCCCATACAAACCTACTGCCCACTTTTGACTTTTTGTAAGAAAACTTCTTTATGAAAGGCAATATTAGGTTGAAATGCGATATGGTGCCTTTTAAGAGACAGCCGCTAAACATACATAGACAATTGGGCGTGGCCCGCCCACTTTTTGAGGTAGCCCCCATACAAACCCAACGTGCAATTTGGCGTTTTTTATGAAAAAAATCCTTCATTTAGATCAATATTAGATTGTAATTTGATTTTGTGGATTTTAATGGACAACCGCTTCATATACATATACAAAGGGGCGTGTCCCGCCCACTTTTTGAGGTAGTCCCATATAAACCCACAGTTCACTTTTATGCATTTGTATGGAAAACGTCAATATCAACTTGAAATTCGATATGGCGGCATCTTACACATCTACTACATCGCTTTATACACATCTACTAGTGAGCGTGTACCGCCCCCTAGTTAAACCCCCAGTTTTATGTATTACAATACTATTTAAAGTTTCGTGTGAATGGTATTAGCGCTTCGGTTCAACCGAAGTTAACGTTTTTTCTTATTTATTGATTCTTGGCGCCGAGTTGAGTCCAACGTGAACAAGATCAGCAAAATCGGCCCAGCGCTAAAATCTTATGAGTTTTTTAAATTTTTGTCAAGTTAATGAAATAGTTTGTGTGTCTGTTTGAATCCTTCAGAAAATCTAAATTTTGTTGATACAGGATTTTACTTACGTGAGCCGAGATATAGCAACGCAAATATCAGGTTGTGCAATATTATATATTATGTCCCAATGCGTCATACTAATGGCTGTTGCATCTCTTAAACGCAGCATTGACATAAACCTTTTATACTCTAATACCTTTTTGCTTTTTGGATTTTTTTTCATATGTATATATGTATGCATACATATGCATAGATTAAATATATGTGAATGTGTCTCTACATTTCTCTGAGGTGCTCTACGAAGCCTCCGTGATTTACAAAGCACCTTTGTCTATCAAAAAATCAAATCACGGTGTTTTCTGTGATTTAGAAAATCAAGGAATGTCCAAGAATTTGCAAAGTATTCATTTCGTTCGTTCTAACTTTCAATTAGAAAATAGAAGGGCTTATAAATTCAATTTGGCAAGAATGAAATGAAATGAAAACAACTTTCGACGCGATCCTAGCTCATTTTATAAATTTGTTAATATCAAACGTAAATATTGGTCATACCCTTCGACCATGCTTTTTAATGATATAACTGTCACCTTCGCACAAGATACTTCTGATTTGTTTGCAGCTGGTTTGCTTGGTTTCCCATTGTCCTTGCTAAAATGGATTTAGAGTCTTGCACTCAACGTGTTTCGTTTTCGCGTACGTTTTCTAAGAAAAATTAATGTCTTATGTGGTGTACCTCAAGGTAGCCATCTAGGACGAAATTTAATTTGTTTCTTATTTATAAATGATCTTTCTGATGTTTTTTCTCATTGTCATACATTATTGTATGCACATGATGCAAAATTATGTTTGTCATTTAGTGACTCTGCTGGTCATCATATATTATAGGCGGTCCTCAATGCACTGCACAACAGGTGTCAACATAATTGTTTAATTTTGAACAGTGGTAAATGGAAGGTAAGGACATTTTCTCGTAGAAATTCTTTAATTACAGTATACTTTATTAACAACTCTGCACTAGAGCGAGTTTTGTTGTTCAGTGATCTATATGTTTTTTTGTTTTAACCTAAACTTGCTTTCATTGTTCGCATAGATTTTATATCGTACAAAGCTATGGGTTTACTAGGATTTATAAACCTATGATCAAATGAGTTTGATGATCCTTATATAAACAATCTACGATTCACTTTGTTTGGTTCGCCCTATTCCTGTGTCTGGAGCCCACAATACAGTGTCCATAAGGCACATTTAGAATCTGTTCAGAAACAATTCCTTCTATTTGCCTTTCGTAACTTATGGTGGAACCAAAATGTTAAATGACCTCCTTATATTCATCGGCTAAACCTTATAAATCTATAAACTCTTGAAAAGCGTAGATCGATGCTGACCCCCACTACTTTTTTTCAGAAGCTTCTTCTCCGGTGAAGTTTATTCTCAGTATCTATTACAGTAATTAAATTAAACTAGAAATTACACTTTGTGCTACCTCAATACATTTACTACAAATTATGCATGCAACGATCATTTTCGAATTCTTTGATCTATATAAAATATAATATAATAAATAAATTAAGAAAATATTTGTTTTTATATTTAATCGTGCACATTTATAGCCATAAATTGATATGATATGTATTTAATATATAAAAACAAAAGGTTTTTTTATATCATAAGGTAAAAGAGAATATTATGTATGTCCAAATTAACAGATATTTAACAGAGTGGGGTCTACCACATAAAGTCTATATAATTCTTAATCTGCATTGGAAGGCAAGTTGATATAGACCGGTTCGTCTGTCCGTCCGACAGTCGGCTTGATCGAAAATATCACGGAGATTATAAGAGATGATACTTCAATATTTAGACTCTGCTTTTCCTTTTTCAGATAAAGTGTATGCAAAGAACATTTTAAGGGATAGCCGCTACACAAATCTGATCCCATTTTTAAGTTTTTGAATAAAAATTTATTATTTTTAATTTATTTATGGTAATATTTTTTCAATTATATAGAAATGTCCCGCAAATGTTCAGAACGGACCACTTAAAAATATAGCTCCACACAAATCATATAAAGAGCCTTAAGCAAGGTACACGTTTAATTTACAGTTTCATCCAAGCACTTCATTCACCTTATCTATTAAAATGACTGATATCGAATAAATAAACCTCTTGACGAGATAGAGGTGAATTTTCATGAAGATGCGTAAGTAAGAGAAACAAATGCATGTCCTAGAAAACAAAACAAAAAAAAAATGTATTTTATAGTATAAATTTATATAGTATAAATTTACAGCAAGATGACGAACACTCAATTATATATTATAAACAATTTCAACCATAGTTACAACTAGGCATTCGTCACTTGGTTTTTACCTCGTCAAGAGGTTTATTTCTTTGATTGTATAGACGTACGTTGAGAAAGATGCAAGAAAAATATTTGAAAATATATTTTGAGATAGTCGTAGCTATCGAATTTCTTTTATAAATCGTAGCCACCCCTTGGCGTATAAGCAACCCACCCACCCAGCTTAGAATGTATAGCCTCTCAACCCTCCTTCGATACTTGCACACACTCTTACACACACACACACACACGCACACACACACACACATGCACACAAACTCGCATACTATATATTAACAGTTATATTACGCGCATATTCAACAAGTTTTGACTCAGTTTTAGCTTCGCAGTCGCAGAAATTGTTGCCACGACAACGATGACTACGACGAGGACTACTTTGCTGGTGGCATCGAATGCAAGTGCCTCAGAAAACACACTGGAATGAGTCGCTGGCCTGGCTACCCCCTCAGGACCTAAGCAATACTACTGTCTAATACGCATAATTATAACACAAAAACAGACGCACATAAACCCATACATGTGTAAGTCGAGATGCGCTCTTGGCAACGGTGCTTGGTGCTGTTAGTTCAACGCAAAGGACCTCTTCGACATTTTTAACGCTTGACTAAATTAGGCAGATAATGCATACAATCATTTGCCGTTCGCCGCTGTCGCCATTATAAAGTCAATCAACTCAGCGGGCAGTACTCGTGTGTGTCTTTTTATTGTGTGCGTATGTATGTCTGTGTGTGTGTGTGTGTGTGTGTGTGTGTATTATCAAAATCGATTTTTAACGTTTTGTTTCAATAAATTTTGTATTGTTGTTTTTGTTATTGTTACTGCAGCTCCGTTATACGTGCGGGTGTTGAACACTATACGGAACGGACACCTCAGACTCCGACGCTGTTATTAAGTATCTCTGCTCTCTTTTATTACATACTTGTATTATAAGCACATCTATTTTGCTTTTTTATTTTAAACAAGTACTCTTAATTTTTTGCTCTCTGCTCTCTTTAAATTATTCGACCAGTTTATTATAACAGTTATAGAACAGTAACATTCTCTTTGCTGTTACAAAACTTATTTGCGTTAGAGAAAGCAAGTCCCTGCGTGTACCACAGTTGTATTTAACATGCAGGTATAACAGTTTAAATAATTGGATTCTTAACAGTTTTTATTAAAATTGTTTGTATGACAATTTCTTTATAACGTGGTATAAGAGATTCCGCAATAACTATACCGTTATTATAGCACTAGTCGAATGCGTACATTTTTAACAACGAAGTGAACAACCATAGTCGCTTTAAATGTATAAGTTTAATTAACGTACATAGCGCCATATTACGTGTGTATAGAACAAATTACTTTAAATATACTCGCAATCCTTGGTGGGATGAGTTTCGATTTCTATCCAATTTCGATTCAATTTCGGGAGCAAATTTTGGCTTTCTGCTACTGTTTCTATTAAAAACAATTCGACAACAAAATGCGATTGGATTGGTTAATTACAATAACTTATGCACTAAAAGGTTCGTATAAACCATTGACAAACGTATATGAATTTGAAGTGTTGTTGTTGCTTTTTAATAGTGCCTCATATCCGAGCGCTGCTTTCTCATTGACTCTTTTCAATATATTTTGGAGCATTGATTCCAAAAATGCCAACTATTTTTATTTTTTTTTCTCAGGAGCTGCGTTTCCATCAAGACATCACAACAAATAAAAACCGTTATGAAAGCATATGAGAGGAAGTTATAATGGCTAACTATTACTAGAAGCAAATTCGAGAAGATTTCACGTCAGACAAACGAAAAATATATACTTTATATTAGAATTATGAATATATGCAAATACAGAAATTACCATTTTTCATTCATTTTTGAAGAATTTCTATTTCTTTCAGATTTAGGCAATTGAAATTGAATTGTAAAATTATTTGCAAAAAGTGGGCGGGACACGGCCCTTTGTATATGTATATGAAGCGGTTGTCCATTAAAATCCACAAAATCAAATTTCAAGCTAATATTGATCTAAATGAAGGACTTTTTCATAAAAAACACAAAATTGCATTGTGGGTTTGTATGGGGGCTACCTCAAAAAGTGGGCGGGGTCACGCCCAATTGTCTATGCATGTTAAGCGGCTGTTTCTTAAAGGCACCACATCGCATTTCAACCTAATATTGATTTTCATAAAAAAGTTTTTCTTACAAAAAGTCTAAAGTGGACCTTATGTTTGTATGGGAGCTACTCCAAATAGTGGGCGGGCCACCACTATTAGTCTATATATGTTAAGCGGCTCTCTATAAAATGGCACCATTTCGCATTTACTAAAGACTTTAATAAAAAAGTTTTCGTACAAAAAGTCAAAAGTAGGCAGTAGGTTTGTATGGGGGCTACCCTAAAAAGTGGGTGAGCCACAACCGTTAGTCTATGTATGTAAAGCGGCTGACCATAAAAAAGCAGCACATTGCATTTCAACTTAATATTGAATTTAATAAAGAAATTTTCATAAAAAGTCAAAAGTGGGCAGTAGGTTTGTATGAGGGCTACCCCAAATATTGGGTGTATATTAATGTATATGTCAACCATCCGACCACTAGAAGTTACCATATAAATTATTAAGTTGATATTGACTATAATAAAAAAGTTTTTCATACATAAAGTCAAAAGTGGGTGGTGGATTTGTATGGGGGCTACCCCACAAAGTGGCATGGCGGGACAATCTTGACACTCTATTAAACTGCAATAAAAATTAGTGTATGTGAAAAATTTCAACTGGATAGCATTAAAATTGGTCCCCGAAAAAATGCGCAACAACATACAGACGGACAGACGGGCATGGCTAGATAGCTTCGTCTCGTCGAGCTGATCAAGAATATATATACTTTATGGGGTCTTCGATGGATCCTTTAATGCGTTACAAACTTTCAGACAAACTGTTAATATCATTTCACACTATGTGCGAATGGTACAAAAATGTCAGAGATTGTTCCTTCGGGTTTTGTTGAAAAATAAAAAAAAAACATCGAAAAAACAAACAAAATGCAGTTTGCTTTGGATAAATGTTGATAATTAAAAAAAAAAAACAAAGTGACTTAAGCAAAAACATAAATAAAAGCTTAATAAAAATAAATTTTTTTTTTTTTAATTTCTTAATTTGGGACCCATTTTAACTCACATCCTTCCGAGTACGAGGGAGAATTTCTACCACAGCGCTATCTCGCTGCTGTAAAATCAAATAACCAATTGCGTACATGTCAGCATTCCATAGTAATATAGATAAAAGAGATAAAACGCGTTTCTATATAGTTTCCCTACCCTTTGTCTCCTCTTTGTGCTATGGTTGGTACGTCCACACTACTCTATCGTCATATACGACCTTTTTGTTGTTGTTGTTGTTGCTGCTGTACTCTCTCGTCATATACGTTCTTGTTGTTGTTGTGGCTGCTGTTGCTGGAGCTGTTGTTGTTATTGTGTTTGATGCCGGAAACGCCAAAGAAGAGAGAGAGAGAATGCAGCTTATTCAGTAGCAAACGCGCATGGTAGAATATACACATATATATATATATATATATATATATATATATATATATATATATATATATATATATATATATATATATATATATATATATATATATATATATATATATATATATATATATATATATATATATATATATATATATATATATATATATATATATATATATATATATATATATATATAGAGAGAGAGAGAGAGAGAGAGAGAGAGAGAGAGAGAGAGAGAGAGAGAGAGAGAGAGAGAGAGAGAGAGAGAGAGAGAGAGAGAGAGAGATAGTATATATATATATATATATATATATATATATATATATATATATATATATATATATATATATATATATATATATATATATATATATATATATATATATATATATATATATATATATATATATATATATATATATATATATATATATATATATATATATATATATATATATATATATATATATATATATATATATATATATATATATATATATATATATATATATATATATATATATATATATATATATATATATATATATATATATATATATATATATATATATATATATATATATATATATATATATATATTATATATATATATATATATAAAAATTAGAAATCAATAAAATTCATAAAAATAAAAAAAATTTCTAAAATAAAAGTAGACTAAAATACTCCTTATTACATCAGCTATCTGCCAGTGAAAGTCCCGTCAGATTAGCCGGAACAAACAGATAGACAGATAGATAAAAATTTTTATAAAATCTATATGCATTTAGTAAAAAGCAGTTATTTTAATATTACAAACAGACACTCCAATTTTATTTATCTGTATAGATAATAGGCTTATGTCCTTGCTGCACAAATAGCTAAAATTGCATAATCTGATATATACATTGCTATATCTCGGCTCATAGAATATTCACAGAAACGTATAATATATCAAAATTTGCTCAATCTCACAATGTATTATCATTCCAAAGATAAGCACGAACATTTGTGTCCCAATTTTCGACAAAATCGAAAAATGTACTTTTCAAAATTCATTTCGACCTTTAATTTTTTAAATAGAAATTATTATTATATCGCCAGCTCAGCAAATTCATTCGAAAGACCTTTCCTATCACATGTTAAGCATTTTCCGCCAAATCCGTCATTTTGATAAAACTACAATCCTGTATCAACAAAATTTAGATTTTCTAAATGAGTCAAACAAACACACAAACTCTACGTATAAAATAGATTGCTCGTGCTACAGACACACTGAGCTGAGGCGGGCTTTCGTCACTTGTTTGGACTACCGTCCACAGTGATGTTCAAATCGAGATTGTGCCAGCACTGCCAACCTTTATGCATTTCATAAAATAAATATTTTCGAACATTTATTGTAAGTAGTATAAGATTTATTTCTTTTGCATTTTTGAAGTAAAGTATAATTATTTAAAAAAGAAGTTGAAGTGCACGTGAATTTAGTATTATGTGCGTAAAATATCCAGCCACAATATGTTGTGCGCAAAGTTGGCATTTCTTCTATACTTAAAATGAAACAAATCAGCTGCGACGTTATTTGCCAAATGTTAGAAAGTTAACAAATTACCTTAAATTATCAGGATCAAGCAATGATATGATCATCAAATTGAAATACTATTTCAGTGAATGGAAAACTAAAACCATTGATATAGTAACTTAAAGTAGACGGATGCTTGACATATACATTAATGGGTGGGACCCGCCCATTATTTGGGCTAGCTCCCATACAAACCTATGGTCCACTTTTGACTTTTTGTAAGAAAACTTCTTTATTAAAGTCAATATTAGGTTCAAATGCAATGTGGTGCTTTTTTTTGGTCATCCGCTTGACATACATAGACTAACGGGCATAGCCCGCTCACTATTTGGAGTAGCTCCCATACAAACCTATGGTCCACTTTTGACTTTTTGTAAGAAAAACTTTTTTATGAAAGTCAATATTAGGTTGAAATGCGATATGGTGCCTTTTAAGAGGCAGCCGCTTAACATACATAGACAATTGGGCGTGGCCCGCCCACTTTTTGAGGTAGCCCCCATACAAACCCAGCGTGCAATTTTGTGTTTATTATGAAAAAATCCTTCATTTAGATCAATATTAGCTTGAAATTTGATTTTGTGGATTATACAAATGGGCGTGTCCCGCCCACTTTTTGAGGTAATCCCAAATAAACCAACAGTTCACTTTTATGCATTTGTATGGAAAACGTCAATATCAATACACAATACAAATTCATACACATCTACTACTGAGCGTGTAGCACCCACTTTTTGGGTTAGCCCCTATTTAAACCCCCAGTTTTATCTATTACAATACTATTTAAAGTTTCGTGTGAATGGTATAAGAGCTTCGGTTCAACCGATTTAATTCATAAAGATTTCTCGATTATTTCATCATATCATTATTGACATGAATTGCAAAATTAAAAGCTCTATTTCTAATATAGTTTGTAGAAATCAAAATTTGCAGGCAAATCAAGGCATACTACGAAACAAATGTGGCGTGAACAGGTTATAATATAGTCACTATAGTCATGCTTGATTTATAATTAGAGGTCAGTGCTTAATAATATTTATACTTACAAGTATTATACGCACTTTGTTTACATATACAAATTTTAGAAATAAGCCTATAAAATCATTTTGTAGTATTGTACTTATTATAGCCAGTGAAAACTGTGAGATACAGCTATGAAAAGGTATAACAGTTATAAACCCCCACACTTACTATACGCATTTAGCCATAAATCAAAATAGCATTTAATAAGCGCCAATCTGCAGTAGTATACCCATCAATTTCAATTTATTGCATACGAAAACATTTTGAAATGCTCTTACACTGTTAAAACAAACCAAGCCAGCGGTAAGAATTGCAGGACACTTTTAACCGTTATAAGTAGAGAGAGTCCAAACAAAATTAACGCAGGCGCATTGGAGTACATGTACCAATAATAACACACTTTAAGAGAATACATAAAAAAGTCTCTTAAAAATATTTCGAACAGTATGCATATTATAGCACATTGTATCTAGTTATTGTATTATACGTGTACATTATATAAGTGTTATACATAGTAGATAAATATTTATAGCTGATATATCCAGTGTACAAATATGTGTGCAGAATGCGTGCACATTGGAAGGGACACATAAATATTTTTATGGCTAGCACGACGAGTTGACCCAACATAATATAATAAGGTCTCTTCATTCTGATCGCCAGTTTCTCAGATATTATAATAAGGTTTTTCATCTGAGACTTCAACGTTTCCATTTGTTGCCATCTGGTAACACCAAACAATTTGTAACATGTCTTTCGACAGAAAGGTTCACTATTTCATTACCATTTTTTCATACGATTTAACAACATTTCGAAAATAATCAGTGCTAAAAACAAATGTCCCTTTTTTGATTGCTAGTAAACGAAATAAAAAATTGGGCCAAATCAATGCACTTTACCATAGCCACCCATTTGAATGATGTCATATATTACATTGTAAAATGTATTCTCTCAGCTGTCGAACGTCTTTAAAATCTTAATGAAATTCTAAGCCGTTCGTTATGTATTACATTTTCAAACCGGCACGTCCCATATGAAACCATTATAAATACATCAAAACTGAATTATAGACTTAAGTGGTGTCACTGTGGAGACATGTCCATCTGCCCGGCCTATCGTCTGTTTGAACGACGGAACCTTATAGACTATAAGAAATAGGTACAATATTTCTAGTTTGGATACTGTGACTTTCCTTTTCCATTTTCAGAGAAATAGTATAAAATGAACATGCCGACCCAACTTTATGGGGTAGCCCCCATACAAACCTGCCACCCATTTTTTTGTTGTTCATTACGCTAGAAATGCCTCATTTGATGTATCTGAATTAAATCATAATAACATTTGGCACTTAGGTCCAGATCAGACCACATACAAAGTTGCCCTCCGTTTTTTAGTTTTTGTATGCATTTTTTTTTTTTTTTTGTTCTAAGTTAAACTGTCAAACTTTGTTTGTGCCAAATTTTAAAAAATATTTAATATAGGCCCATACCGGACCAGTATAAGAGTTTATTTTATGTAAATGTTTTGTTTTTATTCTCTCTTTCTTGTTAAGATATCCACCAGTCAGGTGGCACCAAGGCTTATTTTTATTACGGAGTATTCATATTGGCCCACTTTTTAGGGTAACCCCTGTACAATCCACCTGTTGACTTTTGATACAATGAATTCCTATGAACGAACGCTGTACATATACATCAATGGATGTGATTTTTAGGATACCACCATACGAGCCACCTGTCCACTTATGTAATGTTCTTTGAAGAACTTCTTTATTTAAGTCAATATATGAAATGCATTATGGTGCAGGTATTTTATTTTTTGCTTTTTTTTTGTGACGGGAGGCTAGATACTAGTTGACAAATTTCTACGTATGCGAACGAGATAAAACATTGCTTGTTTTACTTTGTATGCGATTCGCTATGGCCCCGCAAACATTTTTTTTTCGTGGAATATAAAAGTAAGACTCTTGTAGAAAGTATCACGTATCGCTGGCGTTTTCTACCGCATTCTTATTTTCCTTCGAAAAGAAGTGAGAAATCCAAATCGTGAAATCGTTAAACTATCTTCTTATTGGTTGAGTCGACACTGACCATACATACTAGAGAGTTATACGATAGGTACGGATAGATTTTAACATATCATTGCGGCCATGTTATTTTATCTATTGTTAATTTTCCTCTTTTTTATTTTTAGACACTAAAGAGAAATCGTCGTGACAAGTTACAACGTCGAGTAATACGTGTAAATTATAAAAACTTTTAAAAAATTATGAATAACGACGTGAACTGACCAACGAGATGCTTTTTCTTGTGACAATATCGACTTGAAATTTGACATGATGGCTTCTCATAACGGGTGATTCATTTAGAGTTTTTATTTTTTTAATTTTAAATAAAACTCCTAAAATAGAATTGATTATCGGAATCTTTATTAAGATCCGAAAGTAAATTCTCTGACAATTACTTGTTAAAGATAGCTGGCTAACCGACGAAGACTTTTGACTTCACATAACCGCAAAGAAAAAAAAGAAAAAACGTTAACTTCGTTTGAACCGAAGCTCTAATACCATTCACACAAAATTTTAAATAGTACTGAAAAACATTAAAGTGGGGGTTTAAATAGAGGATACCCCAAAAAAGTGGGTGGTACACGCCCACTAGTATATGTGTATGAAGCGATGTAGTAGATGTGAAGATGCGTTCCATATCGAATTTCAAGTTGATATTGACGTTTTCCATGCAAATGTATAAAAGTAAGCTGTGGGTTTATATGGGACTACCTCAAAAGTGGGCGGGGCACGCCCATTTGTATATATATATGAAGCGGTTGTCCACTGAAGGTAACCATATCAATTATTAAGTTGATATCGACTACAATAAAAAAAGTTTTCATACAAAAGGTCCAAAGTGGGCGGTGGGTTTGTATGGGGGCTACCCCAAAAAGTGGGCGTGGTGGGTCAATATAGACACGTGCGAAATTTTAACTAGATAGCATAGAAATTGTTCCCCAAAAAATGCGCAAAACAATACAGACAGAGAAACGGACAGACAGACAGACAGACAGACAGACAGAGAAACGGACAGACAGACAGCCAGACGGACATGGCTAGATCGACTCGTCACGTCGAGCTGATCAAGAATATATATAATTTATGGGGTCTATGATTCTCCTTTAATGCGTTACAAACTTTCAGACATACTGATAATACCATTTGACATTATGTGTGAATGGTATAAAAATCCAGAGGTGTGATATCACACGAAGTAGGCGATCTAAACGGCCATGTGACATGCAATTAGGTGCTCACCAAAATGATTTCACAATAAACAAATTGATCTCTGTGCTGTGTTTGCCATAGCACCGTCTTGCTGCCGACATCAGATTTCAATTTTAATTTAATCAGGTTCAATTTGCCATGCAAGATTGTCATATTTCGTTGGAATCTTACTTGACAACTTATTAAATTTCCATTGAAAGTTACAGCAAACAAAATTAAATAAATAGAATCTGATTGGGGCTGTACCGAAAGTAAGTAAATGGGAAGACGGCATATGAATATTTTGTGAAATGATTTTCGGCAATCTGACATAAATAGGTATATCTATATTTTGCAGACTAATTATATTTCATAGATTGTGGGAATATTTTAAAGATCCGTTCGCATTCCACAACAATATCACTGGTTCTATGGTTTGGATATAATTTGGGCATCCACAGCAAGGATTTCAGTCCTTACAGTTCAGTCCTCAGTGCTTCAGTACCTTACACATAGTGTGAAATGGTATTATCAGTTTGTTTTAAAGTTTGTAACGCATTAAAGGAGCCATCGTAGAACCCATAAAGTATATATATTCTTGATCATATCGACGAGACGAATCGATCTAGCCATGTCCGTCTGTCTGTTTGTTGTTGTGCATTTTTTGGTACGAGTTTTTATGCTATTTTTTATTTTTTTATTTTAGTTTTTTTTAGTTGAAAATTTGCACGTACACTTCATTTTATTACAGTTTAATAGAGTGTCAAGATTGACGCTCCACGCCCACTTTTTGGGCTAGCCCCCATGCAAAGCCACCGACCACTTTTGACTTTTTGTACGAAAAACATTTTTATTGTAGTCTATATCAACTTAATAATTGATATGGTAACTTAAAGTAGACGGATGCTTGACATATACATTAATGGGTGGGACCCGCCTACTATTTGGAGTAGCTCCCATACAAACCTATGGTCCACTTTTGACTTTTTGTAAGAAAAACTTTTTTATGAAAGTCAATATTAGGTTGAAATGCGAGATGGTGCCTTTTAAGAGGCAGCCGCTTAACATACTAGACAATTGGGCGTGGCCCGCCCACTTTTTGAGGTAGCCCCCATACAAACCCAGCGTGCAATTTTGTGTTTATTATGAAAAAATTATTCATTTAGATCAATATTAGCTTGAAATTTGATTTTGTGGATTATACAAATGGGCGTGTCCCGCCCACTTTTTGAGGTAATCCAAAATAAACCAACAGTTCACTTTTAAGCATTTGTATGGAAAACGTCAATATCAATACACAACACAAATTCATACACATCTACTACTGAGCGTGTACCACCCACTTTTTGGGTTAGCCCCTATTTAAACCCCCAGTTTTATCTATTACAATACTATTTAAAGTTTCGTGTGAATGGTATTAGAGCTTCGGTTCAACCGAAGTTAACGTTTTTTCTTGTTTATTCTTCATCGATCTGAAGTCTGATAGGGACAAATTTTTGTAGGAAAAACTCAATATCGTCAATATCAACTTCAAATTCGATACGATGGCTTCTTATGGACAGATATACATTATTGGGCGTATTCCGCCCACTTTTCAGGGTAACCCCACTTAAACCCACCGTCCACTTTCGGATTTTTGTGGCATGATATGATGGCTTCTAATGAATGGAACATTTATATTAATGGGCGTGTCCCGTCCACTTTTAGAGGTAGTCGCCCACTTTGTGGTTTTAATATGTAAAATTTTCTTATTTTTCGTGTTAACCATCTAAAAATATAATGAAGGCTTGAAATTATAACTATAACATTAAAAGGCTTGACAGTTATTTGTTAGATTCTTGTGAAGAATATCGAAGCTTCGGATTTACCGAAGTTACCGTTTTCTCTTGTTAAGATATACTTACGCTACCTTAAACATTTTTGCAACATAGGTTAATTTTTAGGTTACACAGGGTCTCATAAATTGGTCAGATCTGGCAACTCTATTTGTGCTCAGTTTGGCTTTTCATTTTATCATGAATCGACTAACGCCAGAACAACACTTGCAAATTTTGCAAATTTATTCCAAAAATCGTGGCTCAGTTCGGGAATGTTACCGTGCGCGACGCTCGTTCATTCGCACGTCGTACAGTGCGCACCGAAGAAACAATTGCTGCTATATTGAGGAGTATCCATATGATCTCAACCTATGACCTTATAAGATTCAGCTGGTGTAAAAATTAAAGACGAATGACAATAGTTTGTGTCGTACGTTCGGTCAATGGGCTAAAAATTAATTGGAAGTTTCTGTTTCTCATTTTCGCCTCAATGGGTATGTCAACAAGAAAAATTTCCGAATTTGGAGTGAAGAAAATTTACGGAAGAATCTCGAGGCACCGTGACATATAGGTAAAAAAATACCTGTTTTTTGCGTTTTACGGGCGTATGGTGGAATTATTGGCGCTTAATTCTTCAAAAATGAGGCCGGTGGGAACAGAATCGTCAACGCCGAGCGCTGCAGTGCCATGAATAGGGATTATTTTGTGCCCCTAGAGAGTGGGATGTGTATTGAAGACTTGTTTTTCCAACAGAACGGCGCCACATACATGATATACAGCGCATCAAACTCTCGACTTACTGAAGGAAATATTTGGTGTACGCATTATTTCGGAAATGGACGAATCATTTCGCCACCGAGAGATCGTGTGACTTAAAGCCTTTGGGGATTATTTTTCCTGGGGTTACGTGAAGTCATTGGTTTATGCGAACAAACCAGCAACTTTGGACGTCTTGGAAGACAACATTGTGCGAACCATTGCCGAGATACAGCTACCATTGCTTGAAAAAGTGTTAGATCCGATCCCGCCGCGAAACTCACATGCACGAAATCAAAGTATTTTGAAAGTATTTTAATTCACTTCAAAGTTCTACGCATGGACTATTTTTAGGTATATGGATTATTTTTAAATTTTTTAAATGTTAAACGTAATGAACTTATTTTTAACTAAAATATTTCACAAAACAGTTATACAATACTGGTCCCATTTTCCTGGTCTCATTTTCCTTGTATTTAATTCATTCAAAATTTTTATGCAATTTTCAGCTAAGAATAATTTTAATAATTTTTGTTTAATTAAAATAAGGGACCAACAACTGTTGATAAATTGAGGGTCGTTGAATCCAAATAAGGCAAGATATATTGAGGTAGATATATTCTTTAAGAGTACCTTAAGCCTAATTTAAATTAAATCGTTTGAAATTGAAGAAGTCGATCCAAAAAATGCCATTCAGTGACCTTCAACTCACCGGACGAAGAAGTCCCAGCCATGGTCATTTTTTGCTCCCTTGATTAATTAACAGAAAAAAAAGTATGTACAAATCTATATCTTTAAAAATCAATTAATGTTTGCATGTCCTTTATAGTCGTGAACCAATCGTAATAAAATTTATGGTGTATGTTTCTCTCGATCAAGAGAAGATTTCTGTCTCTACATAATTTGGGAAAAAAAAAATAATAGTATAGGTGCGCACGCCAACAACGCAAGACGGATAAGATTTGGTAAGTCGGAAGAATTGAGCTTTACATAAAAAATATGATGTTCCACACCCGCACATAATCACACCCACCATTTAAGAGTAAATAAAGGGGGATGTAGCAAACCAGGTACTGCCTGGTACCCTTATAATTAAATAAGAAAAAATCAAAAATACATTAAAATCGAAAGAACGTTAACTTCGGTTAAACCGAAGCTCTAATACCATTCACACGAAATTTTAAATAGTATTGTAAAACATAAAATAGAGGATCCCCAACAAGTGGGCGGTACACGCCCACTAGTATATGTGTATGAAGCAATGTAGTTGATGTGTAAGATGCCGCCATATCGAATTTCAAGTTGATATTGACGTTTACCATACAAATGCATAAAAGTGCGCTGTGGGTTTATATGGGACTACCTCAAAAAGTGGGCGGGTCACGCCCATTTGTATATGTATATGAAGCGGTTGTCCATTAAAATCTACAAAATCAAATTTCAAGCTAATATTGATCTAAATGAAGGATTTTTTCATAAAAAAACATATAATTGCACGGTGGGTTTGTATGGGGGTTACCCCAACAAAGGTCGGGCCACGCCTATTAGTCTGTATATGTTAAGCGGCTTTCTATAAAATGACACCATTTAGCATTTCAACCCAATATTGACTTTATTAAAGAAGTTTTCATACAAAAAGTCAAAAGTGGGCAGTAGGTTTGTATGGGGGCTACCATAAACATTGGGCGGGTCCCACCCATTTATGTAAATGTCAACCATCCGACCATCAATTATTAAGTTGATATTGACTACAATAAAAAATTTGTTCATACAAAAAGTCAAAAGTGGGCGGTGAGTTTGTATGGGGGCTGCCCCAAAAAGGTGGGTCAATCTTGACACTCTATTAAACTGGAATAAAAAGAAGTATACGTGAAAAATTTCAACTGGATAGCATAAAAATTAGTCCCCAAAAAATGCGCAACAATATACAGACGGACAGACAGGCGGACATGGCTAGATCGATTCGTCTCGTCGAGCTTTATGGGGTCTACTGATAATACCATTTCACACTATGTGTGAATGGTATAAAAAAAACAAAATCTAAACTCGATCTGCGTATGGATAATTAGCATCTTACTATAAAATTTAGTATGTCTTATAGTACGAGTATTTAAAATCTATTGTTTAATACAATGAGAGGGACGGATGGACAGATGGAGAAACGGTTCAGCTTCAGATGCTGATCAAGAATATATACTTGCATACTTAATAGGGTCTTCTACATCTAATTATGTATATAACATACAATCGCATAATATTTTTTAAAGCTTCTTCTTTTGGGTACATGGTGCAGAACAAGAACTCTGTACCTTGTGTAAGGCTCTTTAATTGAACGATAGATTTGTATGGGGGGCAGTATTCTTTAGTAATACATTCTGAGCCTTTGTACGATATTTTATTAGAATTGACGTAAGATGGACTAAATTTGAATTTTCTAAATTGAATTCCAAGCAAAAACTCAAACATGGCAAGTACAGAGATGCCTCTTATAGTAGTCTGATCTAAACTTATGTGGTATATTTTATTAGTATTGACGTAAGATTCACCCAATTTGCTTAATAAATAACGAAAACAAAAAAATGTTCTTAAAAACTCATACCCAGGTTTTTATCTGGGGTACATTTTATTGTAAGGATAGGATAACCATGCTTTACACTTTATCTGAAAAGGGAATAGGAGAGTAAAAATTTTGGAATTTGAAGAATCTATATTTTAAAGTTTCCTAAGATCTCGATGTTCAAACAGATGGCCAGTCGCACAGGACTGCATTGACTCAGCTCCCGATGCTGATCGCAAACATACTCGTATATACTTTATGAGGTTTACCACTCCTCCTTCTGCCTGTTACATACATTTGCATAGACTTAATATACCCTTTAACAAGATGGATACAGGGTCTAATAAAAAGACGAATTGCAGAATTGGAGGGCGTGGGTTAAAAAAAGTTCATAATCTTGATCTGTGTATGTAAGCACAAGTAGAGTTAGTCTATTAATCTCTTGATTCATACTTATTATGAGGCACACATACGGATATTTGGACGGCTGGACGAATATAGCCACTATCGTTTCAGCTTCCAATGCTGTTCAAGATTAGATATACACGTACATACATATGTACTTTATGGTGTCTGCCATCGCTTTTTTTGCTTTTCAGTTTTTCGTACCTTCAGATCAAAACTACTCCAAAATTTTCAGTTTAACGAAAATAGTTCAATTACATATTTTTTATACCATTCACACATGCTTGTAGTGTCAAATGGAATTATCAGTATGCCTGAATGTTTTCAATGCATTAAAGGAGACATTGTACACCCATTAAGTATATATATTCTTGATCAGCTCGACGAGACGAGTAGATCTAACCAGACCTGTCTGTTTGTCTGATAGTTGTAGTGCATTTTTAGGGTTAAATTTTTGAGATATCCAGCTGTACCCCGGCACCCAAACTTATTTCTATTGCAGTCAGTTTAGGTGTAGCCCCTATAAAAACCACACTCCCACTTTTGATTTTTATACCATTCACACATAGTGTGAAATGGTCGTGGCCCGCCCAATTTTTGGGGTAGCTACTATACAAACCCACCGTTCAATTTTGTGTTTTTTATGAAAAAAAAACTCTTCATTTAAATCAATATTAGCTTGGAATTTAATTTGTGGATTTTAGTGGACAACCTCTTCATATACATAAACAAATGAGTGTGTCCTGCCCACTTTTTGAGGTAGTTCCATATAAACCCATAACTCACTTAGCATTTGTATGGAAAAAGTCAATACCAACTTAAAATTCAATATGGTGGCATCTTATAGATGGTCGTTTCATACACATCTACTAGTGGGCGTATACCGCCCACTTTTTGGGGTAACACCTATTTAAACCTCTACTTTTATGTTTTACAATATGATTAAAAATTTTATGTTTTAGAATACTATTTAAAATTTCGTGTGAATGGTATTAGAGCTACGGTTCAACCGAAGTTAACGTTTTTTCTTGTTTTTAATTCTATTTGTTTATTTATTACCGATGGCTATTTGCTAAAAACTTCGCTTAGAATACTCTTATCTTCTGAAAATCTGTGGAACAAAATGTGTTCTGCGTCTTCCACCGGGGAGCCATTGCAAAACGTACAAGCTGGAGAATTCTTGTGACGGAATCTTTGCAGGTACTGTCTGAAGCACCCATGTCCGCTTAGTAACTGCGTCAGGTGAAAGTTTACCTGACCATGTTTCCCCTGAAGCCACCTTTAAATATTGGGTATTAGACGGTTAGTCCAGCGCCCTTGCGAGGAGTTCTTCCACCGTTCCTTCCATCGTCTGAGGCTGCTCGTTCTCGCCTGCAAACGACAGTCAGCTTCAGATGACCATTGAGTTTGGCTTCGTCCGCAAGAATATCGATGGGGATCATACGAGCTGTAATGCACGGTGCATCCATAGACACCGTACGTAAAGCTTGGGCTACTCTGATTGCACCAAGTCGGTGTGTAGATTCATGGCATCGTCTATAGCACTCGCCCAGATTGGAGCTGCATAAAGCATAGTTGATTGTTACGCCTTGTAGTAGTACCCTTCGTCCCTGTTTTGGTCCTCTTCTATTCAGCATTATTCTTGACAGAGCACTACAAGTTTCAGCTGCTTTTTGTGCGTATACTCGAGGTGATCCTTGTAACAAGGTCTTGTGTCTCAAACGATTCCAAGATACTTAATAGGTCTCTTTGAGACTATTCTGACTCCGTCGACAAGTATGGTTGCTTGTTCAACTTTTTCTCGGCTGTATATAAGTTTTGCCTCGGTTTTCTGTGCAGCTACCTTTTGCCAATCATTTATTCTGTATATTGGTTTTCAGTAACTGGCAATTGCTGTGCGACAACCACAAGTATATTGTCTACGAAACCGATTATATTTGCGCAGTTATGTAGACTTTGCGTAAGGATTTCATCGTACATTACATTCCAGAGCAGAGCCATGAGGTATCCTAGCGGTTAGTCCATATGTTTCTCTTCTCTGGAGTCTGTACTGAATAGCAGTATCCGATCTTCATCTATGTATTTAATTTCTATGTGCATCTCCTGTGATAGCGTTCCTCCGTTCACCTGGTTAGTGAGAACCTTTCTGATCTCATCCTGCAGCAGTTCAACGTCTTTTATCGAGCTACTGAACTCCAAGAGAAACCATCATTCTGCTTGACTATCTGTAAGATTTCGCCGTATGCGAGCGGCTCTCCTTTTTCTATTAGGATTGCATCCGGCCTTGCTTTTCTACGTGGTTGTGGGGTTTTTTTGCTTTGGGATCTACTTGCTGGCATTTACTCTTTTTTGGAGAGCTCCTCCGCGCTTCCCTTGCAGTTACAAAGTCCAATTTGCACGGGTCTTTGCTGTTTTTGCGGTACCCTTTTGGTTAGAGTTCTGTATAACCTAACTCTTTTTAGGCATAGTGATTCTTGGGTTTATTTGTGGGTCCCTGTCCCTTTTCGAGGATTCAGTGCCCACTCTTAAACTGCTTTCTGTGGCTACTTTGGCTAAGGACCACGGACTTTTCCCTGTTTGTCCGCTTTCCCATCAGGTGATCAGTCCAGATTCCTCTCGCTACAGAAAACGAAAGTTTCATGAAGCGATTTGATGCTCTTGGACATCTCCTTCATTGCATCATGTTCATTATATCAACAAGGTCACTAATTTTGTTGCTTAGAGCTCGCAAGACTTCACTTGTGTTTGCCTGTAGCTCTTTGCTTGCCTTATCCTTCTCAGTTGTACAAAACTGGAGTACATTGACCTTGAAAGGTGTTGAATTTTACGTTTTTTGCGTTGGAGACCTTGACAACTTTTGTCCCTGTTTAAAATGATTCTTCTCTTCTCTGTTTGTTGCTAGAACCCCGGCCGTGGTGGTTTCCATGGGTGGGTTTACACTATAGTGAGTACCACCTGGATTATTATTGTTTATATTCGCCATTTATAAATATGTAGGGGATAGTGCGTTTTACCTTCCGCGAGGATTGAAAATTGCCGACCGATATGGTACAGACGCAGACCAGTAAGCCGCCCAAAATTAGTGCAGACGCTACTGGATAAAAGAGAGGACTCTCCAAAGTGACAATTGAGAAATCCAGCTCCTACTACGGTGCCATTTCGAAGCGGTTTGGTGCTTGAGACGACACCGACTTGTCATCTTGTAGAAAATTTATTTAGGCTTCGATTTTTTCTATACCTATACCCATTCAGAATGTATGACTTTCTTAGTACTTACGCCTTGGGTCTTCTGCTCTTTCAAGGTTTCGACTTTCTCTGAAGGTTTAGAAAAGGAAGTAATCCGGGGGTTGCTTTGTAGCTCTCTATCTCTTTTAGGGCTATTTGTACCTCTTTTAATAGATTTTTGCTCTATGGCTGGTGTATCATTCAGTCATTTGCCTTTTCCACTATATTCTTTATATGCGATTATATCGGCTGATTTTCGTTGCAGAATACCACCGTTTTATGAAGTGCCTGAATCGTTTGCGCGATCTCTTTCCTAGACTGGTTTACGTGCCTCTGGCTATGCATCATAGTCAAGAAATCTCAAATTTTATCTGCAAGAGTTCTCCGAACTTCACTTATATTTGCTTATACAATGCTGTAGCATTTTTGTTTTGTTCACTTGCACTACATTAAAAACCATTGAATCTGATAGGAGCTGTATGCCGTGCTCTTGTTTGTGACGATGTTGTCAGTTTCAATCTCTGCCGGAAAGAGTCCTCTAGTTCAATTGTCGCTGTACCTGAAGTGCTGGCCAAGTGTTCCATCGGCAAGTCAGTGTTTTTAGTAATGGATGTTGGGGCCTCCAGAATCCGTGTTAATATCTGAATGCATTTTAGCAGTAGATGACTAAAAGCTGCGATAATATGATCACGCCATGGGCACACGATCACACCACAGTCACATGATCGTAGCTTATACAATATCTTCAGGGGCTTTTCCTATATTTATGGCAACAACTCGTAACGGGTGCGAAAGAGCTAGATATATAACACCTTGCTACTTTGTGGCAACCCCATCGATTAGCTGATCTAAGCCTGTTTTCAATCTGTCTGGTTTCATATGAACACAAGTGATATACAGTCATAACTCTTAATTGTATGCATAATATGGATATGATACAAACAGAGGACAACAATTTTAACATTGGCTCTGTAAGCAACATAGAACAATAGCCCGGAGAATAACACAATACTTGGCACGTATTTTATAATACAAGTCCGCACTACACTGAGCCTACGATGTTTCCCTAGTCTACGCAGGGCTCTTCAGACACTCATGGCCGGCACACATTGATGCATGATACACGAATACTATTGCGGCGCATTAACAAGACATATATGGAGAGGCCGCCAAGTTTGTCAGACTAATGACTAACGACGGATGAACCGTGAGTTGTACTAGACAACTGGTGCAAAATCTTCTTTGACGAACGCGTTCAGCACTTTCAACTATCAATGGCCGTACATGCGCAAATAGCGAGTGTGTGTGGGAGTGTGTGTCTTTGTGTGTCAATCTAAAATCGGTATGAAGACTCTATGGGCCGGTATCAAAGTGCCATGCCGGCTTTTAAGGGTAAATCAGTATCATTCTGATTCCGAAAGTCGTTGAAGCAAAAGATGATGTGTCAATCCAGTTTAAATTCAATGCAACCTTGTTTAGTCTCATGTCCATCTGACTGTTTGAAATAAAAGGTAGGTAAACATTTTTTATTTGTTGAGCTGAGCAATTAAAACACAGAACGAAATATAAAGAAGCATGTCAAAAATATTTTATCTTTAGTTATACCAAAATAAACGTTTCTCTAGTTTTTTCTTCTTTTCAGTAACTAAATTTTTAGAAGCTTCTAGCATGCAATCCAGTACACCCTTATAAACATGAATAGCATCAAATTCAACGAAGTTTTAGTAGTATCCGCATAATGAAATTACCGACCACAAACGGATTTGCAGCGTGGATTCAATTACAAAACTGAGAAACAACTTCATCCATAGCAAAGCGAATACGAGACGATTATCTAAGATGTGTGTGATGAAATAGAAGGGTAAGATGTGTAAACTTGTATAAATTAAAGAGAGGGGAATCAACGTTATATCTGCAAACATATGTATTTGTATTTGTATTTGTATTATAGTGTGTGAGTGTATGCTGAAATTTACCACACTCGTATCGAGCAACAACAAAGGAAATCATCAACATAGTCATCATCATCGCAATTATCAGCAGCACATCTCGAAATTCCTTTGGTTAATTAGACACACGCACAGAAACACACTCGTAACGAGTAAAGGAGCAACAACATCTACTCTCGTATGCATACATTTAAAGGAAAAGCTGATTCCGTATTTGTGACGTTGCTCTTATGTTACATAATTGCTTTGTATACAATTGTAATTATAAACCATTAATAGGATTCGAACATCAATGGTTCCATGCAAAATTCACGCTCACGCACTCCAGCTCCCCTTGTTGTATTCATGTTGCACAGAGAAACCCTTTCGATGTCGCATTTATACTCCCGTTTGCCTACATACCCGATTAGATTTCCACATCAACAAGTTAATTATCAATAGTTGGCGCGTAAACGGCTCAAACCAATCATCCATATAGACAAATACTTTACTATATACAAAATTATATCGTGTACGTTTGTACGAGTTTCTATGATTTTAAACTTTAAATATCTATTTGTATGTTAAATTTAAATCTTGGAACATAATCTTCACCCGCTCCAACACATTCAATTGATTTGAAATTTGGCATGCACGTACACACAAAGAAATTTGTACGTTAAGTCTACCAATGTCAACTGTGTATTTGTAGTTATTTACCATATAATGTTTTCTTACGAACTTCACAATATTTTTACCTGCAATAACAATAACAAGGTTATTTCTCAAATGTGTTTTTTATTCTCACAACATTATATCTCCCGTTTACTCTATCAAAGTGTTTGTTGATTGAGTTACACCTTTTTTGGATCAACCATCAACCACCATCCCCCTTACAACAAACCCATTTTCATCAAATCAAGCACACATTCTAGAAATAAGAGTGGTTAAAACCCCTATTTGGACCCAAGTCAAATCCGAAGGCGTCATCTCTTTCAGTCCGTTTTAAAATCACCAGATGAAATTGTTGATTGCAGATGTAAAGTCATCAAACCATAAATTAACAAGAAAAAACGTTGAACCGAAGCTCTAATACCAATCACAAGAAATTTTAATCGTATTATAAAACATAAATGTAAGGGGTTTAAAAAGGGGCTGCCCCAAAAAGTGGGTGGTACACGCCCATTAGTAGATGTGTATGAAGCGATGTAGTAGATGTGTAAGATGCCGCCATATCGAATTTCAAGTTGATATTGACGTTGATATTGAACTGTTGGTTTATATGGAATTACCTCAAAAAGAAGGCAGGACACGCCTATTTGTATATGTATATGAAGCGGTTGTCCGTTAAAATCCACAAAATCAAATTTCAAGCTAATATTGATCTAAATGAAGAATTTTTTCATAAAAAACACAAAATTGCACGGCGGGTTTGTATGGGGGCCACCTCAAAAAGTGGGCGGGCCATGCCCTATGTATGTTAAGTGGCTAATATTGAATAAAATAAAAAGTTTTTCTTACAAAAAGTCTCAAGTGGACTATAGGTTTGTATGGGAGCTACCTCAAATAGTGGGCGGGCCATGCCCTATGTGGACCATAGGTTTGTATGTGAACTACCTCAAATAGTGGGCGGGGCACGCCCGTTAGTCTATGTATGTTAAGCGGCTGACCATAAAAAGGCACCACATTGCATTTCAATCTAATCTTGACTGTAAAAAAGAAGTTTTCTTACAAAAAGTCAAAAGTGGGCAGTTGGTTTGTATGGGAGCTAGCCCAAATAAAGGGCGGGTCCCACCCATTAACGTATATGTCAAGCATCCGTCTGCTATAAGTTACTATATCAATTATTAAGTTGATATTGACTACAATAAAAATGTTTTTCATATAAAAAGTCAAAAGTGGGCTGTGAGTTTATATGGGGGCTACCCCAAAAAGTGGGCGTGGCGGGTCAATCTTGACATTCTGTTAAAGTGCAATAAAAAGAAGTGTATGTGCAAAATTTCAACTGGATATCATTACAATTGGTCTTCAACAAATGCGCAACAACATACAGACGGACAGACAGACAGACAGACAGACAGACACACGGCTAGATCGTCGCGCTAATCAAGAATATATATACTCTATGGGGTCTACGATGCCTGCTTTAATGCGTTACAACCTTTCAGACAAAATTATCAGTTTGTGTGAATGGTATAAAAATTTTGTATACTCGGATCGAGTAGGATTTTTATGTAATTTGATCTGCTGAATCCGTATGCGAAGTTTACTTAACCATTAACCCTGTACAATCTAAGGAAATCGTAAAAAAACCGAATAAATTATGAAAAGTTGTAGTTATAAAAACATAAAATATTTATTAAACACGATTAAATACGATTCTTGTATTTCTGATGCATGAAATACAGGTTTAAAATCTAAAAATGTCAAAAATTGTAAAATCTGTAAAAAATTATATAAAAACAGAATGAAAAGAACGATTTTCATGGATTTCAAACTGTTCTTCGTTTGTATCGAACTCTTGTGTCTTCATATGATCTACGTAGCTGGTTCCGCTTCCGTTTCCTACCATCTCTCGGCATTTCACATTTCAGTGTCTAGCAAAAATCTGATATCATGTTGATTTTCCAATTTCCTTGATACCTAGTCTCCATCTCACTTATGTCTCACTTATGTCTCACTTATGTCTCACTTATGTCTCACTTATGTCTCACTTATGTCTCACTTATGTCTCACTTATGTCTCACTTATGGCTCACTTATGTCTCACTTATGGCTCACTTATGTCTCACTTATGTCTCACTTATGTCTTGATTCTCCCTGTTCTTTACTATAGTCTCCAAGATTGTCAGAAAATTGGTCGCTGTGAGAATGTAGAAAGTGTAGCTTAAGTTTCATTAAGCAACCTAAAGTTTTGTAATTTGTATTTTCGTTATTTTTCCAACCAAATTTGCGTCATTAAATAAAGTCCGAATTTAGCAGATCAAATTACATAAAATTATTCATAACATAACATAAACGCAATTTTGTGAAATTTTTAGCAATTTTCAAGGATATTTCAGATATTTCAGATTTGGATTCATTGCATTAATATATGTACATGAAAATCATGCTTGGTCTAGTTCCACAACATTTGTTTCATAACCAAAACACCCAATTTTCCTTATTTTTTACGGTTTTATGCAATTTACTCGAGATTTTGAGGGCATACGGACCAAACTCCAAGACTCCAGATTCGGATTCAGCGGCTCAAAATACATGTCGGTAGGTAGGTGGCGTCAAATGTACAAACCACTTTTTATTGTGTGCCGTTGTTATTTAACTTATTTTTATAAAAGTGTACGAGTATATTGATTTGCTAAAACTGACTATGGCGATTTACACAAGAGCAACGTATAACAACTAAAAAACTTTAATAGCACCAGAGTTACCAATAAATGTTATTTTTTTGCCAATATAAATCATAATTTTTTTTATTTCCAATTATTATAAAAAATAAGCAATTCAGACGCATCACAACAAATATACGAATTCACAATGTTTTAAAGTAAATCTACGAATAAAAATCCTTTTACATTGCACTATGGCTAATTTGACCCATTTTTGTGACGAAAAGGCATTTGTTGCACTGTCAAGCAAAAAGTGTTTGGTGTTAGAATTTGATAAACATAATCTAAAAGCGAGTAACAGCTGATTACCACGTGGTCAAAGTTATTGTTTACGAGCACCGCATTGTAGGCAGCCTAAGCAGTGCTATTTAATGTGCATTTTTAACCTGTTTTAAAAAATATAATAATACAAAATATAATAATACAGTTTAAATATGGAAAATAAAAGTGATGGTATGCACACTACAGGTTGGTCGACAGATTTTAGTTTACTTTTTGATTTAATGCGAAAAACTCATCATTGAGACTTAACCTCAAATTATATATTTTTTTTTTTTCATAAACTTGCGGTTTTGACTATCAGAGACATATTAAATGGAAAATTTTGAGTTTATTTCATTAATTTCATGTTGCGATTTTTTTGTTGCGTTTTTTGAGTTATGTCATTTTTTCGTAGGCAACCTCCGTTTGCAGTATAACAAACTTGCGAAAGTTTGGATTGATGTAAAATGCAATTGGGAGAAGAACGAAGCTTTTATTATTGGTCAAGTTGGAAGTGTAAATATTTTGAATGAGGAAGAGTCATCTCTGAAAGAGAGAGTCCGAACTTTCTGTAAAAATTTGGCTGAGAGATGGAACAACTCCCACAGAAAGATAGAGGTCTTCCAAAAACAAAACGCTCACTGGCTAAGAATTGATTTTATTTTGTCAACTAAAATTACCCCTTCCAAATGCTTAGTAGGGCGTCCAAAAATAAAGTTTGTGGATAAATCCGAACGCACAAAGAATAGAGAAGCAAAGAACCTATCAAAGGAAGTAGTTAATGTAACGGAATTGCTAGTTCGTGCAGCTTCGATATCGGCTCGAGTTCAACATAAAGCAGATATGGCAGTGGTTCTCAGACATACAATTGCTAGTCCAACAAGACCTCGCAAGATGAGAAAATTAGCGCACACTGTTGATAATATAATTGTTGCAATGCAGAAGGAAGTCATAGTCTCATTAATGACAGAAAATATTAATTTTGTATAGGCTGATCTGATTGTTAGCTATGGATTTGATGGCAGCACTGGGCATTCATCTTTTAAGCAAAAATTTCAGGAAGCATCCACAGCCTATCATTCCGATTATTCCTTGTTTGGAACAATGATGACTCCTTTAAGACTTGTGGATTCGGTCGGTAGACCAGTTTGGAATAACGTCACACCTCAGTCTATAAAGTTTTGTCGTCCCATAAAACTGGAGTTTTGTAAGGAACAAAAGAAAAAATGTTGCTTGAGGGCAATGATTTAAATAAACAGATAAATAGCTTAAATCGTTTAAAAATAGTAATCGATGTTGGGAAAATCATTTAAATACACTTTAAACTATTTCTTACGTTGATTGGTGGTAAAGTTTTAAATGTTTTAACAAATACAAAATCCAGTCAATCGTGTACTATTTGCAAAGCAACTCTAAAGGATTTTGTGAGCATTATAGACTTCAAAAGCCAAAAATTTCATGCAAAAAAAGATACCCTAAAGTACGGTATAAGTACTTTGCACTATTGGATACGATTCTTTGAATTCGTTTTGCATGCTGGATACAAGAGCAGTATTAAAAAATGGCAAATTCGAACTGATGACGATCGCAAGACTCTTTCTGAAAAAAAAGCTTGTACAACAATTATTTTGGTCAAAAATGAGATTTAAAGTTGACCAACCAAAAACTGGTGGATTTGGAAACACCAATGATGGAACACCATGCCGTCTTTTCGGAAATAGTTGATATTGATATAGAGCTGATGTATTTCCTTAAAATTATTCTGATTACTATATGCTGTCAATTCCCATTGAATACCCAAAAGTTTCAAGCTTTTTGCCACAATACCGCCAAAATTTATCAAATCAAATCTCCCTTGGCTCCCAATGACGTCGACCGTTCACAAGGTATTGATTCATTGAAGGGAAATTGTTGAAAATACCTTACTGCCGATAGGTTGTTTCGGCGAAGATGCTGCTGAGTCGCGGAACAAATTATACAAGTCAGATAGACTACATCATGCCCGCAAGAACAGCCGCAAAACCAATTTCTCTGATGTTTTCAACAGCGCTATGGACATGTCTGATCCAGTTATTTCATCAATATGCTTAAATAGTCGAATGCAGCAGAGGAGACGCGCACAACTGCTACAGGAAGTTCTTGATATGCTGTATGTTTCAGAAGTTTCTGTGGAGTTGAATGACAGTATTGGCGAATGCGAAAATAGCTCGGAGACAGGATTAGGCGATATTTTTTGGAAACTGAATTAAATTCAATTAATTTAGACAGCGAAATGTAAAATAAAACTGAAAAAAATGTATTAAAAATCAAAAATATAAAAATTGGCCAAAGTGGTTTAAAATTATCCAAATTTCAAAATCTTTTTAATTTAAACTTTTCTCATAGCTTATCTCCACATAAGCACAATATTTTTTTTTTCAAAAATCTTTTCAGTTTAGTTGTTATTAATTTTGGTCACAAAAATGGGTCAAATTACCCATGCTGCATTGTCTACAATGTATTTTAGTTATGTACGACAACTGTGCATAGCATTAACATACAAGATTTCTGTGACACCCACGAAATTTCACTGTGAATTTCAAATGACGAGACGAAAACTTGTCAAGAGATTTCTATCACACACCGGAGTAAGTAAAACAAAAGTTTTTAAAATCTTGTTGAAAATAATAATGTAGGTAAACATAAAACATTTTTAAAGCCAAAGAAAAGCATGGCTTGGGTAGTATAAAATCTTAAGAAATCAAGTAATTCATACTTGTCCTTTGGTCGGCAACGTTGGAGTTTATTAAAATTTTTATAACCGACAAGTCATTCGAACGATTGTTGAGATTTTGGGTTTTTGGATTTTGGAGACTATATAAAAGTTAAAGCTTTAAAATTTTAATATTTATACTCTTATATTCCCACTATAAGATCTATGCCCATACAAACCTGTAATCTATTCTTGTCTTTCTATAATTTTTATACACTGGTAAGTCCCATAAAGTAAATATATTCTTGACCATCATTGAAATTTGAGTTGATCTAGCCATGTCCGTCTGTCCATCCAACCGTCATTTCAAAGCCTACTTTATAAACTTCAGTATGTGTCATTCCACTGAAGTGTAAACAACATTTTTTTTTTTGTTCTGTGAACAAGTCGACATTTGTTCCAACAAAACTCAATTTGCGGGAAGGTTTGCTTTTGTGCTTTCATTTGAAGAAAAAAGCAGCTGGCGCCCACCGTACGCTTAGTGAGGCTATGCTCCAGCGATTTCATTTTATGATTACTGGTTTCGTCGGTTTAAAAGTGGTGATTTTGATACGGAGGACAAATAACGTCCGAGCCAGTTCAAAAGGTTTGAAGTTGAAGAATTGGAAGCATTATTCGACGAAGATCCGTGTCAAACCCTTGAAGAATTTTCAGAATCATTGAGAGTTGACTTGTCAACAGTTGGCAAACACCTCAAATCCATGGGAATGATTCAAAAGCAAGTAAATTGGGTGATGTACGAACTGAAGAGATTTTTCACTTGCGAACAACTGCTTCAACGCCATAATCGGAAGAGTTCTTTGCATCGTATTGTTACTGGCAATGAAAAATGGATTCATTGCGACAATCCAAAGCGAAAAAAATCATAGGGACTACCTGGAAATGCATCAACATAGTCGGCCAAGCCGAAAATTCATGGTGGTCATGCTCTGTATTTGGTGGGATCAGAAGGGTGTTTTGTACTATAAGCTGCTGCAACCAAACCAAACCAACGTTACCAACAACAATTGATGCAATTGAGCCGGTCATTAATGCAAAAACGGCCGGAATATGTCAAAAGACACGACAATGTGGTTTTTCAACATGACAACGCTCGGCCACTTGTTGCAAGATCCGTCAAGGAAACCTTGGAGGCGTTGAATTGGGATGTGCTACCCCACCCGCCTTATAGCCCAGATATTCTAACTATCACTTCTTCAGATCGTTGACCCACGCCCTGGCTGAGCAGCGCTTTACTTCTTACGAGTATACCAAAAAATGGGTCGATTCGTGGACTGCCTCAGAAGATGAGCCGTTCTTCCGATGCGGAATCCATATACTTTTAAAAAATAAGGCAAAATGTTGTAACTAACGATGGACAGTACTTTGAATAATATACATTGTAGCATTTTTTTTTTTTAATAAACGCTCAAAAATCGAAAAAAGTTCTTTCAAAATAATTCCAACAGCTCAATATATAGCGACCATGTCGATATCTGGCTGAATTACCAATCTGGGCCAAAGGAAGTCCGCAGGAAATATTGGAGATTTTATTACTTCTCCGAAAATCACTGTTTGCTGTTGATTTTGAGTTGGTGGTGTCGCATTCTTGCGAAAAAGAAGTCCACCAAGGCTAGACATTTGAATGATGTGATATTCCATCATTCGTTGTAGACTCTCAGCTTTCAAAACTCGAAAGTCATTCGTAAATATTTCGGGAATTCCAAAGTGTTCACTTTTTATTACATTTTGAAACTGTCACGTGGCAGATGTTATATCTTAATGAATTTGTACTGTTCACTGACAGCTGAAAAAGCACACACATTTCATGATAAACTTGCCCTTAAAGAGTAAATGTTGGAGGAAATCCGCACAATCTTTTATCTCTATCAACTCTAAAAAATGTCAAGCAACGTAAATTTCGTACAAAAAGGTGTGTTTTTCTTTGTCACGAAGTAAAGAAAGGATATCTTTTCCTACAGTCTCATCTTTCCATTTCAAATTGCTACAAAATCGGAATGACTTGTCCATAAAACCAACAGCAATAAAATGGCGTTTCGCACTATAGTCAATTACGGATAGTAGAGAATTGACGCATCATTAAAAACATCTCAAGACTCATTTTGAACAGCTCGACGACGTTTGCCTTCAAATTCCCGAACTGCTATTCTTTATTTGTCGACATATTTCGACGGATTTATCCCTCTAAGACTAACTTTGAAAATAATGAACAAAAATAAGTCAAATAATTTTTCTAAGGTAAATTTGGGCGTCTGAATTCAAAAATGAACTCAGAAATGGTGTTCATCGCTTCGATTACCTGTAAGGTGACAACATGTAAATAAGTGTCTCAAGGCTCTTTTGGGGCTTTGAGTGAAAAAAACTCTGTTGGAGATATGGTTGCATTTTTGAGTTACATTTTATTTTGTATTATTATACTTCAGAAAACAGTTTTTGTTGGGTGTGCAGCATAAGTGCAGATTGCATTTTGTGCAAACATACTGAGTTTGAGAAATCTTGCAATTTTTGAAGCATCTTCTTCCGCCATCTCGACTCAACTAAACTGCAAAATGTTTGAGCTTGTCAAGTCGCAAATCCGTTATTGGGTGCTTTGATTTTTCACCCTGCTTCAGCTGAGAGATTGGAGACTGCGTTGATCGCGTAGAAGTTGGAGACTGAATAGACCAATCAGTTTGAGCAAGTCGCAGTGAAGATGGAGACTGCGTTGTCCGATTATAAGGGTCTCGGCTTGGGCGAAACGACAATTGCCTGCCTTGATATGCCACTAGACCAGCAGCAATTTCTTCTCCAGAAATTCTCTGGGAGATTGATCAATTTTGACGAGCTTAAGTTTTCCTTATGCTTATCAACCAAGTGATAAAAAATTCGAGTAGCAGCACCCCGAGTTTTTGCTTTAATGTGATAGCGGCCCATGTGTCTATCCATAAGGTATACGCTGCCCATGTGGGCGTTATATTCTCGCATAATTTGTGAACAAGCAATTTGTAAGTATTTCATAGACTTACTACTACTCGAATTTATAAATGGTTTAACACCCACATAGGTGGATAGCAGACGAACGGCTTTGTTGTCTTTCCACAAAACTTATATCGTCGCCATTGTCTCAAATCGACGCCATACGAAGATCCAAAGAACTCAGATGAAAACCCCCTGGGCATTTTATTGATAGTGCTGTTGAGTGGCAGCTTGCAAATGGGTATGCGATTTACACGCTCTGTGCCTAGGCATAAATACCTTTGACACGCAGATAGACCATCAGAGGCACCGATGTATAGAAGTTATCAAAATATACAATATGATATTTGAAACTTGGTACGGTTGATGTTAAGCGAACAACAATGCTGCCCGAGGCCCCATGATCTGGCTGACCAGGTAAAATCACGTTATCACCTGCACCGCTGTAGATTTCAAACAGAACAAATCGTTTTATACCCCACTTGTGTGGCTTATTGGGCATATATTGCCGAAGGTGGTGCAGCACAAAAAGGAAGCAACACCTTCGGCAATATATGCCCAATAAGCCGTGCCAAAGCAAGCTAGGCTGTTCGTCGACGCACAGCCTAGCTTGCTTTGTCACGGAATCAAACCTTTTCCTGCGGAACTGTGGATCATAGCCTGGTTCACCCTTCATGATATGCTTGCTCTCATCACGCAGAAAGAAATACTGTTTGATTGATTCGAATTTGCTACGGGTCATACAGTTTCGAATCGGTCCAAACGCGTGCTTTCCCCAGTAGCTTTTCAAGTTGGGGTAGCGATAAATGGACATATAAATCAAAATTCCAATGTAATGGTGGATGTCGTCGAAATACAAAAAAGTTCATACACCATTTGCAGGCGCACGAGCCTGGTTTTTAAAAGTGTTTAAAGTTGGTTGTCTATGCTCTCGGCGCATAGAAATAAATTGGGACTTTAATTTCTATAAGCGTTCCAGTACTTTGGTGCAACTTTATACCAGTTAATATTTCCTAAATTTTAATTTCAAAACATCCTTAACGGCTTCTTAAACCAACTCATCAGTAAAACTTGATTATTGCGCGAATAATATATTGCTCGTGTTGTAACAATGCTGAGATAATCTTTTGTCACTCGTCATGGACTACCTACCATCCATTGTGATATGAATCAATATATAACAAGAAATTGATCACATGTGGTCGACGATCACAAGCCTCCAAAGCGAATTTAAACAAAAGTATACTATTTTATACATTTATTATATCGAGTTGCATTTGAAAACTGTCATAAAAGTTAATTGAAACTTAATATCTTGACGATTATGTACGATATGAAAATTTAACTTAACCAACGACGACGACGACGACTGCGTCATCATAATAGCACAAAGCGCTGCCAGTACTCAACTGAGGAAGTTGCGTAGGAAAACCAAACAGCTGATGGCAATCTCACGAAAAAATGGAAAAGAAGAACGAAAAGAATACAGAGCAACAAAGCCGCAAACGAAAATGAAAATGAAAATGAAAATGAAAAGTGTGATTGGACCAATTGCAACCGGCTAAAGTTAATAACGATGGTCCGTCCGAACGTTGACGATGTTTGCTGATAGTAGTGTTTTTGATGACGACGTTCAGGACGAGCGGAGCGGAGTGATGATGGCTTGGGAATGAAATGGAAATGTCAATTTCATTGACAACCCACGGATTTTTCTTTTACTTTGCGCTATTCTTTTTAATACCCCTCACATATAGTATGAAAAATGGTACTATCAGTTTGTCTGAAAGTTTGTAGCGCAAGAATGTCATCGTAGACTCGTCAATGTATATTTATTTTTGTTTAACTCGACGAGTTAAACTCGCCAAGACCGTACGTCTTTTGTGTTTTTTTTTTGTCCACATTTTTATGTTTTAGAAAGTTATTGTTGAGGCATTTCATACGAAGTACGTAGATTATCTATATCAACGAAGCATATAGTTTCTATAGATATGGGATCTTATTAAAATTAGAATATCCAAGAAAACTTCTACATATCTACAATACTATCAACCTACATAAAAATCCACTATTTATCCAGATCGAACCACTTTCGCATAAAAAAGTAATATAGACCCTATGCAGTCCACTTAATCCAATACGTGTTATTTATTATACTTTGTAGATACAAACATAGTTTTACCTTAATACTAAGGTTAGCCGTTGCGAGATTTATGCTTGCAGTATATGAAGGGTATTTAAGCTTCGGTTCCACCGTAACTAACGTTTTATCTTGTATTTTTTTATTTATTTTTTTTTTTCTGACCAAACACATACAATAAACTCAACCAAGGAGAACTCATTCATATGTGAAATGGAAAAATTATAATCCAAATAAGCGAATGCAAACAAATACCGAGCAAAGGATGTGGTTGCGGAAAGAAGGCTGGTGTGTGAATGTATGTTTATGGGACGTCACATTCCAATAGGAAGCAACATTTTCGCAGCTGTCCAATAAGAAAGCAACGCAAACGCAAAATTGAACGTCACATGAATGTCCTTTGCCTTACTTTTGAAGCGAGTATACAACTCCTTGGTGCCGAATGGGAAGTGTATGGCGAATGCAAGTGTTGTATTTTTTTTTTTTAAATTTCTTAAAATTCAATAAATATTTATGAGTTGATAATACCAAATACACACATCGGCGGTGCACAGTGGCCTATTATGACTTTTCTGGTTGCAAAATTTAACATTCTGAATCAATAAAGATATCGTTATGAAGTTTGAAGTAACTTCACGTTTAGATTTCATTGAATCGGTCTACAAATCGCTATAGAGCCTCTCTAGAGCATGTATTTGCTCAGGATTACTAAGTCGGTTTGCCACACCCACCTAAAGTATTAGTTCCGCCATCTCTCACTTTTGGAATTTTGAACTGAAAACTTATTTGTTACATGTCAATAAAGTTACTAGGCCAAGGTGAGAAACACAAATATTTGCAAATGTGAATTTGTACTAGTTGTGTGCTGTGTTTTAGAGCCCTATTGAAAAATTTTGCGCTCCATTCCTAATCACTACATATCAAAGAGCTTGGCCTGCTAACTTTCGAAAAAGTGATGCCAATTTGTAAAGCTAGTTTTGTGCTTGGTCTGCTAACTTTAGCATAAAGTTAGCAGACCAACATATAAATATGAAGAACATGCAATTATGTTAAGTTAGTTTTGTGCTCCAATTAAAAATTTTGTGCTCGACTCTTAATATCTGCTAAATTTAATCTAAAGTGAACATATAAATATAAAGGAAACCGTTCAAAAAAAATTTTGTTCCGGTACGGTTCCATGGACCATGTATCAAATTAGTAACATGTTATTAAAATTTTATGAAATAAACTATTCTTTATTCAAGACATAGTAAGTACAAACATCATACATTATAAAAATAGGCAAGTCTCGCCTACTTTTAGAAGTAGCCTTCACATAAACCCAAAAGTATCGGCAGTAACTTGTGTAATGCGTATGAAGAATATTAAATTAACGTTTTTTCTTATTTAATTGTTATTAAATCTTAAAAGCATTATGGCATTCAGAGTTTTTGCGTCCAACCGTTTCGTAAGAGGATTCATACTAAACTTCACTCCTGAAAACGAACGTTCTACGCTTACATTAATTTTTGTATCTTCGCGTTTCATATTAAGCAAATCCATATAAGCATCGAGTTCGTATCCAGTTTCAGATAAATTACTTGAGCTAGCAGTACTTTCATCAAGTAGTTGCACTTCTTCAGCTACAGAAGTCAACTTTACATTATATTATAAGATCGGGTGGTCCTAATATATGGCACATTAAAAGGCAGTCTTCTCGATTAGAGTAGACTCACGTTTTTCAAATTCAGTTTAGTTAAGCTCTTTGACCAATTTGAATTTTACAATAAAGCCAAATAGCTAACAATTTCATTAATAGTATTCCAGACTTTTCTTTCTATAAGGAAGTCAGTATTTGCTACCGTAAAGTTGGCGCAGAAGTCATAGACGTTCTTATCCAGCAGATACTTCAGCATCATATAGTTCGAGCTCCAACGAGTAGGGCAATCAATTGGTGGCTTCTTTAATTTCTTATCTATATATCTTATGGATGGCGGCCAACTGAAGCGTATACGCTGCATAACGCACTCCTGAAAGTACATTGTTTTTTTCTTTTTAAATCAAAATTTAGTATGCGAAGATATTGCTTTTATACCTATGCATTTGCTATCCACAACCAAATAATCCATAAAGCTTTAATTGCCCTCATCATCGCATTCTTCTTCCAATGCGTACGGTTTAGTTTTCAACAGCTAAACCATCTACACTACGGCCATTATGTATTAACTGAATGTTAACCCCTAAAAAGAGAAGTAGTTTAAATATGCTATATAACAGATTATGTGTATGTAACACTTACCAATAAACGATCGATTCAAATGTGTTAATCCATCGACTTTCAACGATATGATTTTACCTTGGACTTCTTTTTTAATCATCATAGCCAGATGCTCTGATTTGGAGACCACATCTTCGCGCACTGATTGCGGGCTAAAAAAATGTTTTTAACCTATCACTTGAATGGTCGGGTTTAGAATCTGGCGAAATCGTTTGTCGAAATCATTTCATCATAGCAAATGGCCTTCCGTCTACAGTACATATCGCAACGCGTGCATCTCGAACAGTCTCTTTGGTAATTGAGACACGAATACCGGACTTAAAAAAATTGTCATGAGTGTCGGATGTTGCGGCTTGTTTTTTTCAGAGCTTCATTCTTCTGGTTTATCGTTGTCCTTGTTTATCGCTGTTAAAAGGTTAATATGAAAACTGCCAATGTACTTTTTTAAATTTGTGCCACGATCACCATATGTAAAATGTAGGAATTACTATGAAAAACAGTCTTATGCAGATGGGTACACTCTATACTATTTTATCAAACGCCATTATTTTGGTGACTGTCGCTCTATTTGTAATTGTTGTAAACAACAAACAAATAAGTAAATGTATATAAGAAGTATAATTTATTTCAAGAACGCTGACCACACACACTAGCAAGATATAATTTATATCTCCTGGAACTTCCGTATGATAACACATACATACATACTATGTACGCTTCTGCACACTCATCAAATGTAAAAACTCCTTACCTTCAAATCAGAATCTTTCTTTCGAACACTCCTAAAGACGCTGTATCCGTTGATTTCAGTGTCCATGCTTCTGTGTCATACAGCAGGACTGGGATTATCAGTGTCTTATAGATTTTTATCTTCGTACTTCGAGTGAGACCTCTACTTCTTCCAATTTACTTGCTGAGCCCAAAGTAGCAGCAATTAGCAAGCGTGATTCTTCGTCTAATCTCTCGGCTAACGTTATTGTCGCTGGTAATTTCTGTTCCCAGATAGACGAAGTTTTCTACAACATTGAAGTTGAAGATCTCCATACTCACAGACCGTGCAAGACGCGCTGATGGTCTGCGAGTGGACACCAAGCACTTCGTCTTGTCCTCGTTCACCGCTAGGCCCATGAGACGTGACTGTTTCTCAATCACCGAGAACGCCCTGCTTACTCGACGTTCGTTGGTTCCTATGATGTCTATATCATCACTTCCTTATGGAAGAACGTGCCCGATCGTTCTACGTATGGGCATTGGCGTAGGATGTACTCCATCTTTCTTTTCTACTCTGACGGCGCAATAGGTGTGTGATAGCGTCATCATACAAATACGAACGATCTTTGCTGGGATACCAAGTTCAGATAGGGCGTTGAAGAACTTCGTTCTTTTCAGTATGTCGAAAGCGGCCTTTTAATCGACAAATAGGTGGTGTGTGGCTTTATTGTACTCATGGGTTTTTTCCAGGATTTTTCGTAAAGTGAAAATTTGGTTACTGGTCGACCTCTTTGGTCTGAAGCCGCACTGATACTGGCCTATCAGTGCATTCGTGTATGGCTCCAGCCGTTTACACAGTACGCGGTACAGAATGTTGTATCCTATTGAAAGGAGACTTATTCCCCGGTAGTTCGCGCAGACAGCGGGGTCTCCTTTCTTGAAGATAGGACAAAGAACACTGAGATTCCAATCGTTGGGCATGCATTCATCGGACCATATTTTGCATAAGAGTTGGTACATACGCCTTACCAACTCTTCGCCACCGGTATTGTATAACTCAGCTGACAACTCATCGGAACCTGCCGCTTTGTTATTCTTCAGCTGAGTCGACCTCGTTGTAATACGGTGGCTCTACAAGAGATTCATTCAATTGGTGGTTCTAGGTATGCTTCTCTATTGACTGTATTATTCTCTTCATCGCATCTGTAACCAGACTTCCGTTATTGTGCTTGCAGAAAGAAACTCCGGGCTTGAAACCTTCGGTAAGACGCTTCGGTTCCGGTTCCGGTTATCAAATTGATTCGGTTAATTTAAGTTAACGGTTGCGGTTTTATTCCCTGATTGAAAACAATTTTTTATTTATTCTTTATTCTAAAGTTAGCAGACTGAGTTTTTTTTATATTTAGATAAAAGCAAACAATTTTAATTAGATAAAAAATTATCACAAAACTAGCTTTACAAAATGTGTTTCGTCAACTATGTTTTTCGTCATATTTCAATGCAGGTCTGTTAATTTTATCTAAAATTAGCATACCAAGCTGGTTCAGTCATTCAGAGCACAAAATTATCACATTTGGTTTTGTCACCTTTGTATACAAACCATTCTGGTAGACCCTACTTCTCATTATATGTTGACAATTTGTATGAATCAGTACTCGCTGGGTTTCTCATGGTGTTATACCACCATGGACGGTTATGATCTGTCTGGCCTTACCCTTAACGAACCGATGATTCCACCAGTCTATAAGCCATGTAACGGTAGATCAATAATCTCTTCGGGTTGCTCATCAGTCTAAAACGGCTACAGAGGATCTTCATTGAGCTGTTGTTCAGAGTCCATTGATTGAAATTAAAGCGTCAAATCAAGTCTGATGGATTCAATTTTTGAACGGGTTTTGTTTTTTAAGCCTTTAAACCAAGATCCTGGCATAAAATTCGCCAAGTTGTTCCATACGAGAGGCCAAGATGCTGCACAACGCTTCGATTCGAATGGTCATGGTCTTCACTACGGGCTGAATGTGGTCCATTCGATCGCGTATCATCTAATAATGTACGCTGAAACTTAAATTTACGAAAAACTGTTTTCACTGAGCGCTAATATTCGCAATACAGATGAATTTGAAGTCGTTGTTGCGGTGTGAGCCTTTCTATAATGAATTGTCAAATAGTACTGAATAAAAATTAGATGGCAGTATCTTGGAAAAACCTCCAAATATATCACCCGTTATTAAATATAGATTTATTTGGGCTATATATCATATCATAAGCTAATTTTGCACAATCTGATAATTGTGATGCTATATCTAGCTACGCAACTTTCACATAAAATTGTAATATATCAATCAATCTGCCCATTCCCATCGAAATATGAACACGAAATTTTGGTCTCAATTTTCGTCAAATCGCTGTCATGTAGTTTTCAAAAAGCTGCAACAAACGTTTCTTGTTCAGCTAAATCGTGTATAAAAATCATTTACGATTGCTAAAGGATTCAAAGAAATACACAAACAAATAAAAACAGTCAAACAAACAAACAAACAATTAGAACTAATATGCCGATGCGCTAGGGCTCATTGAACTCGAGCCAAGAATAAATAGAAAATTGGTATGGGGCGAGAGATTCGCCGCGAGCCCCAATATCACTTGGGTTGGTTATCTTCAACACACTACATTTCGGACAGGGGTGATCCGTTTTATACGACTTTGTATTTTCCTTAATATTCCTTTCAATACGTTTTTATGAAACCACAGCACCGCTCTAAACCAAAAATATCGCATGCAATCTCTGCGCACCTCAAAATCAGAATATAAGTAAAGCAGGAAAAACCATGCACTCCATTTCGAAACAGCGTGGACATTTTTCTGTTCATCAAAGCTGCTTAGTCAAACATATATCAAATTTCTGACCGCAGCAGAATGTGAACGCGAGTACTAAATATCAACTAAACAAAGAAACAAATCCAGCTTCGAGAAACTTGTCATCGAATTGAGATGAAGTTTTCACAGTTTTAAAGATTCCGCAATACAAAAATTGTGCCTAATCACACATTTGATTTCTGCTACCACTTTTCTCCAAAAGAGCCACTGTGCGGTGGCGTGGACAAATATTCTTTGTGCTATGTGAGTACGTGTTTGGGCATCTGTGTCTTGCATTGAATTAAGTAGATTACGGACACTTGGTCTAACTCATGCGCTTGTCCGTTTATTCATTCGCTCTCTATCATTTGCTCACTGCAAAATAAATTCATATATATATATATATATATATATATATATATATATATATATATATATATATATATATATATATATATATATATATATATATATATATATATATATATATATATATATATAAAATCCGCATTAAAGCTTGACACAAATAATGTAATTCATATTCATATTCATTTATTTAAAATTAGTTCATAATCAAAAAGCAGCAACATTAAGAAAATGAGCAGAATGTCAGGAAAAATTGTTCCCAAGGAATTCAGCGCTATATACGTAATACGAATAAACGTTTAAAGTACTTGTTCGGAGCAGCAGCTTCGGACCAGCAGCTGGCAAATAAACCCACATAAATATTTTTTAACCAATATCGCTCCAATTTCAGTTCATTTAATTACTTACATTCCTTTATGTTACAATTACCTGGTAACCGCGATGATGTTCGCGGCCCATTTAAGTGGTTATTTTATTTTAAATGGTTATTACGGTGTCCAATATACTTATACCTATACTTAAAAAAAAAAAATATAATGAAATCAATGAGTGATCAAAAATACAAAAACATTCTATATTTCTTATCAAATGTCTGTTTAATGATATGATTAATATCTGTACCAATCACTTGAGAAATCATTGGTTCCCCATACAAACTTTCATCTCCTTCAAGTTTGGTTTTTGCGACAAACTGTAGCCTATGTCCTTCTCCAAAGTCCCATCTATATATATTTACCAAAATTCATAAAAATTTGTTTAGCGGTTTAGCGGTAGCCAGCAACTACTGAATGAAAACTGTTTCCCAAGTAGCATCAGAACCAACAAACACAATCAAGGTACGAATGGAACATTATACACAATTGTTACAGGGGACGGATCATGATCAGCACCAATGAATGCTGACCTTATTATAATCAAGCACCATACAACACGACCGACCTATTCAATTATCCGTACCGCTCGACGCAATAGAGCTATATAGATTCGTCAACTACTCCAATCTAGGAAGCCTCGTCAATAGAACTCTACAACTTGGAATTCTTGTAATAACACAGAAAATAACAACAACGCACAACCAAACAAACCGTATAGTCACTACATGTTCCAAGAGTAGACAAAAACAAAGGTTTCAATTAATAGCTCTCTACAACTATCGGCAAAGAAGCAACTTCTCAAAAGTAACTTTTCGCATCCATATTTTCTAATGGCAGGCCTTGATTTGCATCCCCTTCTTCTTTCTACAAACTACATTACAAAGTAGGCTGACAAAATATGACACAAATTTTAAACTAAATATGTGTTTCTACGACTGCAATAAAACGGTTGCAAGTTATGAAACTTTAAGATAAACTTCGGATTTAGTTTCTCTAAGTGTTTTCTAAGTCAGAGAACTATTTACTATTTACTAGATATATTTATATGCGGCTTAAAGTGAAATTCTATCAGGTGGCTTATCATGATTAGCTACTCTCTTATTTGTTCCTTTCGGTTTCTTTATTTTCAGTGGTCGCACACTAACATTCTCAACATTGACAAAATATCAAATACGGCACCACACATTATTTCACCATGGCGATCGATTGCTGCACCTCAGATTCGTGAAATCGACAAAAGTGTCTATCATTGTGTGAAGTTAAAGAAATGAGGGCATCACACTTATAGCCGTATGGCACACGAATAATATGAGCATATATTTTCCCAATAATGATTTAATATTTGTACTACATACATATATAGTAGTATGCCATGATTTGCCTCAAATATTGTTTAGCCTACTTTATAATATAGTTCCGAGAAAGCGAAATTTTAAGCCAAATCGAGCAACTTGTTTTGAAGTAAGTTTATCTTAGACTGATATAAGTATAAATGCTCAATTATCAAGACTAGGTTTGTTATATGTATTTTTTTTTATTAGTATGACAGAAACATGTATTATTGATTGAACATCAATTGTACTTAACTTTTCCAATGGACACAACATTTTTGGCATTCAGTTTTATCACTGTTGACGGTAGTTCGGTAGCGAAGCATTTTGCTACATTGAACTCAGCAAGCAAAGTAGAAGAAGCCCTCTCTCGAACTACGAAGATAAAAATCTGATAATCCCGGTCCTGCTGTATGTTCCAATTCAGTCAGCCATTGATTAACGTCAATCTGGTCTAAACCACAAATTGAAGAAATGCTGTTTTTTACATCATGTAATGTGAACCTTGAATCGTTGTTGTCGACGTTTCGAAGTTCTTGGTATACGTCGCTGCATCTGCAATTCCATCTACATTTACATCGTCCTCTGCCACATTGTCCTCAAAAAGTGTCCTCAAAGTGATCGAATAGTCTGTCCTGTAATACACTCGCCTTGCCAGTGCATTCAGCTTTCAATGTCGGCACCGTCATCGGCAGAATACTTCGTTTCCTTCTCACTCAGATCAGACAAACGAAGCTCCAAACGTTTATAATCATACCTGCATTCGTTGTAGCTGTACTCGTTGTATCTGCACTCGTTGTAACTTCACTCCTTGTAGCTTCACTCGTTATATCTGCAATCGTTATATTTGCACTCGCTGAAGAAGAGGGAATGCTGCTGAAGAAGAGGGAATGCGCGAGACACCTATGTCCGAGAGTTTGGAAATTGGTATCGAGCCTCTGCTTTGCTCCCAAGAATTGCGGGAGGCATCGATACGGTGAAGAAGAAGACAAGACACTCACCGGAGAGGATCTAGCGCCAGCACTCGATCCAATAAATGAGCCAAAGCGGCGTCAGCCACACAACATCTGGGGCTAGAGCTGATTCAAGAGCCATGGTGTCACGAGGGCAAAGTTAATGGCCTGTATAGCAGGAATACAAAGATAATCTGGGACACTGTTTTTTGTTAGAATATTTAACTCGGTGATCAGCAGCACGCAGTCCCGAGTTAAATATTCTACAGAGGCAGAATGCGACGTATGGTGATTGCGTCGATATACTTCTCGGGAGCGAGAAAATCACCCCCAGAGAAGGTGCAGTTCTGAAACAGCCGCAGTCTACCCATCGTAGAAGGCTACGATGCAAATGCGTACCACGAGGCATGGGGAAGCACTGACACCAACTATCGGGTTAAATGCCTTCTTCAATTCTTTATAAGTAATGGTCTGATATTTATAAATAAAGGGTACATACCAACCTTTGTCACTAAGACTAGGCAAGAGGTGTTCGACTTAACTTTCAGTAGGCTATCCCTAGAAAACATATTAGGAGCTGGCATGTTTCGCAGGAACCCACCATGTCCGACCATCGACCAATTAAATTTGAAATAGAAGGGTGTATAACATCCCATGAAACAAGAAGAAATCGCTGCTATCTGCTGCGATGGCTGGAAAGAGAGTGAATCTCCCAAAACACTCAAACGGTCTCTTGAATTAAAGCATGCTGTAGACGACCAGAACGCAGTTGCCCTGAGATCATACGAAAGTACATGTCCTGTTGTTAAAGACAGGCGCGAATGGTATGCGAATGAATAAAAGTTAGAAGACTCTTCAACGGGGCCAAAAGATCAAATCAGTGAGAAAGTTACACTGCTGAGCTTACTGCTCTATATAATAAAGAGATAAGGAAAGCCAAACGCAGAACTTACAAATCTTTCTGCGAAGGCATAACATCCACTGCATCAGCCGCTCGAACTACGCCGTAGACCAGATATTTTCTTTACGGAAAATGAGGAACAGAAAATCAACACATTTTTACGAAATACTCAATTTTTATATCGCATTTGCCATTACTATGATATTAAATTTGATTACATTCATAAAGTTGATGTAAAGTAGCTCACTGTGTTATGCAATTGCTATTTAGTTGCCGTCATTTCGATTGAAATGCAAAATATACATTAGTGGTTGGTTAAGTTTAACAACGACTTTGTAAGTAAGTTAAAGTTTCTGAATTGAATGATCCAATCGTGTGCAATCCAATAATATTTTCATTAATCAGGTATAATTTATTAAACTGTTCATCTATATTACAATTGAATTCTAAATTTAGTGTACCAAAATATATTACTCAACTAGACTAGAACACAACTGTAGCTTATAGAGATACATTGACACAATTTTGGACTATCATTATTAAATATATGCGGATATAGAATATATGCGAATGTGTATAGATTAAATGGTTCATACAAAAATTTTTTGCTATACAAAAAATATACAATTCGATACTATTCGGCTAGAACTCAGCAAACGGATCGTCCCTAATATAGGCGCGAAATTTTGGCCTGTTCGGTGGTTTTTCTTTGATTTTATTAAATTGTGATGTATCTTCCTCACCGGATAGTTTTGGAATATGTGGTGCAGGAACGCGTTGATTTAGTAAAGCTACCCAATCGACATCACCGAACCAAGGATGCTCTTTTATGCGCTTATTACCCATGATTATATTGCCATAACTAATGTAAAAAATGAATTTAAGAAATTAATTTGTATGCTTATAACGTTTGTATGTACCACCTAAGGGCGTATACAGATCATAACTAAAACGGGGGCAACAACAAAAAAATTTAATACATCGTTCTGGAAACGATATACGAGTACGTATAGCAACTAAATTGAAATAAAAATTAATAAAAAAGAAAACATTTTTCTAGGCATTATGTTCAAATAGCACAATGCGAAAGCTGCCCCCTGTCCTGTTGAAAATATTGTACGCCCTTAAAAAATACTCAAAACTTACCGCTTTGACAGGTCCGGCTGAAGTAGGTGGTCTATCAAATGCTGCAAATGAACACTAAAGGATGGCAACATTTTGTAAGATCCTTCGCAAATCCTTGAGTACATCTCCATTTCATCGTGATTGCGACTGACGAAAGGTGAATAGCCAGCACACAGCTCATACAGCAATACACCAAAGGCCCACCAGTCAACGCTGCAACCGTACGGCTTCGACTGAATTATCTCAGGAGCCATGTATTCGGGCGTTCCGCAGAGCGTCAGGGTTCGGGTATCAACACGTTTCGTAAAGCCAAAATCGGTTATTTTGCAGTAGCCGCCACTGTCAATCAAAATGTTTTCCGGCTTCAAGTCGCGATAGACCAAATTCATGTAGTGAAGATACTCAAGTGCCAAAAAAATTTGGCTGGCATAGAAACGTGACTGTTTCTCGCTAAACTTTTGCATGCTAAATGCAGCGAAAAGAAAAATCGAATATATATTTGTTACCATTTGCAAATGATGGTTTTACTTACTGGCGATGGTACTTAAAGAGCTCCCCGCCCTGTACGAATGGCAATACCATGTAAACGCTAGCATCATCCTTAAAGGAAGCAATCAAGTGCACGGCAAAGGGAAAACGTACCGACGACAAAACACGCTTCTCACTCAAAACATGCGGCACCTGTTTACGCTTGACGATCTGATCCTTACTTAGCTCCTTTGCGGCGAAGTACTTTTGGTTGGTTTTCTCCTTGATAAGTGACACTCGTCCGAACGCACCGGCGCCAAGAACACCAATCACAGTGTAGTCTTCTAGCCCGTTACTTGGCGACGGCTTCATTGAGCTCCATTTCTCAATAAAGTCATCTTTCATGTTTTCCAACATCAACCTATAGTCGACTTTGTCCGAGAATAACAACTCTTCATCCATGACTTATTGAAATTTTGATTAAAGAAACGTATTTGTGCTGCAATAGTATAAAATGAACAATTGAGAACTATTGCCTAAAACATTTTACACACAGCTGACAATACTGACTTATGAAACAAATTGAAAATGATGTGCTACTTTGTTTTTATATTGTTATTTAAGTAATTTCGATTTTATGAAATAAAAATGCCACATGCTAAATATGCCAATAAAATCTTATAGAATAATCATAATTTTTATAAAAAACAAAAAAAAAAAAAAACGTACTAATATCTTCACACGGAAAGTTAGTAGTTTTAGAATTTATACATAATATCTGCAACGCCTTAAATAATGCATCGGAGACCCCATAAAGTACCTACGGTATATCCCTGGTCATCCCGATAAGGTGATTAGTTCCAGCTATGTCAGTCTGTCTGTCTGTCAGTGTTTACGTATAATATTTAACTCACAGCGACTGAATAATCACTGGTAACAGTTACTACTCGATATTGTACATCAGTGATTTAGTAGCAATTGCTTCTTACTACATTCACTGCGTATTAATCATATACGAGTAAAAAAAAATAATTTAGTGAAAGCTTTTTGCTAAACTAGTTTTTTTAATATTTATATTTAAGAAGACTATCAGGGGTGCCACAGGAATCCATACCGCTCGAATTTCACTTCAATTTCAATCCACCATGCCACAGACCTCATTTACTAGCGAAATGCAATTAGCTTGTAATTGAACAGATAGGTTGTTGCAGATAGGGGGTACAATTTCTGATTAATTTACATTTAAACAATTAATAATTTTGTATGATTTTTAATTAATAAATTAGCATTTTACTAAGCCAACTATGATTTCGCTAGTTGAATTTACCAGTCACAGCCGACAGACCAGCTATTTGCATTTCACTGGTGCCACTTTTTTTAAAAAGATTTTCGAACTTAGTTTTTAGTTCGGCTGGCTAGATGGCAACGTCGCCATAGAAATGTCATAAATTAGGAAGAGCGCATCAAACATTTATTAGCGTCTGCTTGCGAAAATGGGTCCGATGCGTATCTGAGGCGCTGGCGGTCTATCGCCTTCTTCTTGAGTTGCATCTTTCTTAACTCTTCGAGCGCAATGAGTTCGACAAGCGGCATTTTTAACATTATTTGTTTATTTTTCACAATTTGCAATTTTGTTTTCACTTGTTGATTGCAATTCACCGCGATTCATTTGTTTACATTGTGTGTTGCCACTCAAATGCCACCGTAAAAGTAGCGCACAGCTGGTAGAGTTACCAGGTTTACTTTTTAGTTTGGCGGGCAATAAATTTAAATTTTGTTGCTTGGAAACTACAAAAATAATGTCGCATAAATGCAACTAATTTGCATTTAACTAAACATCGCTGTAAAATATCAATTTCTCAATTGAAAAATATCAATAATAAAGCGGAACTAAAACTAGACTAATTTATTCTTCTGTGATGTCTACCCTATGCTGCTAAGTTCGAAAAGGTTTGTGAAAATGCTAAAAAAGTCAAATCGCTCGAAGTTCTGTGGCATGGTGGAATTTTTTTAGCGAAACGGCAAATCACTAGTAGCCTTTTCGCTAGTGTTTTCTGTGGCACCCTGGATTATCTTATAGCCAAGAACAAATAAAAATTGTTTGATCATCAGCTTTATAATATTTGCCCTATAACATAGTCGAATAAAGAAATCTCTTGACTAGGTAAAAACTCAGTGACAAAAGCCTACTTGCAGCTCACAAGACTTTTGATATCAATTTTTTTGACGAAAGATTTATGTGTTTCATTTGCATTAAAAAAACCGGAACCAGCGCGCACAAGAGTATAGGTGCTGGTGCGCCTTCCTAGAATAGCCCATGACCGATAAACGGTTGTAGTGCCACATAAGTAAGTAAGTTAATTGTAACAAAATATCCCGCATATGTTCACAGCGGACCAAAAACGAATGTAGCCCCATAGAAATCAATGGATCATATAAGAAGCCTTAATCTAGGTATAAGCTATCTCAAAGTCAAGCACACTAATTCTAACTCGATATTTGGATTCGATTCCACCGAAGCTAATATTTTCTTTTTTCTCTATACAGGCCAATGATATAATAAGTTTGTATATATGTAAGAGGCATAAGGAGCCGTATTAGACCCCTTAATTATTAATATACCTATATTCTTTATCAGCATCGAAAACTGAGTCGACATTAGATAAATTTACAAATTAACTGAATTGTGATTTGTTAGTAGTCTTTTATATAGTGTAAGGAAGGGTTTTTAGAGAAATAGGGAGAACGTTTATTGTACAATAGAGAACAGAGAGCTCGGATAAAGTTACTGTGCGAGTATCTTGTTGTACAAAAATGCAACTTTATTGGTACAATCAGTTGATGATAACTCCCTTGTAGAGTCACCGGAATATAACGAGGTCGGCTCAGTAATTAAAAAGCTGAATAATTACAAAGCAGCCGGCTCCGATGAGCTGCAGAGTTGACTTATTAGTCCAATGAATGCTTGTTTAATGATTAGAATCTCAGTATTCTTTGCCCTGTCTACAAGAAAGGAGTCCTCACTATCTGAGTCACGGAAGTATTCATAGAATAGTATCAGAGTGGCTTCAAGCCTTAAAGGTCGACCAGTAACCAATTTTTCATTGCAAGGCAAATCCTGGAGATCGAAGTTTTAATATCCTATCTAAACTCTGTATTTCATCAAAGATCATTTGTCTTTGCATGATGATGCTGTAATGCACACAAAGTGTCGTCAGAGAACGAGAAAACCTCCGTACTAAAAAACAGTTACGTCTCATAGGTGAATGAGGACTAGACGAACTGCTCGATATCAACTCTCAAGCCATCCTCGCGTCTTGGACGATCTGTGAGGATGAAGAATTTCAAATTCATTGTGGAAATAGCCAGCCAGAATAACATCAGCCTGGAAATGAGAAGAGTCACGCTTGCTAATCGATGCTACTTTGGGCATATCAAAGCAAATCTATAAGACGCTGATAATCAAGGTCGTAGTGTACAACATGTGGCAACATCGCCCACAGCATCTTTTGGGTAAAATATCAGCAGAAGCACTGGGATATTATCTGGATGGACATGATTATACTGTATATGTGACATATTTACATTACATTTAAGCTTTACATTTTTAAAAAAAGTGACTGTAAACTCAACGTGATTAAAATTCGAAACCAATAGCAAATACGAGTATGTATGATGATTGTCTGAACAGGGCATGTAAACATATCTACATAGAAAACCAATTTAAATAATGCTGAGCTAAAAATACTTCTCTATAAACTACCTTTCAGTTTCGCCCTTACAGAAAAATAACTCTTCAAACTCCACCTTATATGAAACAAGGTAGGAACATGTTATATTGCACATAAAAGGCTAACATCGTTCATCACTCACAACCGATTCTGGAGGAAGCGCTAGAGACCCAGTTTCCTATTGCTAGAAATATATTGCTAACTTCGCGCACGTAATACTTTTGATAATATCGAATGAAATAACGATAGAATCGATCATTAAAAATATCGATATTGTCGATAATATTGTTAGAATCACCGACCACCCTGTGGTTTTTTAGGTTAAGGTAGGTTTCATATATGTTGTGCCGATCGTTCGAACATTGTGTGAATGCTTACTCAAGTATTAAAAGACTAAAACCCGTGCAACAGTTCTATTGTCTGAAACCGAACAGATTATTAAACTTAAAAAAAAAAATTAAAAAATTAAGCTTAAATGTTTTTAATTCCTGGGCTTTATCTGGTGTTGATGATGTATTTGACGTCAATACTTGCATTCTGACGTTCCGCCTGAACATGCGATAAAAAGGCACGACCGCCTTAATCGTTCTGCTTGCATTGGCTTGTGAAAGCTATAGTTATGTGTGTGTGTGTGTTTGCGTATTAGTGTTATCTAGCGCGCGGTGGGATGCGGTATGCACTTGGTAGAATATATGCAAATAACATTGTAAGCTTATAATAAGTTTGTTTCAATAAAATCTTTTTTCTGAGTTCGTTTGAGGTTTGAACTCGCAACTTAGAAAACTGCTTACTGCTATACGAATTAACGCAGCCGCACTTTAGCAAGCAACGCCAAAAACGTATTACAGAGTAAAGAACTACGAACCAATATAAGGAACACAAAGCAGTAATAAAAAAATACTTGCTGCGCACACAAACACACAAACACGAACTTTAAGAGCGTGAGAGCGTGAGAGTGTTTGAGTTGGAGCTCACTTATGTAAATGCAAGCGTGAGGGGGCGAGATACAGTAATTAAATATGCACGAGTTATATTTATTTGTAGTTGTATTTGATTGAAATATTTAAAAATTAATTTTTTTTTGTGTTTGATGCCGGCAACGAAACGCATTTTATCTCTTTCTCTCGCAGCATACATTTTTAGTAGTAGGGACAGGAAGAAGGAGTGTTTGGGAAAGGAGAGGCAAGAGGAAGGGCAGAACGACGTCAGCCAGGGTACAGCTAGTCAAACAAATATAATAAATACACAAAGAGTGAGTATTGTAATCGAAGCAGACATCAACAGGCAAGAAGTCAAAACGAACAATTGTTAATAGCACATTGCTACTTGTAATTAATCTGTATAATTTAAGTAAAAACATATATTTGAATTAACGAGTGCAAATAAACGTAAATTTATCAAAAAAATTATGATTTTCAATTAACTCCTTCTTTGTATTATACAAAATAATGATAATTCAGTGATAATAATTCAATTATGACGTTATCGCGTAAAATTATCGTCCGTAAACCGACTTTACAGACAACCAATTTATTTATTTATTTATTTTTTTTTTATATAGTATACTTATTTTTATTTTTAGTATGAACATGCCACGCCTATTTCTAGGGGTAGCCATCTCCAACACTTAAGTTTATGTAGGAAACACGTTTATATTACAGCTATTGTCAACTTGAAGTGCACAGTGAAGCCTTCAAGCAAAGCTTTTCAAAAATATAATCCAGAAGATAATTTTACAATGTAGTAAGGTGTTAAAAAACGCTTACTATTAGTTTAAAACAGACAATAAAACCGAAAGCGAAATCGATAACCGATAACTGATATTAACCGATTCAAATTGAGAATCGAAACCGGAACCGATATTTTATAGAGTCCCTATCAAAAAGTTCTACTCGTTGGAGCACGACCTATATGATGCTGGAGTATCTGCTGGAGAAGAACGTGTATGACTTGTGAAAAGTCTGGACTACTATTATTGAAATTTTTTGGTCGACTTTTACGCTATTTGGCTTCATTGTATGATTCAAATTGGTTGAAAAGCTACCGCCTTAGATAAACTTTTAGTCTCTCAAATAGAAAAACGTAAGAATATTCTATACTCGTACGAGAATAATAATGAAATGTGCCATAATTTTAGACCCACGATATAATGTAAAGCTGACATGTGAACAGGAAAGTAATTGTAAAGCAGCTTTGACAGATTTATATTACAGAGTTTTATCTGTTGCTGAGGCAGTGCAAATACTTGATGAAAGTAGAGCTAGCTCAATTAATTTATATGGAACTAAAGACGAACTCGATGCATACATGGATATGTTGAATAAAAATCGCTAATGTACTATCAAAAAATAATCTGTTAGCTTCAATTAAAGTATTTCTCAGACTAAAACGATTAAACAACAAAGAAAATGTACTGAAATGATGGTTAGAAAATTTCCCAGAACTATACGAATTATCAAAAGTTACTCTCGCAGTTCCAGCTATGGAAGTATACGTAAACCGTTTGTTTTTAGGCGACAAGTTTATTATGCCATAATGCTTTTAAGATGTAACTACAATTAAACAAGAAAAAAACGTTAATTTCGGTAGAAATGAAGCTCAAAACTTTTCACACGCATTAAACACATTACTGCCAAGACGGTTGTGGCTTTGAGCACTATCTCTAAAAGTGGGTGAAACACGCCTATTAATATAATATAATACTTCTGTCCATAAGAAGCCTCCATATAGAATTCCAAGTTGAAATTGACTATAATGAAAAAGATTTTGGGATCTCTGATGCTTCGTTTAATGCGCTATAAACTCCTTAACATAATTATAATAATATTCACACTTTTTATGAAGAAAAGTAAAATTTAAGAACGTTTATACTTACTTTCTCTTGAATAATAAACAATTAATATATTATGTTATTAAAAAATTTTTGTTCTCAAGTATTTTAATATTGACAGGTACTGGCATACCGAAACTAAAATCGAAGAGCTTTACCGAAACCGAATACCGCAGTGAATTGGAACCGGTACAAAAGCTTATACCCACATACACGTTTCGGTACGTACCGAGACGGAACCAAAACCGAAATACATTACAGTAACCTCAACGTCCGCATGTAATCTATGTGAAGTGGGGAACATGAACTAAGTTCAATTAGTATACATGATTCATCGATATATTTATACTTTTTATAGTTTTTACGATATGATTATAACGATATCAATATAACGATATTTTTTTGATATATCACCAAAACTTTGCTTTTATTTAGCAACTACACCTCTATGCTGTGCCATGAGAACAACGCCTTTTGACATCAGTATCCTCTCAAACAAGCTCCTGAAATCTAGTACTCCCTCAGCGGAATGTGCATATCGCTGAACTATTTGTTGAATTTCGAAGATTGCAGCATTGAATCTATATCGATCTATGTAAGTTACATATTCATTTTTCACTATCGGCTTTACGTTCAACCATTCCTGCCAAATCGCTTAAAGCATATGGAAGAATACTTTTCGTCTACAAGGACTAGTGTTAGTACCTTGCAAATTATTGCTAAAAGCATTGTAGTTATAATTCAGTTTTTAGAAAAATTGCTTTAATGGACAATAAGTTTTAGTTAGTTTTTCTTCTAAATGTACTATTTAAGTTCCAATGAATCAAGGGAGAGATATGTACTTAGACAGACAAAAGTTAAATAATATAAAGAACAAAATTTATCAAACAAATTATTAGAAAAGTTTCGTTGATGATGTTTTTTGCACGCCTTTGCCTTCATCTGAAAATACCAACACCACCAGAGGCAAGTTCAGCAACTCCATCGGTATATCCCCAGTCAGTCTTTTGTCTGTTTGTAGGAACGCATATCCATTTGTTCGTTTGTCTAACTGTCATACGCTACTTCACAACCGCAAATGAACAAACTTTGGCAAACAACAAACTTATTTATGATGAACAACAAAATCGAACGAACAACACAACAAAAATGACAGGGACAACAACGAATACAAATCCAAATCCAAATCCATATGGAAGTGAATGACTATGAGTAACGCGTAATGAAATTCAATGCATATTCCAAGCGTGCGTGTTTCTCGGTCTGCCCGTATATTTGACTGTCAGTCGATTTGACTGATTCTATATATATATATATATATATATAAATATATATTTGTGTGTACGAGTGTATCTGTGCATGAATAGTTCATCGTAAGTCGCGTGACACGTACGTGATGTTCATATTTTCATAGATTCAATAATTTATAAATTACTTATCAGAAAGAAATTCGTAATATTTCTTTCCTTCATTTATTTGTTAGTTCGTTCATCCTGCCTGACTTACTGGCAAGATTTACTGACAGTACATTGATCTATGTAAAGAAGTTTTGATGTGTGATGATTATGCAGAAGGGCGGCGGAACTGTTGTGGACTTTATACGAACAGCTTTATTAAGATTCTTGAAGTTTCACATTGGCATTTGGAGATTAAGCGATACAGACGGCATACGCATATGCATCTAGTTCTTGCATACTTCTAGGCAAACAAGCATGTTTTCGATTTAGTCAGTAATGATGAAGTCACAGAAAGTGCAATTTGATGTGTTGATTGTTTCATAAAAATTAGCAGTTCTCTTTTGCCAATAGAGCTGCTTCTAACTCTACAGAAAAAAATTACAGAACATGAAACATCTTTAACTACGGTGGAACCGATGTAGCATCCAACGAAGTAAAATGTGTTTTTTTTTTTATAAATGAAAAGACAACACGAGTTTTACATTAAAAGGTCCGACAACTTACTATTGAAGTAGCAATGTATCTGAAATAAAGAAAATGTTACCGATCTGTACCAATGTTTGATATTTTATGTGAGTTGATAGTAAGCCTTGCAAAAATGTATTCGAAAAGGCAAACAAGGCATTTATAGACTTGCATGCTTTCTTTTTCATTTGCTTTCGTTTGGCCAAACAAATAAAGAAAACCTTTGGCAGTAAACGAGCAATTTAGACGACTATCGCACCTTTTTTCATATTCTAAAGAAATGTACGTAGAATTCGATGCTGCATTCTGCATTCTTTTTTGTTCCTTTCGGTTCATTTGTTTTCAGTTGGCAGAATAGAGAAAACAATACAATGTATCTCTGTCGCGCTTTAACGATTCTACCGTTGAAGTAACAGACAAATGAGTGAGTCTGGCATATTTTAAGTACTATTCACCCATGTACTGTAAATCGTATTGTAAAATATAAAAGTGGGGGTTTAAATAGCGGTTACCCAAAAAACTGGGCGGTACACGCCTAATAGTAGGAGTGTATGAAGCGACCATCTATAAGATGAATTTCAAGTTGATATTGACGTTTTCCATACAAATGCATAAAAGTGAGCTATGGGTTTGTATGGGATTACCTCAAAAAATGGGCGGGACACGCCAATTTGTATATGTATATGAAGCGATTGTCCACTTAAATCCACCAAATCAAATTTCAAGCTAATATTGATTTAAATGAAGAATTTTTCATAAAAAACACAAAATTGCATGTTGGGTTTGTATGGGTGCTACCCCAAAAATTGGGCGGGCCACGCCCATTAGTCTATGTATGTTAAGCGGCTGTCTATTAAAAGGCACCATATCGCATTTCAACCTAATATTGAGTTTAATAAAAAAGTTTTTCTTACAAAAACACAAATGTGCAGTATGTTTGTACGGGGGCTACACCAAAACATAGAAGGGCCCCACCCATTAATGTGTATGTCAAGCACCTGTCCGCTAAAAGTCACCATATTAATTATTAAGTTGATATTGACTACAATAAAAAAGTTTTTCATACAAAAAGTCAAAAGTGGGTGGTGGGTTTGTATGGGGGCTACCCCAAAAATTTGGCGTGGCGAATCCATATTGACACTCTATTAAACTGCAATAAAAAGAAATGTATGTGCACCCTTTCAACTGAATAGCATAAAAATTGGTACCCAAAAAATGCGCAGCAACATATTGACGGACAGACGGACAGACAGACGAACAGAGGACATGGCTAGATTGACTCGTCTCGTCGAGCTGATCAAGAATATATATACTTTGTGGGGTCTACGATGTCTCCTTTAATGCGTTTCAAACTTTCAGACAAACTGATAATACCATTTCACACTATCAGGGGTGTTACACAAATCTCTTTCAACCCAATTTTGACCTAAATCAATTTTGTATTTGTCACAGAAATCTCTTTTAGACCGTTTGAAATCTCCAGCCTTTTGCTAGGTGAAATTGTTGATTGCATATATAAACTCTTCAAATCATAATGTAAAAAATTGTTTATACGCTAGTTTAATGCTCTTCGTAACTGTGTCTTAGGATTTAAACATTTAATGAGCAATAACTGCCAGACGTACATACAGACGGAAAATTCCAAATCAGAAGTTTTGTGAATTGCAAGTAGGCTTTCGTCACTTAGTTTTTACCTCGTCAAGCGGTTTTTTTATTCGCTTATATTATAGAGCAAATACTATAAAACTGATGACCAAACCATTTTATTTTGTCCTTGGTCTCGGAAAGGAAAGATCTACAATATATATATTTTTTATATTAATAGATAATGAGTATAATGTATGTCCTTATAAAATTTATTAAATTATTGAATGATTATTAGCTTTCATTTCAACCCTTGCTGTCAAAAGCCTATACCAAGCATATGATAAATAGCATTTTCGATATTTTTTCATTTTCATACGCACAGAATGTGTGTGAACCAAAAAAAACATGCATTCAAAAGTAAAAAAAAACTTACATGTGCAAAGTAAAGAAAGAACGCACACAAACTTAAAATTCGTCATTTATATGATGCGCCAAGCCCTCGACTCATTGGAGAATGGGTCGAGAAGTTTGAAGAGAACGGTTCAACGCTGGAAAAATCAGTGTTACTCAGTCTGTTTGTGACAATCCGGACCTTTCGATTCGGAAGCGTGCTGTTGCTTTGAACGTGCATAGATCATAATTGTTCCACATTTGACACAAAGATTTAAATCTGGAATACTACAAAATTCAGTTGGTGCAAGAATTACAGCCTCAGCATGCTGGGCAGTGGCTTGAATTCATAAACCAGATGATTGAGCTCTTTCCAACGTTTACCAACACCTTGCTTTCGGATGAAGCTCATTTCCATCTTAATGGACATGTAAGTAAGTCAAATTGCCGCTACTGGAGTGCAACCAATCCAAAACACAAACATCAGAAACCCCTACATTCGCCTAAAGTGACCGTATGGGCTGCGATGTCGGCGCGAGGAATTATCGGCCCTTACTTTTTTGAAGATGAAAGGGGACGCTTAGTTACAGTGAATTCAGAGCGTTATGTGGAGATGTTAGATGACTTCTTCGTGCCTGAACTGCGAAACTTTCCTGGTTATAACCAAAGAACATGGTTCCAGCAGGACGGAGCAACTTCACACACGTCCAACAGGTCTCTACCACGAGTTCATGAAATTTTTCCTGGCAAATTGATATCCAGGAGGTGTGACATAAATTGGCCTCCATGAAGTCCCGATTTAATCCCTATGGACTTTTTCCTGTGGGGTTACGTCCAATCTAAACTTTACGGCAACAAACCGACTTCGCTGGCACAATTAAAAGGAAATATTCGTCACGAAATGGCAGTCAACACGGAGAATACCTGCCGAGCCATCATAGGAAATTTTAGTGCTCGATTAAATGAATGCCGTCAACGCAACGGTTTACATTTGGAGAATATCATTTTTAAGAAATAAATTCCCCAAGTGTGTATTTTAATATGTAATAAACAATTTTTCCAATAAACTACTCTTTTGAGACACCCTGTACTTTATGACAAGATTCAGACAAGCTGATAATACCATTTCACACTGTGAGTGTATGGTACAAAAACTCGGGCACATCTTTTCTTTTCAGCACCCTTTTTATTGCTGATATAACACGCCATATTGCACACACGCAAAGATCATTTTTAGAGACGAGTGAAAATATTTGACAAACAAAAAAGCCACTCATGCGGAGCTGTCTGGGAGTGAAGCTATAAAAAAAAGTAATAATAATACATGCAACCACGCCTACTTGGCGCAGCATCGCAAACAAAGCAGCGAAAATTAGCAACAAAAATTCATCAACTCCAATAACAACAACAACGCTAGCAAGGCCGCAAACTTAGAATCTAGAAGTGTAACCTCGCGCAGCGTCGCAAACAACGTCGCGGAGATTAGAAAGGAAAAACCAAGGTGGATTTATCTATAAATCCACCTTGGCTCTAACCTGCCTCTCTCGCACTCTTTCTGCCGAAAGTCATCACAGCGGAATACGTCACTTACAATATAAATCCATTTTGGGAAAAACCATCAGCAGCAGGTGCAACAACAATTGGTCTATGCAACTCAATATACGAACGGAAGTTTTTTTTTTTTTTTTCAAAATACTTCTATGCCGTCCCTCGCTCAAACAAACTTTATAAACATTGAAAACGAAACATATTACAACGGACACGAGTATTCAAAAACTCACCACCAAAACCGTTCTCATTTTATACAAAAACATATAAAAAATACACATTCCAACTAGAGATGAGCTAGTCAGTGATTTTTGAGTAGCAGTGATTATCGTGACTGCTACTGCGCGATCACTGTTAAAATAAAAAGCAAAAAAAAAATTGTACCTTACGATTTGATGAGTTTATATATGCAATCAACAATTTCACCTAGCAAAAGGCAGGAGATTTCAAACGGTCTAAAAGAGATTTCTGAGACACCTACGAAATTGATTTAGGTCGGAATTGGGGTGAAAGAGATTTGTGTGACACCTCCGATAGTGTGAAATGGTATTATCAGTTTGTCTGAAAGTTTGTAACGCATTAAAGGAGCCATCGTAGACCCCCATAAAGTATATATATTCTTGATCAGCTTGACTAGACGAATCGATCTAGCCATGTCCGTCTGTATGTTGTAGCGCTTTTCTTGGGAGTAATTTTTATGCTATTCAGTAGAAAATTTGCACATACAGTTCTTTTTATTGCAGTTTAATAAAATATCAAGATTGACCCGCCACGCTCACTACTACCCACCGCCCACTTTTGGGTTTTTCCAAAAATTGACTCACGTAGTTCCCAGGATTGATCAAGTGTCATATCTTCACTACAATTTTTGAAAACTAAGGCAATACTACGTGATACCGCAATGGCATGATGAAAGAGTTGTGTTTTGATGCCATTTGCTAGAGAGTATTGGGTATAAAAAAAACCCGAAAAAATATGAGCAAGATAAATTTCATTCTCCACTCCAGTCAAAGAAACCAGATGCTAGCAAAGACAAATGCCAACGAAGCATAAACATTTAAAAAAATCAAGTGCTTTATTAAGTATGAAGTACTCGCCTGTGAACACTACGTGCATGATATATATCAGTTGAGCGATCGTCTACTGCCTGTGAATCACGGCGACTGAAAAACGTCTGATACATCCGGGGATCGAGCAAAATAATATGTTCGGGCGCGCCACTGCTGATGTAGATGAAAAATTGAAATTCTACGATAAAATGTCATTTTTAGAAGGCAGCATTAGGCCTCGCACGTAACAAAGTTGCGGCAACTACACAAAGTCCAATTTATTAACTATAAATTAATGAAACATGTTTTAGGACATCCTCTCGTTTCTCATTTCAGCATCGGACGACAGTATTTAAGGCTCGTTATGATCTTGTCCCAAGCGATGATCAATTAGACTCACTTCCGTCATCATCCGGCAGCACAGGAGTCAACATAAAAGTTAAAGCACTTATGTTGCTTAACGTTTTTCACTAGTTTGCATTAATTAATTGCAACAATTACGAGTTTGTTGTTCCGGCGTGACATCAACAGACTTGTAAGCGTCAGCACTCTTTGATCAGAAATAGAGGCGATTTAACTATGTATGTATGTACGTCTGTCTGTCTGTCTGTCTGTCTGTCTGTCTGTCTGTCTGTACGTCTGTCTGTCTGTCTGTCTGTCAGCTTTCGTATTAAAGCCTTTATCTCGGAGAGAATAAAAGATAAAGCCACCAAAATTGTTTACATTTGCGAGCCACGTTCACAACAGCCACAATACGACAATATATCCTTTAAATACACGTTTTTCAAGGTAAATCAGTCGAAATAAATTACAAACAAACTTTTTTTTTTGGAATTTGTTATCTATAAATTAATATTAGAATATTAAATTAAATTAAGAACAAAAAATCAAATATTTTCTTTTATTAAAAAAGATTTGTTTTACCCTGCCCTTGAAGGCTAAGGGTGTACTAAGTTTGTGAAAATGTATGTAACAGGCAGAATGAGATTGGGAAGATTTGTATTTTTCGTTTGTATTGTTGGGATTGATTGTAAAATGTAACTGAGCGTTTGTTATGTTGCGATCTAGTTCTAGATTTTCGAGAAGAAGCTTTCAATTAAGAAGAGAAGTTAGTTTAATATGCTCGCAAAACTGCATTTTATAGCATAAAAAATTAGCAACATGACGAACGCTTAATTACATAACACAATGAATCCCAACAATACAAACACGTTACCAAGGACGACTGGGTTTTCGCCCCGGACCGATCTGCACAAGAAGATTCGTGCAGTCAAAGTTTGTCCAACTCAGCCCAAGTGGCTGCATCAGTTCACACGAAGCTGTTACAACAACAACAACAACAATACAAACGAATAATACACATGTTTCGTAAAAAAATTGACATCAGAAGTTGGTTACAGGTAGGTATTCATCACTTGGCTTTTACATAGTCAAGAGATTTTTATTTGATTTATGTAATATCAAAGACTGACGTCATTTTGAGATTTAAGAAAAAACAAACTCTTTGCAAAAACGCAATCCATTTATGGCCAACAGTTGATTTTAGTTTGCTGCCTATTAATACTTTCGGCTTGCTTTAGCTTACATTGCAGTATAAGCAATTTATGTATCATTATGTCTCATACTATTACTGCAATGAAAATCAAATTTAAATGGTAATTAATTTAAAGTGTACCTTAAGTAAATTTAAAGTGCACCCATAGTGAATTTAAATGTGTATCATATTTAACTAAAATTTTATATTTTTAAATTCGTATTACAATCTGACCCCGCAAGGCTGTATAAAGCAGGATCCTCTAAATTGTTAAAGTGGACACACTGAGCCGCCAAACTGGCGCTGCTTGCTCGTTAAAACAGCTACGCTTCCCAGAAAATTTTAAAATTAAATATGAAAAATAGTAAAATTTAAGGGTATACCTGATTTTAAAGTTGTGTATACATTAGTTTAAGATTTTCACATTATTACGTATTTAATTCAAATATTTTTAAATCAAAATGTGCCCATATTCAAAATAAATATTGGGTTGAACCGAAGCTCAAATACCATTCACACGAAACTTTAAATAGTATTGTAATACATAAAAGTGGGGGTTTAAATAGGGGCTACCCCAAAAAGTGGGTGGTACACGCTCGCTAGATGTGTATGAAGCGATGTAGTAGATGTGTAAGATGCCACCATATCGAGTTTCAAGTTGATATTGACGTTTTCCATACAAATGTGAACATAAAAGTGAACTGTGGGTTTATATGGGATAACCTCAAAAAGTGGGCAGGACACACCCATTTGTATATGTATATGAAACGGTTGTCCATTAAAATCCACAAAATCTAATTTAAAGCTAATGTTGATCTAAATGAAGGTTTAAAAAAAAAAACACAAAATTGCACGGTGGGTTTGTATGGGGGCTACCTCAAAAAGTGGGCGGGCCACGCCTAATTGTCTATGTATGTTAAGCGGATGTCTATTAAAAGGCACCATATCGCATTTCAACCTAATATTGACTTTAATAAAAAGTTTTTCTTACAAACAGTCAAAAGTTTACCATAGTTTTGTATGGGAGCTACCCCAAATAGTGGGCGAGGCACGCCCATTAGTCTATGTATGTTAAGTGGCTGACCATAAAAAGGCACCACATTGAATTTCAATCTAATATTGACTTTAATAATGAAGTTTTCTTACAAAAAGTGGGCACTAGGTTTGTATGGGAGCTACCCCAAATAGTGGGCGGGTTCCACCCATTAATGTATATGTCAAGCATCTGTCTACTTTAAGTTACTATATCAATTATTAAGTTGATATTGACTACAATAAGAATCTATTTCATACAAAAGCCAAGTGGGTATAGGGCCTACCCCAAAAAGTGGGAGTGGTGGGTCAATCTTAACGCTCTAGTAAACTGCAATAAGAAGAGTGTAAGTGCAAAATTTCAACTGGATATATATATATATATATATATATATATATATATATATATATATATATATATATATATATATATATATATATATATATATATATATATAGAGAGAGAGAGAGAGAGAGAGAGAGAGAGAGAGAGAGAGAGAGAGAGAGAGAGAGAGAGAGAGAGAGAGAGAGAGAGAGAGAGAGAGAGAGAGAGAGAGAGAGAGAGAGAGAGAGAGAGAGAGAGAGAGAGAGAGAGAGAGAGAGAGAGAGAGAGAGAGAGAGAGAGAGAGAGAGAGAGAGAGAGAGAGAGAGAGAGAGAGAGAGAGAGAGAGAGAGAGAGAGAGAGAGAGAGAGAGAGAGAGAGGAGGAGGAGGAGGAGGAGGAGGAGGAGGAGGAGAGAGAGAGAGAGAGAGGAGAGAGAGAGAGAGAGAGAGAGAGAGAGAGAGAGAGAGAGAGAGAGAGAGAGAGAGAGAGAGAGAGAGAGAGAGAGAGAGAGAGAGAGAGAGAGAGAGAGAGAGAGAGAGAGAGAGAGAGAGAGAGAGAGAGAGAGAGAGAGAGAGAGAGAGAGAGAGAGAGAGAGAGAGAGAGAGAGAGAGAGAGAGAGAAGAAGAAGAAGAAGAAGAAGAAGAAGAAGAAGAAGAAGAAGAGAGAGAGAGAGAGAGAGAGAGAGAGAGAGAGAGAGAGAGAGAGAGAGAGAGAGAGAGAGAGAGAGAGAGAGAGAGATAGATAGTATATATACTCTCTCTCTCTCTCTCTCTCTCTCTCTCTCTCTCTCTCTCTCTCTCTCTCTCTCTCTCTCTCTCTCTCTCTCTCTCTCTCTCTCTCTCTCTCTCTCTCTCTCTCTCTCTCTCTCTCTCTCTCTCTCTCTCTCTCTCTCTCTCTCTCTCTCTCTCTCTCTCTCTCTCTCTCTCTCTCTCTCTCTCTCTCTCTCTCTCTCTCTCTCTCTCTCTCTCTCTCTCTCTCTCTCTCTCTCTCTCTCTCTCTCTCTCTCTCTCTCTCTCTCTCTCTCTCTCTCTCTCTCTCTCTCTCTCTCTCTCTCTCTCTCTCTCTCTCTCTCTCTCTTTCTATATATATATATATATATATATATATATATATATATATATATATATATATATATATATCCAGTTGAAATTTTGCACTTACACTTCTTCTTATTGCAGTTTACTAGAGCGTTAAGATTGACCCACCACTCCCACTTTTTGGGGTAGGCCCTATACCCACTTGGCTTTTTGTATGAAATAGATTCTTATTGTAGTCAATATCAACTTAATAATTGATATAGTAACTTAAAGTAGACAGATGCTTGACATATACATTAATGGGTGGAACCCGCCCACTATTTGGGGTAGCTCCCATACAAACCTAGTGCCCACTTTTTGTAAGAAAACTTCATTATTAAAGTCAATATTAGATTGAAATTCAATGTGGTGCCTTTTTATGGTCAGCCACTTAACATACATAGACTAATGGGCGTGCCTCGCCCACTATTTGGGGTAGCTCCCATACAAAACTATGGTAAACTTTTGACTGTTTGTAAGAAAAACTTTTTATTAAAGTCAATATTAGGTTGAAATGCGATATGGTGCCTTTTAATAGACATCCGCTTAACATACATAGACAATTAGGCGTGGCCCGCCCACTTTTTGAGGTAGCCCCCATACAAACCCACCGTGCAATTTTGTGTTTTTTTTTTTAAACCTTCATTTAGATCAACATTAGCTTTAAATTAGATTTTGTGGATTTTAATGGACAACCGTTTCATATACATATACAAATGGGTGTGTCCTGCCCACTTTTTGAGGTTATCCCATATAAACCCACAGTTCACTTTTATGTTCACATTTGTATGGAAAACGTCAATATCAACTTGAAACTCGATATGGTGGCATCTTACACATCTACTACATCGCTTCATACACATCTAGCGAGCGTGTACCACCCACTTTTTGGGGTAGCCCCTATTTAAACCCCCACTTTTATGTATTACAATACTATTTAAAGTTTCGTGTGAATGGTATTTGAGCTTCGGTTCAACCCAATATTTATTTTGAATATGGGCACATTTTGATTTAAAAATATTTGAATTAAATACGTAATAATGTGAAAATCTTAAACTAATGTATACACAACTTTAAAATCAGGTATACCCTTAAATTTTACTATTTTTCATATTTAATTTTAAAATTTTCTGGGAAGCGTAGCTGTTTTAACGAGCAAGCAGCGCCAGTTTGGCGGCTCAGTGTGTCCACTTTAACAATTTAGAGGATCCTGCTTTATACAGCCTTGCGGGGTCAGATTGTAATACGAATTTAAAAATATAAAATTTTAGTTAAATATGATACACATTTAAATTCACTATGGGTGCACTTTAAATTTACTTAAGGTACACTTTAAATTAATTACCATTTAAATTTGATTTTCATTGCAGTAATAGTATGAGACATAATGATACATAAATTGCTTATACTGCAATGTAAGCTAAAGCAAGCCGAAAGTATTAATAGGCAGCAAACTAAAATCAACTGTTGGCCATAAATGGATTGCGTTTTTGCAAAGAGTTTGTTTTTTCTTAAATCTCAAAATGACGTCAGTCTTTGATATTACATAAATCAAATAAAAATCTCTTGACTATGTAAAAGCCAAGTGATGAATACCTACCTGTAACCAACTTCTGATGTCAATTTTTTTACGAAACATGTGTATTATTCGTTTGTATTGTTGTTGTTGTTGTTGTAACAGCTTCGTGTGAACTGATGCAGCCACTTGGGCTGAGTTGGACAAACTTTGACTGCACGAATCTTCTTGTGCAGATCGGTCCGGGGCGAAAACCCAGTCGTCCTTGGTAACGTGTTTGTATTGTTGGGATTCATTGTGTTATGTAATTAAGCGTTCGTCATGTTGCTAATTTTTTATGCTATAAAATGCAGTTTTGCGAGCATATTAAACTAACTTCTCTTCTTAATTGAAAGCTTCTTCTCGAAAATCTAGAACTAGATCGCAACATAACAAACGCTCAGTTACATTTTACAATCAATCCCAACAATACAAACGAAAAATACAAATCTTCCCAATCTCATTCTGCCTGTTACATACATTTTCACAAACTTAGTACACCCTTAGCCTTCAAGGGCAGGGTAAAACAAATCTTTTTTAATAAAAGAAAATATTTGATTTTTTGTTCTTAATTTAATTTAATATTCTAATATTAATTTATAGATAACAAATTCCAAAAAAAAAAGTTTGTTTGTAATTTATTTCGACTGATTTACCTTGAAAAACGTATAGGGCCTACCCCAAAAAGTGGGAGTGGTGGGTCAATCTTAACGCTCTAGTAAACTGCAATAAGAAGAAGTGTAAGTGCAAAATTTCAACTGGATATATATATATATATATATATATATATATATATATATATATATATATATATATATATATAGAGAGAGAGAGAGAGAGAGAGAGAGAGAGAGAGAGAGATATATATATATATATATATATATATATATATATATATATACTCTCTCTCTCTCTCTCTCTCTCTCTCTCTCTCTCTCTCTCTCTCTCTCTCTCTCTCTCTCTCTCTCTCTCTCTCTCTCTCTCTCTCTCTCTCTCTCTCTCTCTCTCTCTATATATATATATATATATATATATATATATATATATATATATATATATATATATATATATATATATATATATATATATATATATATATATATATATATATATATATATATATATATATATATATATATATATATATATATATATATATATATATATATATATATATATATATATATATATATATATATATATATATATATATATATATATATATATATATATATATATATATATATATATATATATATACTTTATGGGGTCTACGGTGGCTCCTTTAATGCGTTGCAAACTTTCAGACAAACTGATAATACCATTTCACACTATGTGTGAATGGTATAAAAAGTGTGTTTTGAACTATGATTTAAGATGGTTTCATATTTGTTTAGCTATTTAAGTATATTTTTAGTTAATTCAAAGTGATTCATAATTAATATAAATACATTGTCGTGCATAATAAAATCATTTGTTCGTTATTTTTATAATGCGTTCCTTCTCTGGGCATATGGTTGTCGATGAGTTTCGGATCCGTATGAACCACGAGCTGTATGAGCTATGCATATGATGAGGCTCACATAGTCCAGCGACTACAATTTCATCGGCTGCACTGGGCTGGTAATCTTAGCCAGATTGATAACGCAGCTCCAGCATGGTGGGTTTACATGGGGAACCTGAACTTAATTTGATGTACAACGCCCGGGAAGGCATGCGTTGGAAACAGCAAACTTAGTATTAACAACAACTGCCACATATGCGCACTAGCCTACGAGTATAGCGGGTGGTGTGAAACCCACGAGCGGCCATGAACATAAACGGTTGTAGCGCCCAATAAGTAAATCGATTTAAATTAATTAGAAAAATATCTAGATCTGTTGTGTTATAAAATCAGTGACAAATAGCAGTGAAGTAACTGTCGACAGAGCTCGGAAAATTACTCAAAACAATATTTGTAGAACTTTCTGAGTATGTATATACTTTTTTTTTTTTTTTTTTTGGTTACAAGAATTTGACGCGCACCAGAACTATTGGCTATGTAATAAGATTTATCTGGAAAATCGACACTAATAGCAATTGCCAAAAAGAGAGCAATGGGTTCGTTCTCTGAAATTTATAATATCATCAAAAACAAAAAAAATGAAAAATAAACGAATTTCATGTTCGACTCGACACTTTCAGTTTTTAACTCAATTTTCAATAAAAAGAACACCAAAATAAGAGAAGAAAAACTTTTCAGCGCTACTATTCGCTTTTCTGCTTCTGCCTGTATCTCTTTCTCCTTCGCTCCGCTCCGCTCCGCTGCACTGCTCAGTTTTGTTAACTTCATTTCACTCGCTAAAAGCATTTCATTGTTGTCCAACTATTTTTTTTTTCTATACCCAATATGTATGTGTACGTATACAGTACAAATTGTGTACCCTACACTTATGAATGAAACGTTGACAAAACTCCAATAAAAAAAAACCTATTATTTTATGAAAAAAAGCAGAAAAAAAGTATTTTTGTACTGAACAAAAATGCTGTTGGGGGAACGTTCCCAACAGTCAATAGCAAATTAAAAACGGACATGGCGGCTTCTTATGGACCGACGCTTCACAATGACTGTGATCCCACCGCATTTTGGGATAGTCCCCTTACAAACACTTTTGACCTATTTTTCCGGAAATGCACTTGTTTCAAACACAGCCACGAAATTCTGATAAGAATTTTAGGAGTTTTTTTTCTCTTCATTATAAAAGCTTGGATTTTAAACATTTTTAACATGCTTTTATTAGCTTGGCTTGTATCTGTGTAACGGAATCTTTCAATTTAATTTTCACCAACTTCCTAACGTCGAAATAATAATTATAAAATGAAATTTTCCACGTGTATTAAGCACCGATGATAATACAATAATTTCAGAATTTTGACATAATATCCTGACCAGGATCATCAGGATATTTGATTTGTTTGTGGATCACGTTCTATTCCGTTCCGTTCCGTTCCGTTTCGTTTGTTTTGTTTCATTGTGCTAGCCACAAAACGAGTCAACAACTTAATACATATGTTGATGAGATGTTATGTTATATGTTATAGTTTAAAAAAATTAAAAAAACACTCTTTAATAGTAATGTGAACTAAAAAGTAAAAAAATAAAATTATAGTTAAAAAAAAAAAACAAAAAAAAAAACACGCTTTAACTAAAAAGTAAAAAATAATTTTGAATAAGTTTAAAATGAGAATTAAGTGATTGACAGAAAATTAACTTTAACATAAAAAATCGTGGGGTGCTCTGTAATATATTTTTATAAAAAGTTTATATTTACAAATAGCTACCAATGTAATAATTATAACAATTAATACAAAGCACCCCACGCTTTTTTGTATGTTAAAGTTAATTATCTGTCAATCACTTAATTCTCATTTTAAACTTATTCAACATTATTTTCTACTTTTTAGTTCACATTACTATTAAAGTGGTTTTTTTAATTTTTTTAGTTTTTTTTTTAAACTATAATTTTATTTTTAGTTTTTAGTTCACATTACTATTAAAGTATGTTTTTTTTTAAACTATAATTTTATTCACAAATTTATTTTACCAGAGCAGTAATTTTTCGCGGCGACAAATTTTTAAAGCATTTTGAAGATTCGGAAGTAGAAAGATATAGAAAGCTTGAATATTTATGCCACTTCCAAAGGAGACACCAGCTACTTTATTTAAAAACTAGAAATACGAAATTGCTGCGCATTTTTGTACCATTCACACATAGGGTGAAATGGTATTATCAGTTTGTCTGAAAGTTTGTAATGCATTAAAGAAGACATCGTAGACCCCATAAAGTATATATATTCTTGATCAGCTCAACGAGACGAGTCGATCTAGCCATGTCCGTCTGTCTGTATGTCTGTATGCGTTTGCGCATTTTTGGGGACCAATTTATATGCTATCCGGTTGAAATTTTGCACATACACTTATTTTTATTGCAGTTTAATAGATTATCAAGATTGAACCGCCACGACCACTTTTTAGGGTAGCCCCTATATATAAAAAAATTTAATAAATCGTTTTTCATACAAACTCAAAAGTGGGCGGGGAGTTTGTATGGGGACTATCCCAAAAAGTGGACGTGGTGGGTCAATATTCATACCCAATTTAACTGCACTAAAAATAAATCTATGTGCCATTTTACAACTGGATAAAATAAAAAATTAGTATTCAAAAAAATGCGCAACAACATCCAGACGTACAGACAGACGCCGTAGAGCTGATCAAGTATATATATATTTTTGAGATCTACGATGACTCACATTTAATGCGTTACAAACTTTCAGTTAAATTGAAAATACCAATTCACACTATGTGTGAGGGGTAAAAAACGTTAACTTCGGTGGCCCCGAAGTTTTTATACCATTCATATGAAGTGTCAAGCTTTGAATTTAGGTAGTTGTTTGTAAAATGTAAAAACCTAAAACGGGATGCAAATTTGTTGGAACATACCCCAAAGTGGGCGCGACACTACCCTTGAATATTATGCGAAATATCCGTCATATGAAGCCACCATGTCAAATGTCAAGTTGATTTTGCCTGAAATGATAGTTTTTCATGCCCCTTAAACGAAGAAATCACATCTCGTTTCTCTTTAAGAAGCCACTATATTATTATTTACATTTACTGTAATAAGAAAGTTTTCAAAAATTGGACGGTAAATTTCTATGGACGCTACCCAAAAAGTGGAAAAAGACGCACTTTGATATTTATGTGAAGCAACCTTCCATAAGTAGCCGTCATGTTAAATTTCACTGAAATATTGAATGCAATAAAAATATTTTCCATACAAAAAGGCAAAAGAGGGCGTGTGGCTTATATGGGGCTTCCCTAAAAAGTGGTGGATCATATCCATTGATATATATCAAGGGTCCCTTTCTAAAAAGCTATATGGTGGCTTTTTAGAAAGGGAGGATTTTAATGTGATATTGAGACCAATAAAAACATATGCGTGGCATGTCATTTTTGATACTCTATTAATCTGCAATAAAAATAAGTCTATGTACCAGCTTACAACCGGAAACTTGCCCAAAAAAATTTGCAACAACATCCAGAGACGAACATGGCTAGATCGACTCGTCTCGTCGAGCTGGTCAAGAATATATATATATATATATATATATATATATATATATATATATATATACTTTATAGGGTTTACGACGTCTCCTTTATTGCGTTACAGACTTTCAGGCAAACTGATAATACCATTTCACACTATGTGTGAATGGAATAAAAATTATGAGTATGCCCAAAATTTAACTTTCTTATCGATGAACTGTCTATCTTTGAGACCGTTATGTGCCCTTACAAATAACAGATTGAGGCCACAATCGAGGTTGAGGTGACGGATCTCTCTCAGCTTTGAAAAAAAATCGTGTCTAAATATGAAGACGTTATGCTGCCATAAGATCAGAAGTGAACACCATAGTTTGCTTACACTTTTGATAGGCCAAACCCATACTTTCAAGATGAAAGCTCGTTGCGAAGAATTTTTGAAACTCGATACGACTGAAAGAAGCAGCAAGAAAAATCTCAGTCCCAAAATGAAAACGTTGGCTCTCCACACATAAAGGTTGGTGCCTGCGACTGTGAACCCTTTTACGGAAGATACGAAACGTGGTCCTCGTTTAGACCTATGTTTACCGCAATATACCTATAAAACTCTTCTTTAACTTCCGCTCAAAAACTATATCATTTGTGAAATAAAACTCGAGGCAAAGCAAATGATATCGTAAATTCTACTTACAAATTTCTCTCCCGCGTGGGAAACGTTCAAAACTAGATTTGAAAACAAGAGGATTTTAATTGATGCCTAACTTTAGGCCTTATTTAGTGTTCCACAAGCCCAATTCGAAAAAAGTGCAGCAATTCAAAAAATCTAGTCCACCTTCTCGGATTCACTGACCATGCATAAGCGGATGGGATCCAATACTCGTGCATCTCTGTTCCACTAAGCTTTTAGAAGATACACTCACTCTATGGGCGCAAAAAATAGTTGGTCAATCATAACAGCCTACCCAATTAGATGACTTCCTCACCTCAAGATTGGAGGTAGTTGGGAGAGTTACTAGCATGAGGCAAAAACCTCAAACCCATGCGCCCGGCCAAAAATTGTTGTTCTCTCTTAAGAACACTGAACGTAGAGGTCATACATTTTCTACTGAGGCCACCACTTTCCTTTGCAGAACTTGCAAAGGTAAACACTCGCGCAGATTATGCGCAAAATTTAAAGCTTGGTCGGCCAAGGAAAGAAATGACATTGTTTAAAAAAAAGCTGTGTTTCAATGGTCTTGCTTACTCCCACCAGCTTAAAGAATGCAAGATCAATTTCACGTAAGTCCTTTGCGAAGAATCTCGTAACTCGATGCTTCATTATCAAGCTGATACCCCAGAAGGTTATTCTACCTACCGCATTGGTATCCCCAGAGCATGCTAGTGACCACTTCACGTTAAGAGCACTAGTGGACCAGGTGTCACATAGAACATTCATTTCCGAAAAAGTTCTCAACCGTCTCAAACTCCCATATGAGAAGGTTCTAACCAAAATCAAAGGTATGGGTGGCAATTTAGACCAAACCCCTCAAAACTCCCCCAGCTGACACCTAAAATTTCAAACCAAATATTCCCCCAATGAGCCCTAATTGTCACCATAAATGACGCCTAAATATATCCCTTAAATGTCTCCTCAAATGACAACCAAATACCCCACACCCCCATGAGGGGGTACATATCACCCAAAATGGCCCCACATATAGACACGCATCAATATGGTTTAAGAATGTACCCCCAAATGACCCATTAGTCAGACCCCATAGTTAATAATGTCAATTATCCCCCAAATGATCCTCCACCCAAATGTCCCCTTATTCATTTCCATTCTCTGTGCTTGTTGGCGACATTTCCGACATTATATGCTACGTCCAGCTATATCCTTTTTTATTTGAATTATATTTGCTACATAACTTGCTAATATTTCAGATTAGTGATGTAAATGTAATTCTGCTGCCACTGGTTAGAACTAAAACTATAGCTGACAATCTTCTTGCTCCTCGTTTAATATTTATGTGAAATTTTGACAGTTGCATGGAACACAAGTCAGATATCATGACACGAAAATATAAGACCGTGTGACCACAAGTCATTACAATTACATTAAATATTAAATAGTTGCGACTATATGGTCGGATCTAATCATGTCCGACTTTATGGTGGTTACTGCGCGGATCCAGCACAATTGGTTTTGTTTTTTGGAGGGGGGGGGGGGGGTGTGAGTTGTGGTTGGTTGAATCTGTAAAGGATGATTTTAATTATAGCCTGAATGATAGTAACACACTCTGTAAATTTTATAACGAACGGTCAGATATGATTAATTTTTTATTCTCTCTTATATAAAAATGGCGCTACACACTTTTCCAATGAATCTTCATTTTTTCATAGAAGTTAACGTTCACTTTGTTGCTTTGCTAATTACTTTTTATAAAGTATAATGGTAGAAATGGCGATGTGACAAAAAAAAAACTTTATATTTCGGTATCAGAATATCAGTAAACGTTGCCGCTTGTTTAATTAAATGCACATTCAACATAACTCACATTCTGTTTACTATTCAAAAGATACCAATATAATTAAATAAAACATAAATGAACAAAATATAACATCAAACAACGAAAAACCAAACTAACAACGAAGAATATTGTATCGCATACTCAACAAAGAATGTGTAAAAAATATTTGCGAATTAGAAGTGCTATTAAATTTGAAGTGTTCCTTTATTATTCACAACATATTAAACAAATGCGTAAAGGCTAAAAATTGGCAAATATAATTTATTTTTGTGTACATTTGTGTACTCAGTGTCTTGGTCTAACATTAGATAAAGCTAAAACAAGAAACAAAGTTAACTTCGATTGAACCGAAGCTCTAACACCATTCACACGAAATTTTAAATAGTATTGTAAAGCATAAAAGTGGGGATTTAAATTAGGGCTACCCTAAAAAGTGGGCGGTACACGCCCACTAGTAGATGTGTATGAAGCGATGTAGTTGATGTGTAAAATTCCGCCATATCGACTTTCAAGTTGATATTGACGTTTTCCATACAAATGCATAAAAGTGGGTTTATATGGGACTACCTCAAAAAGTGGGCGGGACACGCCCTTTTGTATATGTATATGAAGCGGTTGTCCACCAAAATTCATCAAATCAAATTTCAAGCTAATATTTATATGAATGAAGAACTTCTTCATAAAACAAACAAAATTGCACGGTGGGTTTGTAAAGGGTTACCCCAAAAAGTGGGCGGGCCACGCCCATTAGTCTATATATGTTAAGCAGCTGTCTATAAAATGGCATCACATTGCATTTCAACCTAATATTGACTATAATAAAGAAGTTTTCATAACAAAAGTAAAAAGTGGACCATAGGTTAGTATGGTGGGCGGGCCACGCCCATTAGTCTATGCATGTTAAGCGGCTGACCATAAAAAGGCACCAACTTGCATTTCAACCTAATATTGAGTTTAGTAAAGAAGTTTTCTTACAAAAAGTCAAAAGTGGGCAGTTGGTTTGTATGGGAGCTACCCCAAATAATGGGCGTGGCACTTCAATATTGACACTCTATTAAACTGCAATAAAAAGAAGTCTACGTGCAAAATTTCAACTGGATAGCATAAAAATTGGTCCCCATAAAATGCGCAACAACATACAGACAGACGGACATGGCTAGTTCGACTCGCCTCGTCATGCTGATCAAGAATATATATACTTTCTGGGGTCTGCGATGGCTCCTTTAATGCGTTACAAACTTTCAGACAAACTGATAATACCATTTCACACTATGTGTGAATGGTATAAAAAAAGCAGTTGAATCTCACATTTATCAATATGAACTCAAGATAGCAGTTGATTTTGAGTTTTTTATTGCATTAAAATATATATATATAAAAAAAAATAATGTTTTTATGTCATCTAGCTTAAATTGTACTACACAAAATTTATGTTTGCGAATTTATCTATAGATCACTTTCACAATGAGACACACCAATCATCCTTCAGATGTCATCCACTTGATCATTGCAGTAAATTATTTTGGTCTAACACTGCAGAAAGCTAAAAAGAAACCAGTAGAATCTCATACTCAATTAGATAAACTGGCTGCTGAACTTAAGTTCGCAGCTAAGTTTGAGGAGCAAGATCCTGTTGGGCAAGACAATAATAAATCCGGTATGGACGTATGGCATACAGCTCTGGGATACGGCGCCCAACTCTAATATCAATAGTGTATTAGTTTCAGTAAAAGCTCCTGCGTAGATATGTTAGCAAGTCAGTTATCCATTGTGATTTACTGTTTCCAACTGTCAAGGAGGAAATTGTAAGGTTCAGCAATAGTAGGTACTGCACACGGCTAGAATCTCAGGAGAATCATTATGCGGTGAATCTGCTAGACAACAGCCTGCACGTGAGATGACTTGGCCTCCCCCGTGATCTTTACTTCACAACACCAGAGGAGTGATTTTCACTGTGGTTTGAATTATTTTATTTACTTTTTGTATGCCATTTTTTCCTTTATTTGTTTAATTTATGTGATTTTATTTAAAAAAAAAAAAAAAAATTTCTTATTGTACATTAGGACAGATCGCAAATAAAAAAAAATGGGTTTTTTCTCTTGTGATTTAAAATTTAAGTTCGTGCGAGGAGTGTACATGCTTCAGTTTTAGCGAAGTTCGCTTTTAGTTTTTTCTCGCTTTCAATTTTTGTTTGTGCCGCTCAGAGATTTTTTTTCACCAAAGTCTACTGTTGCACGTATATGGCCGGCGGGGGTGTCTATTCAAGTTTGCGCGTTTGTGCGTAGCACGTTTTGTGTTGCATTTTCACACTCGTTATTGGCTTACGTCGCGCACAAAAAACAATTTGCGATGGAGTTATGGACAACGACTGCAAAATAGATTCTGACTCTGTTCAGCTAAGTTTTACTTGGAAAAATTCTAAATATGGTTAGTGTCAAAAGCGAAAGATATAACACGTCGAAATACTGTAGTCAGCCGTTGGAATCTTAAGTAAGAACCAGTTTCTAAAAGTTAAATGCAAGAAACTCTACAAAATAAAATCAAATTAGTTGGTGAAGCTTAAGAGCGAAAACGTTGTTGGAATTTTAATAAAATTTCATTTTTTCAAGTATCAAAGGCACAGGAAGCGCAAAAAAAAAATATAACAAATTAGAATCAATACAATAAAATTAAAACAGAAAATAAACAAGTAAGAGTCGTACACATAGTTGAGATCGCGATACATTGCACCCTACATGGCAATGAGTAGATGATTCAAGGAAATGGCATGCGAAGTTTATTGTACTATAATTAAGCGAATCCTTTCAACACTAGGCATAAATATTTGTTGAATAATTCATCTAAAAAATACTGACTCGATTCGCCAGTAATGTCTGCACATTTTAAAAGTCCGCTGAATATCCAGAACTAGACGCTAGCAATAAACTGCTTTACCGCTAATAACATCAAACTAATTGAACCACTACAGAAATTCAAAAGCGATATCTAACCTGAAAATTAACAAAGCACTTAGTAAGCACCGAATTTTATATATATGTTCCTCCGTACTGTATTGAACAGGTGACCCATGTGTACAATACTACTTTCAGATCAGGTGCCAAGATCCTTCAAAAACAGTATAATTTTTACAATCCAGATAGTTAATCGTCTCAGCCTTTTTTTACAAACTAAGCAACATTTGCAGCAGTGTACAAATTCTACGCATATTGTGCAATACATTCACGAACAATGGACCACCCATGGAAATAAATTGAAGTGACACTATCAATATTCAATATTCACGAGCAATTCTTATTTGCATGGTCGCCTGCACAAGTTGTTTTTTTCTCCAAGGACGTACACGACCCGTTGTGATAACACATGCATCTCCTTTGAGACTCGAACCTCATCCTTTAACAACCATTGGGAAGCTTTTACAGACTTCACGAAATTTTGTACCTCTAGCTTAAAACTTTCAGATATGTCATTTAGGAAGTAGTCCCCCAGATTCCTGAATCTTCTCCTGGACAGTCCGGGGCAGTGAAGGTGATGAACTGTTTCGGGTTCCTCACAGTTGTCACAGCTTCTACGGAAGTCTTGTGAGGGGGCCCCCAGTTTCCTGGCATGCTGGCCTATGAGACAATGTCCTGTCACCATTCCTATTAAAATTGCTGCAGCTGTTCTACTCATCCTAACTGGAGACTGAGTACTTTTCTAGTGATATTTTGGCCACTACTTCCTTGAAGATAAGTCTAGACCACCTATTTTTTGCGGTCCAAATAGTATTGGTTTTAAGTTGCAGCTTTCAAGTTTATAGCGCTGTGCCAATCGACTCTGTATCCTGTCGAACATGGTTCGTTTTACCTAGTCTTGCTATTTCATCTGTTATACCAATTTACAAATAATATTGCTGTGCCCTGGCACTCAAACGAGGTGGATACTGTTCTGCTCAGCCATTTCATTAAGAGAATTGCGGCAGTCAGTGATTAGACAGGAGTACAGCGCTTTTAGAGCTGCTTGAATGTCTGAGTATAGGTTTCTGATTCTAGGTGAAACATTTACCTCCTTGATGGCAGTGACTCCCACTTGGTAAATGCAACAGTAATAAGGTAGTCTAAAAGTGGCATTTATATCCATTTCTGAGATGTATACCGCACCACCGACTCCGTTTTTAAGTTTCAAGCCGTCTGTGTAGATAATCTCAAAGATTTTTCTATAACTTGTTTCTGTCTCTGCCAATCTTTTCGGGAAGAGATGCGAACATCGAACTTCGTATTGAAGTTCAGTATACGGATGCAATAGTCTGAACTCCTTTTAGGATTATTGAGTGCCTCGTTGTCCCGTTCTTTCCATAAATAACATTCTCCAAGCCTGATGGCATTTATTGTGACATTTTCCCTTGCTATTAGGTCGAGTGGATGGAGACAACGCAACGCCCCACTCGTACATAATTCTGCACTTCGTTGCACCTTATTCAAGCTGTTTCTGCTTGAGGCCTTTTTAAGTGCTGGCCATTATAGTATTACGCCGTACATAAGTATTCGTCTCACTGCGGCAGTATACAGTCAGTATATAATTGGTGGAGAAAACCCGATCTTTTGCCCATAGGTTTTTTGCACGCTATGACGCTACTGTTGCTTTTCTACTCTTTCTGTTATCATTCCACAAAAGCTTACTTTCCAGTATTAGCTCCCAAGTTTGTCATAGGTTCTGTTATAGCTTCCAGAATGGCGTTGTTAGAAGCTCCCTTTATATTCAGGAAAGCTACAAACGTATATTGCTTCTGTATGGTCCCGTCTGTATGATTTATAGAGTTAAAAGGAGTCTATCGCCCATTTAACTATACTATATCTTTGATGAGATGTTCAGCTACACCCTTCACAGAATAAATTGTCTACTTGTTGCTTGAGCATCCGGGGAGCCTCTTTTAGTTTTTATGATACATTTTTTACATTGATATATCATTGGCAATACTTTCTGTGGCCAGTGACTTACAATCCTAACAAACTGGCAAGATGAATTTCGTATTCCCCTGTTTTTGTATTTTGATGATTTTGAAAATAATAATCATTTGGGAAACCACCCTTTGTCTCTATTGGCGGCATATATTTCATTTCCAATAGGTACACTGAATTACAGAAAAGTATTTAAAGCTGCTTTATTTGAGTCAAAAAATTTAAAAAAGTTTGGGAATAATAAGTTCCTTTGTAAACTAATTGATATGCTAAACGATATTAGTGATCCACTGAATAAGGATATATTTTAGTTTGGGCTTAAGCATTGAATATAATTTAGCTTTTAATACTGTTCTTGGTTTTGCTAGATCATTTTCCAGCAGATACATTTGCAGACTCTGCAAAATGTCGAAACAGCAGACGTGAAAGGACAAATCTATTACTATTAAGAACAAAGGCGAATTATGTGCATGATTCACAAGATTCAAACGTTTTGATTTCTGTACTGTGTGCTGTACATATTTTTCACGATGTATTCGAAGAAATTCATAACTACAATATTTCGACAATTATTCTTCATTTTGTTAATGACTTCTAATTTCTCAATTTACGGAAGCAAAACTTACAATATGGTGAAACTGAGATTGTAAACATTTCTCCTCAAATTATGTTCAAGATTCTAATCTAAAGAACTGTTAACTAAAAATGACAGTTCGTGAAATGGCAACATTTATTCACTAGTTTCCTTTAATGATTGAAGACAAAATTCCAGATAATAACTAAGTGTGGATTTTTTTTTTTATCAATTTATCAGAACGTTTCGACCCACTTTTTTTTTTGAATACAAAAAACATTATATTATTGACTTTGAAATATATATTATATTTCTTAATAATATTTATTTAATGATACACTTAATCCGAAACACCATTTTTTAGTATACTATCCTCAAACTATCAAAATGTCTGGTCCTCTTAGATATCTTTGGACTTTTCCTTTTGAATCGAAGCACAGAGACTGAAAAGACTACTCTAATAACATAAATTTAATTTCAATTTTGTCGCACAAATTTTAAACTATACGAAAAGAAACAACAAATTTAGCAAAAAAATATGTCGCTTTCTAAACTCAACCTGGTATCAACAAGTTTTCCTCAGAAAGATTTTTCTGGAGCTAAATGCTATTTGTATGTCATCAAATTTACTTTTCATTTCAAACGTGACTTCATTATATTTGTGAACGCAGAAAACTTTTCTGCATTTGTTATAAAAGAAATTATATCGATGGAAAAGAAAATATTTCTGTTTTGTCAACAAATTAGAACTGATTTTTTTTTTTCAGATAGCATTAAGTTATAAAATAACTAGCTGTCTCGCTGGTATATTTGACGTCGTTGTTGTGCCCTTTCAGCAACAGCGCGTCTGCGAGATTTTGCTGCTTCAACGGTTTCTTTCGCTCTTTGGGACGAATTGTATGTCGCTCGCTGAAGACGCTGAACTTGAGACTGTTCTAGTGTCTCAGCAGCTCGTTGAGATGCCAGATATTCAGCATGCTGTTGACGCCGGACTTGGGACTGTTCTAGTGTCATATATTGAGCGTTCTGTTGACGCCTAGTATGGGATTGTTCTGATGTCTCAGCAGCCCGTTGAGATGCCAGATATTCAGCAAGCTACATAGAGCTGACCGTGGGAAAAACGTGGCGTGCCCAAATGTATTTCTGCTACCTTTAAGGTTTGGTATAAGCAAATTGTCTCCCTTGGCTTCGCCAGTTAAGATTATGGCCTTCACAATGTTCCTTCCTAGTTCGGTGACTCGTAACCGTGTACCGTTGCATAATCTTGTCGCGTTCAAGTTGCGCATTAATAAAACGGGTACTCCTACCTCTAATTCCAACCTATGGGATGGCACCCCGGATAATTCCAAAGATTTTAGGAACTCCAATTAATTAAATAACTTGTTGTAAGTGTAGCTAACCACAAAAAAAAAGCTTCCAATTAACCAATATCTTCATAAATTATAGCCTAATTATTATTCTGATATACGAGCTACATTATTGTAAAGTTTCATTAAAATCCATTCATTAGTTTTTGTGTGAAATAGTAACAAACATACACACATCCATACAAACTTTCTAATTTATAATATTAGTAGGATTAATTACTCTAATTGTGAATTATTAGACTTAGATGATATACTACATAACCCGCCTATACATAGACATAAAATTAATAGGAACATGTTTATTAAACATAAGCTATTCGAAAATATAGGTATAATCTGTATAATAAAAAATTGTAATAAAATAAAATAAATGTCGAATATTTTTTCATTTATGCATTACAAAAAAGTACTAGGTAAGCATGGATTACTTTCTACGTCATTACATACTTAAATACTAGATAATTTTAGGACATACAATACCCAAAATATTAGGTAACCATGGTCTGCTTTTTAGGATACACATTACCTAAAATATTTGGTCAATATGGTTTATATTTAATGATATACATAACGTAGAATGTAAGGTCAACATGGGCTACTTTTTATGGTATATCTATACAGATAAATAAAATTGGAGTGTCTTTATGTAATATTAAAATAACCGCTTTTTACTAAATGCATATGGATGGTACATATACCAAAATACATTTTTTTTACAGTTTTTGTCTGTCTGGCTTACTGTTTGTTTGGGCTAATCTCTGAAATGGCTGAACCGATTTTGACGGGACTTTCACTTGCAGATAGCTGATGTAATAAGGAGTAACTTATTTTAGAAATTTCATTATGTATTTTTATTAATATAAATCTATATATATATATATATATATATATATATATATATATATATATATATATATATATATATATATATATATATAATCTATATATACATAAGTGTATATTCTACCATGCGCCTTTGCTACAGACTAAGCTGCATTTTCTCTCTCTTCTCTGACGTTGCCGGCATCAAACACAATAACAACAACAGATACAGCAACAGCAGCAACAAGTACAACAACAACAAGAACGTATATGACGATGATAGAGTACAGCAACAACAACAAGAAAAAGATTGTATATGGCGATAGAGTAGTCTGGACGTACGAACCATAGCACAAAGAGGAGACAAAGAGGATAGGGAAACTATATAGAAACGCGTTTTATCTCTTTCTCTCGCAGCATACATTTATAGTTGTCTCTTTTTCGTTATACTTTTCGTTTCACAATATCCAATTCACACCGTGCCAAACACTTCTCCCACCAACGACTTAATATCACAAAGGCTGTCTGTCGCGTGGGCTCAGAACGCGCGAGCGGGCTATTGCTAACGGTTGTGTCTCAACGACTTCGTTTAAAAATAGATTTCCAGCACTTATATCATACTTTTTTAAAGGGTGGTAGGCGAAGAGCTGAACGGGGACAATGTGCCACAGCGACGCGTGGCCGGGTACAGCCTAAAATTGCCTAAAATATTACGTAAATACGGACTATTTTTAAGTACATGAATTACAGACTTAACATAGCTTACAACAAAAATAGCGCATATCAGCTCCCCCAAATTAAAGGTAATATTCTAATAAAAATTATGATTTATGATTTTGGAAACAAACGGTAATTCTATTAATAAAATATTACTTAAAAACAGAGCTCGCAAAATATGCTCAACCAAATTTTTCTGCGCGGTCTGAAAATATGAGACGGAATCGATCAGTGTCTGAACAACAACCCTCTTTTTCGTTTCGTTCGTGTTCTCGCTCTCGGGTTTCGGGTTTCGGGTTGAGCGTAACACACGAATCGGTCTCTTACTGACCGCTCGATACGAACAGAACCGTTCGTCGCTCAGCTAAGTGAGCAAAGCAAGCAAAGAGTCCGCAAAAAAGGTCTTTATTTTTGTTGTTGCGTTTGCCTTATATTGTTGCCTTAGATATTTCGTCACTGCAAAGCATTAGGAGAAAAGGATAGGGCGCTCATTTCTGTGCACATGCGTATGCATTAATAGCCAGTGGCTGTAAATGTTTACCTATCCACACGCGCAACACACATACATGCTCAGAAGACCGTTTGCCAAGTTTTTACGAAGAAAAGGGTCTCAACTGAACACATGAGCCGAGCGAGCGAACAAAAACGCTCGTCGATTGAGCGAAGAGCAAGCCAAGAAGAACGAAGTTTGATGGTTTTTTCGCGACAGTTTCGCATAGTTTCAGTGGACGAGTGGTTTTTTTCTGACAACAAGTATGTGAGAGACCAATTATTGCGAGCTCTGCTTAAAATATATATTTATTTGATTTACTTTAATTGAAATGTGTCCGTTTTCCAAGGTATGTGTTTTCCATACTGTATGTGAATATCAAGCATCACTCGTCTTATTTTTGCTAGCTTCATTAGTTTAATAGAGTTTTGATCGCTATGGGCGTAATTTGTTTACTTTTGAATCAGACGAAAGTTTGTCCAAATGCAAGATTTGTAAGCGTTCCTTTAAAGGAACCTACTTCACAAACTTACGAAGCCACTTGCAGGATTCTCATATAGAAATATATAAAAACAAGGTAGAACAGAAACTTGATGCTAATGAGCCCGTGGAGAAAAGAAAAATTTCAATTGCCTTAAGTAAATGTGAAGTGCAAGAAGCGTGTATGCAATTGGTCACGGAAGAGAAGATGCCCTTCAGTCTCCTGGACTCAGCACCTTTTAAGAAGTTGACAGAGCAATTTTTTACCGGGCTGGAAATGAACCCCATAACATCACGCAATGTAATGAATTACGTTGCAAAAACATATGATTTCCTTAAGGAAAACCTTTTAAAGTTTTTACAAGGGAAAATTATATCATTGAAAATTGATATTGCCACGAGGCATAGCAGAGGCATATTGGGAGTTAAAGCCCAATATTATCGAGATATAAAAACAATGTGTATAATTGAGCTTCATAACAAACATACTGGACACAATTTAAGCATGGAAATTAAGCAAATATTGAAGGAATTTTCAGTTTGCAAATAAAAAATATACTTCATCACAACAGATAATGGGAGAAACATTATTAAAGCTGTAGAATTTTTAAATGAGGATTCTACATTAAATGATGATGATTAAAATTCACTCGATAGCATCTATAAAATGTGACGCTCATTTCCCTGCAACTGGCAGTCAAAGATTTCCTTAAGGATGTTGGTCGGGAAGAAATTATTGAAAAGGCCCGAAAAGTTGCAGAAAAGTTGAGAATTCCGAATTACAGGTAATCAGATGAAACTCGTAATAAAGGGTGTTTTTTTAGAGGTGTGGTTTTCAATCTGGCAACACAGTTTTCGGCAGCTGTTTTTCTTTTTTTTTGGCAGCTGTCACTTGATTTATGTTTAGTTTGGTTTGCCATTTCATAATGAATAGACTTACTCCGGTACAACGTTTGCAAATCGTGCTAAATTATTACCAAAATGTGATGGCCACCGATCCCGATTTTCGCAAGAAAATTTTGTTCATCGATGAAGCTCACTTTTTGTTGGATGGGTACGTTAATAAACAAACTTGTCGCATTTGGAGTAATGATAATCCATTGACAAGCCATTGTAGAGACGCCGTTACATTCTCAAAAAGTCACTGTTTGGTGTGCTCTATGGGCAGAGGGAATCATTGGTCCATATTTCTTCAAAAATGAAGCTAGCCATAATGTTACAGTCAATGGGGACCGCTATAGAGCCATGATTAATGACTTTTTCGTGCCTGAATTGGAAAATGCTGATGTGAACGACCTTTGGTTGCAACAAGAAGCCAACGTAACAATCAATTTATTGAAGGAAACTTTGGGTGAGCGCATTATCTCGCGTCGTGGGCCTGTGGCAAGACGATTGACGCCTTGGAAGAGAATATTCGTCGCGTTATTGCTGACATACGGCCCCAATTGCTGCAAAAAGTGGTCGACAATTGTGCCTCTCGGCTGGAATTTATTCGAGCCAGCCGAAGCGTGAAAACCACACGTCTAAAAATAAACACCCTGTATCTAAATACCGTAAATATCTAAGATTGACTTAAAACTTTTTACAGGCTAGCAATTTCTACGGAATGTGTTACCTCAGCCGCTCGTCGATGTTCCGACAAGATGGAACTTAACCTACGAAATGTACAAAAATGTGTGTGTTTGTATAGGAGATTTATGAAAGAGCACCTAAATGCGTACTTTCAGTTGACAAATTTACAGTGGGCAGACATTGAGTTGCTGGTGAAAGTGATGGAACCAATTTTTGTTGCAACTCAAAAGTTGCAGAGTGAACAACTCTACTTTGGAGACATTTTATAAACTCTGGCTCGAGACTAAACTCTCTATTCAGTTTATGAAAAATGCACATAGTGAGGTTCACGCCAAATGCTTAGAAAAGAGAGAAAGTAGTCTCACAACGAATGAAGTAGTTCTCTCTGCAATATATTGGGACCCACGAATTCGCAGGATATTGCTTAACATATTCCATTCAAATATTTAATGCAATGAATCATTTACCTGCAAATCATGCGCCAAATACTTTCCATTGACAAAAAGGTAATTTTTTTAAATAACTTTTATTTTTGACTTTTAAAATAAAAGTTGCCAAATAATTTTTATTATCAATTTTTATTATAAAAGTTGAAAAATAGGAGTTATTTTGCGATTCTTGCAAAAAAAATTGCAATTCAATAATTATTTCAAAATTTTAACTATCTAATCAAAAATAAAAATTATTTGCCAATTTAAATGGAAAATCTCTAAATCAATAAATAAATGATTCTTAATTCATAATTTTTATATATAAAAATTATAAACGTTACGGTCCCTGATATTAACTAAATTCAAATCACTAATCACGTTCTATGTGAAGAGTATGCAAAAAGAAGTTTACGCAATGAGCAGTCAGAGTTATCAAGTTCGGCATGGTATTCCTTTCGGCATCGACAGCATCTTCGTTGCCCCCCGCACCATCATTGTTGTCCTTTTGGTGTTGTCTATGTTTTTTGCTTGAAATCAATATGAGATTTATGACAACACCCCAACCCCTTCTCATTTCAAGCTGTCAATAAACCGCATCCTAGGAAAATATATTTATGTCACATCATTATTTTTATTATGACGACATGCTTTCATTGTTGCCATTTTGGCTTTGACATATACAAGTACATTCAGCTCTCTTCCCTTAATCGCTATTTCTATAAGGTTCGCAATACAAAATATATGCGCATCCGTACCCACGATATTGAGTGTCAAGCGAATGTGAAGATCGTGGGCGAATTTTCTTGTTTATGTACACGTGGAACACGTTGTTTTTTGGTTTTAAATTTCAATTTTGATGACTTTGATGAATGTACTGATTGTAGTTTGTTGAATTCAAAAATAGAATTTATGAATCGATACGCGACAAATGACAAATATTATGTATATATACTTGTGTCTGTTTTATACGTATACGGTATATGTGACAATACGGGAACTATCTTCTCATATTATTTGCATACTAGCTGGTACCCGGCGCGTTGCTGCCCTTCCCCTTGCCACTCCTTCCCCCTACCACACCTTTCCCCTGCCCCACCTTCCCTATGCCCCTGTACACACCCCCCTCTCCTGACCCTTCCACCGCTTCTCCAACCACCCCATTCCTCTGCGCCCTTATCAAGTGGGGCTTTGTGGCTGGTACAACGTTTTGTTGATGCTTCATTAAGGCAGTCAGGTTCTTACGCATTGGTTCAATAAAAGTACGACTTTTCCAAAAAATTTAATTGAAAATATCTTCGATAAAAGCCACTTTAGGGAGGAAGCCCGCCAGAAAATGGAATCAAACGCAAACTGGGCAACAGTAACTCCGCAACAACTCGAAAATCGGAGGGGATCCCGGGATCCCCTCGTATAGGGATCCCGGATTCGTCAAGTAATATTCGAGAGCAGCAGAAACGTCAACCAGCACGAATTGCGTCAGACACAACTGCGGTGCAGAGAAAGTTCAACAAGCGCGGATGAAACGTCTATCAAAGTGATCCCCTATATATATTCTTCGATCGGTATGAAGCCTGTTATATTCGACCAAGATTAGCCAAGGATAAGGGAAATGCCCAATCACCAAATTATGATAAATGTGTGAATTTTTGAGACTTTTTTTTTTTCTTTTTTGTTTTCAATATAAGTGTATATACACGTGTATGTTTATGTATATGAAATTTCCACACTTACCAATTTTTAAGGGAGTGCACACAGAATTGAATTGTTTAACACAAACACAAGATTTGAAATAAAACTAATAATTTGTGAATGAAAATTTATTACATAGAAAATTTCACAGGCTACCTGATTGAAATTTGATTCAATAAACATTTTTGTTCAAAATCAAATGGTTGTGTTGTGAAGATTTATTAAAAATAACATAAAACTAGACAACGGTCACAGTTCTCTCTCACTGAGCACTCTCTCAGTACGGTCTATTTATACGTGTGCGTTCAATCAAAGTTGATTTAAAGTCTTAGAAGAAAAGTTATAATTTTCTTAAAATATATTTTACTAAATTGTTTAAAGTTTAACTTTTTGATTGTAATATAAAGATCGCGTTTATAGTGATATTTTTCATGGTTCAAGTTTAAATATTTACTAAAAGCGTCTATTTTTTTCTCTATTCTTTCTTTTGACTTTCTCCGTTCGTTTGTTTACGCTCTCTTGCTAAACAGACAAACATACTAACGTACTAACGTACGAGTAGTTTTATTTTTGTTCTTTTCAGGGAATAAAACCGAAACGTATTTCGGTTTCGGTTCCGGTTTCGGTACGCGAGTTTCGGTACCGGTTCCAATTTATTTCGGTTCCGGTTCCGGCCTTTAGTTTCGGTAAACCGGTACGGTACCGGTTTCAAAAAAAAAAAAAATAAAAGAATAATTACTATTGTCAACGTTTCAAGGACGTTCCAACGTTCTTTATTCAAGGCAAACTAATGCAAACATCATACATTATATAAATACAAAAGGTGTGTATCGCCTACTTTTAGAACTAGCCCTCATAAACCCAATGGTATCGGCAGTAACTTGTTTAATGCATGTGATATTCTTCACCAGCATCTTAATAGCATAATGGCATACAGAGTTTTTGCGTCCAGCTGATTCCTATGAGGATTCATAATAAACTGCACTCCTGAAAACAAACGCTCTACGCTTACTTGAGTTGCTGGAACTGCGAGAGTAACTTTTGACAATTCGTATAGTTCTGGGAAATTTGTGGAATTTTCTAACCACCATTTCAGTACATTTTCTTTGTTGTTTAAACGTTTTAGTCTGAGAAAACCCTTAATTGAAGCTAATAGATTATTATTTGATAGTACATTACTTTTTGTATCTTCGCGGTTCCTTTTAAATAAATCCATGTATGCATCGAGTTCGTCTCCAGTTTCAGTTAAATTACTTGAGCTAGCACTACTTTCTTCAATTTGTGGCACATTTTCAGCAACGGACACAACTCTGGAATATTATTCTGTCAAAGCTGCTATACAAATACTATCCTGTTCAGAAGTCAGCCTTACATTGTATCGTGGGTCTAAAAATATGGCACATAAAAATGCACTATTCTCAAATAGAGTAGACTCACGTTTTTTTTCAAATTCGGAGACTAAAAATTTAGCTAAAGCAATATCTTTTTTACCAATTTGAATTTTACAATGAAGCTAAATAGAGTAAAAGTCGCCCAAAACTAACTGCTCACTTTGAAGTTTAGTCATTGCAATTTTAGCCGGTTCAAGAACGCTAACAATTTCGTTAATAGTATCGAAGACTTTTCTTTCTATAAAGAACTAGTATTTGCTACCGCAAAGTTGGCGCAGAACTCATACACGTTCTTATCCAGTAGATATTCCAGCATCATATAGGTCGAGCTCCAACGAGTAGGGCAATCAATTGGTGGCTTCTTTAACTTCTTTTCCATCATTAGGTAGCTTATGGATGGCTTGCGTAGCTTTTTCACAAGGGTTCTGGCAGCAAAAATGGCTTTTGAATAACTGGGATTTTTTAACACCACATTCACAGCCAACTGAAGCAGCAGTGTGACCAAATCTAACAATGAATGTGCCGATAGATATGACATGAAAACCGTTGCGTTTGAAGTGAAATAAATATAGTGTATTGTCACAGAGGTCCTATGGCAAAAAAGTGTTTACACTGCACAAATATTTCTACTACGCATGATGTCGCTACTTGGGATCAGCTGTTTTTTGTTTGCCTTTGAACATTATGGATAAGTAAACAAAGTTCATAGAAAAAATAAAATTGAGAACCGAAACTATACCGGTATAAACGTTTTGGATCCGGTACGGTTCTCTGTTTTTATTTCGGTAAAAGTTTCCGGTTCCTGTTTTTAATATAATATTTTTTTCTTTGTTTTGTTTTATAAATAAATGACGTATATAAACAATAATTAAACAAAAAAATACATAATTTATTCAATTTTTACCCGCAAACACGCGCATTTTGCATTAAACGACAAAGTAGACAAGAAAAAATATCAAAGAAAAATAAAAGACGTCAAAAAGCACCACCAAAACACGATCATAATCAGCAGCACAGCACCGCACGCCATTGGCAACCGCGCCATCGAGACGTGTTACATCGAAGCTTTGTAAGACAACGTCAAAATTCTCAGCTATTACAAAAATTCTTACAGCAGCTCCATGCTCGCCGCCACCACGCTCCACTACAGCCCCATAATGTTTGTAATCTCAATGACGTTCCGAGGCATTCCGGCTAACTATCATCAACAACAACTAAATCATCATCTGCTTGCGGCGGCCGCAGTTGCCGCGCATCATCAGCAGCAGCTGCACCATCACGCGGTTGCCGGACAATTGGGTCATCACCACGGTGGACATGCCGCCAGCAATCATTTGGCTGCAGCATCTGTGCTAAGCAGATACGGTCATGCAGCTTTGAGCGGCGGTAATTTGAATTCAGTGTCGTCACACTCATCAGGCGCCGGTGGCTCCGTAGCCAACAGTAGCAGCATCAGCAGCAGCTATAACTCGCCCGACAGCGGCAAGATCTATAACAAGAACTTGGAACGCTCCATTGACAATAAGGCAGTCTACGATACATTCTCGGTTTTTGGCAACATACTCAACTGTAACGTTGCAAAGGATGAGTACGGCAATTCGCGTGGTTACGGTTTTGTTCACTTCGAGTCTGAGGAAGCAGCACGTGCTGCCATCGATAAGGTCAATGGCATGCTGTGCAACAACCAAAAGTTGCATGTGGTCATACCGCGTCGTGATCGTGAAATACAGAAGTCTACTCATTTTAAAAATCTGTATATGAAAAATCTAAGTGACGAGTTTACCGAACAACATTTGCGGGAAATGTTTGAGCCGTATGGACGCATTACCAGTCACAAGTTAATGTTTGATGAGGAGGGCCGGTCACGTCGTTTTGGATTCGTTGCGTTTGAGAATCCACAATCGACACTGACCGCCGTCGTTGGGTTACACGACAAGCTACTCGGCGACAACAAATTATTATATGTAACACGCGCGCTGAAGAAAGTCGAGCGCCAGCAAGAAATCAAGCGCAAACTGGAAGAACGTAGAAATCAAAAGACCGGACAGATTTTCTACTACTAAAGTTGCTGAATGCTGCGAATCGAGAGTTAAATTGCCAGCACTAACGCACGGCCAACAGAGTGAATGATGGATTCGATGATGGAGAATTTAAACACGTATTATATTGAACACAATACATGAATATACAGTAACATTTATATGGAGACATTTTATGGCAAAACTATTAACAAGCATATAATATTCCTTTAGAGTCTAGAAACTAATACAGAAACTATCTAACCAGAATATAAATGTATTGTATTTTTTTACTTGGGCGTTTGTTTCTTAAACTGTTAAAATGAATTCAGCCGCAGCTATAAGCTTCTTCTCTCCTTCCCCCTACCACTCCATCGCAATACCTCTCCTTGCCCTGCCCCTCCTTAAGTATTCCCCTTTTCCTACCACCTCTTCCTCTACCACAATCTACCTCTTCCCCACAATCACGTCTCATGCCACTTCTTCCCCTGCCCCTCCCCCTACCTACCTTCCTTTGACTCCTTTGACTTGTTTTATTAAAATATTTTAATTTTTTTTTATTTTTTTTTTTAAATATTATTTTTTTGTGATTAGAAAGTTCAAAGTCAGCATAGGTCAGTATAGATCAGTACGGTTCCATTCTTACTTGTTTTCATTTGTATTGTTGGGATTGAGTGTACTGTGTAATTGAGGGTTCGTCATGCCTCAATTTTTCTTACGAATTCGCTTCTCTGCTTAATTGAAATCATCTTCTCGTAAGTCAAACATTACGTCTCAACATGATGAACGCTAAATTATACATTTCAATTAATCCCAATCATGAACCCTTTACAAGTAACAGTTGTAAGGAAAAGGTCATTTGAAAGGAAAAGATCAAAGGTCAAGTTTCTATTATCAGTTTCCTTCCTTCTCTCGTACTTTGTGACATATTAAAGAACAGGAGTCATCGGATACGCCACAAAGTAAATATAATTTTGATCAGCTGGATCAGAAGAATCGCTTGATACTGTCCGTCTGTTTGTCTAGATGTTATCACCAATTTAAACAAAAACAGTTCATATATCTTTCTCTAGCTGAAATTCAGTTTAGAAACTTATTTTAGCTCTACCCCGTAGAGTATCCACAGAACTTTTTAGGGGTTACCCCCATACACTTTTTTTGTGTTTTAGCATGGCAATTAATATGAACTTGAAATTTTTACATTGTGGCATCTTATGGAAAAGCATCTTTGTGAAATTACGTAAAAAATCTGTGTAATTCATTTTGACAATTTGACTTGGGTTGCCTATTGACCAGAGCTCAGACTTACTCTAACTGCGAGTACATCATACTGCTAACTGCGAGTACATCAGCTAACTGCGAGTACATCATATTTAATAAAGCTATATAAGTAGTTAACTTCTTTCGAATTCAGTCATTATGTTGGCTTTTATCACTGCTATCATTTGGTTTCATTCAAAAAGAGTTACAAAATAGGTCTGTCTCATGAAGCGACTTACCTACTTCGTAAGCTTCAATTTTCAGTATGTGTCATTCTACTGAAGTGTAAACAACATATTTTTTTTACTCTGTGAACATGTCGACTTTTGTTCCAACAAAACGCAATTTGCGGGAAGGTTTGCTTTTGTGCTTTCATTTGAAGAAAAAAGCAGCTGGAGCCCATCGTACGCTTTGTGAGGCTTACGGGGACTATGCTCTAGCGATTTCATTTTGTGAGTACTGGTTTCGTCGGTTTAAAAGTGGTGATTTTGATACGGAGGACAAATAACGTCCGAGCCAGTTCAAAAGGTTTGAAATTGAAGATTGGAAGCATTACTCGACGAAGATCCGTGTCAAACCCTTCAAGAATTGTCAGAATCTTTGGGAGTTGACTTGTCAACAGTTGGCAAACGCCTCAAATCCATGGGTATGATTCAAAATCAAGGAAATTGGGTGCGAACAACTGCTTGAACGCCCTAATCGGAAGAGTTTTTTGCATCGTATTGTTACTGGCGATGAAAAGTGGATCCATTACGACAACCCAAAGCGAAAAAAATCATGGGGACCACCCGGCCATGCATCAACTTCGACGTCTAAGCCGAATATTCACGGTGCCAAGCACATGCTCTGTATTTGGTGGGATCAGAAGGGTGTTGTGTACTATGATCTGCTGAACGTTACCATCAACGCAATTGAGCCCAGCATTGAAGAAAAAACGGCCGGAATATAGCCAAAAACACGACAAGGTGGTTTTTCAACATGACAACGCTCGGCCACATGTTGCAGGATCCGTTGAAGCGTTGAATTGGGATATGCTACCCCACCCGCCTTATAGCCCAGACATAGCCCTATCTATTTACTTCTTACGAGGATACCAAAAAATAGGTCGATTCGTTGATTGCCTCAAAAGACGAGCCATTCTTCCGACGCGGAATCCATATGCTGCCAAAAAGTTGGGAACATTTTGTAGCTAACGATGGGCAGTACTTTGAATAATATACATTTTAGCATTTTTTTTAAAATAAACTTTGAGCGTTTAGCGAAGAATTAAAATTAATTCCAACACCCATTAGTATAATACATTATGACAAATATCCACAAACTCGAATAATCTACTATCTGCGATGCTATATCTCAGCTCACAAGACTTTCACAGAACAGTGTAATATATCATAGTTTGCCCAATCGAACTATGTATTATCACTCAAAATATAAGGACGAAATTTTTGGGCTCCATCTTCGGCAAATCGCCAAAATGGTTTTTTCAAAAATAATTTTGATCTAAATTTTTATACCAACCAATATAGTGTAAAATGGTAGTATTAGTTTTTCTGAAAGTTTCTAGCGCATCAAAGGAGGGATCCTAGATCATATAAAGTATACATAACCTTGATCAGATCAGCGAGACGATTCGATCTAGCTATATCCGTCTGTTAGTTGTTGCGCCGTTTTGGGAATAATTGTTATAGATATCTGGTTGAAAGGCGGTATTTAAGCTTCAATTGATCTTTTGGAAGTTTAACGTAGCCGCCATGCAAACCCAAAGCCCAGTTTTGTGTTTTTGTAAGAAAAACTTATATATTAAGTACTAACTGATACCCAGCGCGTTGCTGCCCTTCCCCTTGCCACTCCAATCCCTGCCCCACCTTCACCAATCCCCTTTACTCTAGCTCCAATTTTCCTAACCCTCTTCTCCTGTCCCTTTCACACCTTCTACAACCACCCCTTACGCTGCCCCATTCCCCTACCTCTCCCTACCTTAACACCCCTTTTCCCTGCCCCCTTCTTCCGCATTAACATGTATACAACACTTCATCCCTCTATCTTAAATGGTACCCAGCGCGATGCTGCCATTCCCCCTGCCTCGCCCACCTTTACCACTCCTTCCCTACGATCCCTTACACAACCACCCAATCCTCTACCCATGCCACTTAAATTATAGGGGTAGGCGAGTGAAAAATACTTTACGACGTATTCTAATACCTACCGAATATAAACAAAAGATTTCATAAAAATCGGTCAAGCCGTTTCGGAGGAGTTTGGTTACAAATACTGTGACGTGAGAATTTTATATATTAGAATACATATAAAGCGAATTCAAACGGCATTTTTCACACGGCATTTTTCACACGGCATTTTTCACACGGCATTTTTCTAATACTTACATTTTTAAACTCGTGATATCTTTCAAATGTTCGAATGTCCGAATTGAATAATTCAAAAACTTATAAAATGGAAATTTATTTTGATAAGGATTAATACCAAGGTTCAATTAAATTTTTAAAATGAAAGAACACTTATTGTGACATAACTATAATAGTTGGACATATGGTGTCGCGACATTTTTTGTCGATAATGATGTGTTCTGCAAAGTAGTCGTAGTACGTTATTTTGTTCTATCATCAATAGTTTTCCCAGCGCACGCGATGTAAGGAATTTTTTAATTCATTTTTCTACACCTTGGGTTACATTATTGGAGTTTTAGTAAGGATTTATTTTTTTTTTTTTTGAAAATATAATATAGCCTATGTCACCCGGGGATAGTGTAGCTTGTCAATAGTGAAAGAATTATTCAAATCGGTCCAGTAGTTTCGGAGCCTATTCAATGCAAACAAACAAAAAAACAAACAAACAATCAAATCTTTCGTCTTCATTATATTAGTATAGATAATCTTACTAAAAATTGGTATGAAGATTGTTTTGCGGTTGGCAATCGTTCAGTATCCCACATCGTTCATTAAGCAGCAAAATCTCAATTTAACACCACTCTGACGATATCTCCGTAATGCAGATCCGAACAAAAAAGATAAATTTATCTTGTGGAGAGCGACGCGTGCTTAAAACGGCAGACTTTACGACACGTTCCCAACCAAGAGGCAACGAACATATGGTGTCGTACAGACAAAGAGAAGGCTGAGGCATTTTTTGCTAACCTTGAAGACCTTTCGCTTCACACCTTTCGATGTTGCTGATCCAATTGATGTGCAAAACACGAAAAAGTTCCTAGAAGAGCCCCAAACAACACAAAGTGGCCTTATCACTCCGCAAGTGGTTCGGCAACAGATAAACTGCTCAAGAAAAAGAAAACCGCTGAATATGACGAAATAGATGGTAAAGTGGGAACGGCCCACCCTGATAAAGGCATAATGTTTACTGCTGACATGCCGATTCCAGTAAGTGAGAACATGCTAACGACACAACCATTCTCGCAAATTTTTACTGTTCAAATGAAACTTTCACTGACATTCAAAACTATCTTGTAGATTTTCAACGTTTGGTCAATAGCTCGAATATACTCGTACGAGTCAATAATGAAAAGTCTAGTCACTGTACTTTTTCATTGAGGCAAGGCAAGGCAACTACCCACCCGTTTTGCTCAACAATATGGTCTTACCACACGTTGACCTCGTATGCTACATATATTTTGACTTTAAGAGGCTTGGCTTAATGTCACTCTTCAACATATTAATTGAATTTATTATAGTTTTTAAGTACGCTGATTCACATTTACAAACACCATTTTTGGTGTATGATTATACCCTGTACCCATAGGGTAAAACGGTATATTAAGTTTGTAAAAATATAAGTAACAGGCATACATCATCAGAAGATGATATAGACATGTCAGTCCGTTCGACCGTCCGTTTGAAGGAACCAATCTCGAATAGTATAAGAAATATTTGGATATTTAGACTATCCTCTTCTTAAAAGAACATGCCAACCTCACTTTAAGGGGTAGCCCCACACAAACTTGATGCAAAGGGTAAGTAAAGTAGCTGGTAGAAGCACAGCAAATGGAAAGAAATTATCAATAGACAATTATTGTATCATATGTACTTAGTTATTCAAGAACGTCTAATTAGGCATCTTTGCAAAATGTCTCTCAATTACAAATTCAATGAAATGACGCATTACATATAGCATCGATTCGTGCACACAAGTATAATTCAAGATAGCTGTAAACCAGAGTACAAATTGCATGCACATTGTGCGATACATTCATTAAAAACGCGCGTGTAAAAAAAAACTCTGAATTATCAACACTTACAACCAATATTCTTCAATTTTACGCGATAAATTTTTATTCGCACGCTTGTGTACACAAATTTTTGTTTAATCGTGTGCTGCCCATTTGTGTTCTTTTTATGATTTGCATGAGCATGATCTGCAATATTACGCCCACAAGCGTTTTTGAATTAAGAAATGGTTTGAAAATGCACATGATGGAATTATTGTGTACGGCTCACGTTTCGTTTATCTTCGCACGGAAGTCAAATCAATACGCGCATCTGCAAAAACTGGTTTATTGTCTTTTGCTTTTGATAACTAAATTGCGAAATTTATCAATTAAAATCACCGTATAACTCAAACACATTATTGAAAAACTAAGAGGTACATTCAACTGATGCTCGCCAACATGTTTGCAAGTGCGCCCACAACAGTTTGTACCCAACATCGAGCTGCTCGACCGACATGTTCTACAATATGAATCGCCCTTTAGAGCACGATAGAGATAGTGAATATTTTGCCCCTATACTTCTAACTAAAACCAAACCAAATGAAACGATACAAACAAAAAGCAATTTACCAAATTGAGAGCGCTGAGAGAAAATCTTTGTGATTTTCCGAGGCCTAGTTTACCTAGTTTTAACCGACCTTAGATCAAAAAATCTGGATTAAATTTTGAGTGAAACAAAAATTATAAACTGCTCCAGCGCACTTAAAATGTTGACTGTGGCATTTGGCGCGTCTATTTTGAGCAAGAAAACCAAAAATTTTTATCAGTGGTAGAAGGTCTTTACAGAAGGTTGATAAGATGTTAATGATGATGCCCGCCCTGGACGCACCAGCACGTCTGCACCAGATGAAAACGTTGAAACAGTGAAGAAAACTGTCAAAGAGAATCGTCGAATCACTATTAGAAAAGTTATCTGATGATGATGCCATATCGGTTGGCTCATGCAATACAATTTTCTTGGTCATGCTAAATTTTGACCGAAAGTTCCATCGCATGAGTATCACTCAGAAGCTGTTGATTGACGTCGTTCCAGATTTGCTCAAAAGGGTCATAACTGGTGACGAAACATGGGTATATGACTATGACGTCGAAACCAAGTCGAATAAGTACAATAGGGGCGTCCAGAAGAGCCAAGACAAAAAAAAAGCACGCCAAGTTCGGTCATATTCAATTTTGCTCAGTGTATTCTTCGATTACAATGGCGTGGTTCATCGTGAGCTCTTGCCAGAAAGTCGTACGGTTAATAAGGAATATTACATTGAAGTTATGCGCCGTTTGCCTATAGCAATACGAAGAAAACACGCGGATTTGTGGCATAACAATTCCTGGCTTTTGCATCACGATAAATCACCTGCTCGCATATTGTTGATTGTTCGTGATTTTTTGGCTAAAAACAATGTCGTAGTCATGCGCCAGCCACCGTATTTATCGGACTTGGCCCCCTGCGACTCTTTCCCGTTACCTAAAATAAAAAGACCCATGAAAAGACGGCGGTTTGCCACGATTGGGGAGATAAAGACTGCAGAGTTTAAGGTCATACAAAAAAGCGCATATCAGAAGTGCTTCGATGATATGAAAAGCACTGGCACAAATCTATTATATCTGAGGGCGATAACTTTGAAGGGGACAAAATAGATATTGATTGATGAATAAATAAATAATTTATGAGAAAAATAAAAAGTTATCCACTTTTTTTAATACACCTCGTATGTTCAGCCTAGAAACATATCTGATTTTAGATCGATATATTAAAATTGAGGCTATAGTACATGGCTAGTTCGATACCTCTCATCGAGCTGATCAAGAAAATAAAATCTGTGATTATATGCTTTACAAAATCTGTGACTAAATTATAATACTATTCACAATATGTGTGAAGAGTATACAAGTTTTAGTATGTTTGTATTTACTTATTTTTGAATAAAGAATAGAATATTTCATATATTTTCTTTTAAATAATATTCATATTGTTTGTTTTTATTGAATAGGCTCCGAAACTACTGGACCGATTTGAAAAATGCTTTCACTGTTGGCAAGCTACACTATCCCCGGGTGACATAAGCTATATTATATTTTCAAAAAAGAAAAAAAAACAAAATAAGGATCCTTACTAAAACTCCAATAATGTAACCCAAGGTGAAGAAAAATGAATTAAAAAATTCCTTACATCGCGTGCGCTGCGAAAACTATTGATGATAGAACAAAATAACGTACTACGACTACTTTGCAGAACACATCATTATCGACAAAAAGTGTCGCGACACCATATGTCCAACTATTATAGTTATGTCACAATAAGTGTTCTTTTATTTTAAAAATTTAATTGAAATGCCGCCGCTAGGAAAGGCTCTTTATTTGTACCTTGGTATTAATCCTTATCGAACTTCATATTCTTCATATTCACGACCGCTTCAATACCATATATGAATACGATATATGATACGATTTTTCTGATCAAGAATAACAATGACACGGGAAACGCGTAAATTTTCCCAGCATGTTCTATTGCATTCATGCTATTGCGGTCTCTTTCATTCTTCTGTGTTTTTGTTATTGCATCATCCCCTTGTAAACTGCGCCATTGCATATTAGCGATCCGCTAATCGAGAGAGTGCAAAGGTGGCGTTTTGAATCGTTTTTGTTATTGATTGTAATACAATCAACAATCATAATTAATTGTATATTTCTTTATTTTATATATATACAATTATTAAACGTCGTGCCATACGTGATAACTTTTTGAATACCTTTATATAACTTTTTGAATTATTCAATTCGGACGATTCCATTCGAAAGCAGCACCATTATATGCGATATGCTCGTCACTGTGGTACGGGAGCGGAGCGGAATCGAATAATCGAATCGCTTGAAAATATTTTGAATTCGCTTCATATGTATTCGTATTCGGCGGTAGGGTAAGGGATCATATGGAATTAGGGGCAAAGGTAGGAGATGCAGGGGAAATGTCAGCAACGTGCTGGGTATAAATTAAGATAGAGGGATGAAGTGTTGTATACATGTTAATGGGATCGAAGGGGGCAGGGAAAAGGGGTGGTGAGAGTAAGGAGAGGATGGAGGGCAGAGGTCAGAGGAATGTGGTGGTTGGAGAAGGGGTGGATGGGTTGGAGGTAGAGTAAATGGTTATTGGGATGGTGTGGCATTGGGTTGGTTGGGCAGGGGGAAGGAGAGGCAAGGGAAACGGCACCAACGCGCCGATTACCAGCTAGTATACAATATAATTAAAAGATCAAGTGATGTTCATCAATTTTAACAGTGCTGTACAACACTTTAGTGAAAACAGCTGATGTTTCAATGGTGAATACTGTGGGAGCATTGTTGAATTGCCTGAAACTGTGGGAGGTGTAGTCAGTATCTTGACGCTTGAACAAAGGTGAAAGTTGCTTGAGTTCCCTTCGTACATTATGTTTTCAGCTTAAAATAGGTAAAAGCTTGGTAATGCCCTCAGCCAATAACAAATACCTGAGCTCTCTCTCTCTCTCTCTCTCTCTCTCTCTCTCTCTCTCTCTCTCTCTCTCTCTCTTTGCCATAAGAAAAGTAAAAGATACAATTTTTTTGTTTTTGCTTGGCGCCGCTGTATAAACACAATGAAAAAATCTGAATTTGACTTGTCCATTGCCGTATTTACATCTATCTATGCACTTTAACGTTTAGCCCATGATAAAATAACATACAATAATAAAGCGTATTCGGCATAGCTGCACTCGTTTTTGTTTTCTTCGGTTCAATTGTTTTCAGTTTGCAGAAAAGAGAGAAAGAAATATTATATATCTCTGTTGTGCTCTAAAGGGCAACTCACATTGCAGAGTATGTCAATCCAGCAGCTCGACGTTAGGATCGAATATTTTGTAGACTCACTTGCCAACATGTTGGCGAGCATCAGTTGAGTGTGATTTTGATAGTTTTTGTTTTTCTTTTTTTTTGTGTAAAATTTTAAAATAAGAGGAATCAGATAAATATTTAAAAAAATAAATCGTGGAAATAAAAAACAAAAACAAATTATTTTTATTAATTTCTCACTTAATGCCGCTCTCTTTCCCGTCTGTATGCTCTCATTGCTCGAACATACAGACGAACAAACGGACTCATCGACCTTTGATGCTAAACAAGAATATACCTATATACTTCAATATATATATATATAAATATATAAATTCAATATATATAATATATATAAATATACCAATAATCCTTCTGCCTCTAACATACATTTGAACAAACTTAGTTTTCCCTTGGTCTTACAGCGCAGTGAATAACAATAAAGAATGCTGCAGTCGAGAATACACGAGTTTGAAATACCGTTCAGTATTTCGTACTCTAATAATACATTTTTGTTAGAGTGCTATTATTTAGGTACCCTGTAGTAAACACATAACGTTACACAGCGTACATACATAGTTATACACATATACATATACATATGCATATACACATACATACATATAAATGTATATACTCTGTAGCGAAGAAACTGTCACGCATAACGTGAGGCCAAGAAAATGACCGTCGCTAATTAAATTCCCAAATGCTTGACTAATAACCGAGCAAACAAAAGCCAAACTGAATCGAACCGGTGCGAAATTAGATGTCGCATATGGAATTTGTTGAGCCACTGCCATTGCTGTCACCAAATAGACAACAATTGAAGTATGTCGTGGAGCAATTTCGAAGGCACTTGATTAGCAAAGGACACTGAACAGATGAAATGATTTTATATGTTGCAATTAAGAGAACAATGTGCACACAGAGTTAACCTAACTGACTCCTTAAAGTGGCAGTAGAGGCTGACAAGTGAATGTATCTGAATGCAATCATGTTATGATTCAGAATGATACAAGCTTATTATGCTAGGCAAATGCTGATGTTGAAGTCAGAATATTCAAAAATTTGATGTTCTGCAGTAAGTTACGAAGTTGCAGTTCAAAATTTCGAAACAAATTAATTTGCAGTGCAGAAATGTTTTCATGTATCTATGTATTTCGTTCTGTGCTGCTTTGACCTCCTGTCGCGTGCTTCCTATCGTATAGCTTTGTCGCTTAATCCGTACATGATATGTTGCCACAAAATGCAAAATGGCGCTGAGGCAAAAATCAGAAAGCGGATTAAACGCAACCGTGAGAATTTTCCAATGCTCATACACCTGTGCAGAGTATTTTGGTCTCTCTCTCCCGTTCATTTTTCACTACTTTATTCGTCACTCTTTCATTTACACGCCAACAATTGACAATTAGAATTTCAAGCTCGCTGGCAGCCATGGATATCCGCTCCGGACCGGAGAGGAAACTAACGTTTACGCTAACAACGGCAATGAAAACTGCGATGACTACATCAGTTCGTTCGGTACGCGTCCGTCACGTTTCAACTTTGTCAATTGAAATCAGTTTCCTATCCTCGGGCAGCAGCTGCGGGTAGCGGAGCGATATGTGAAGCGCATTATTAACTTTACGGCTGAATCAAAACGAATCGAAACGCGGCCTATTCCAACTGGTCGATGGTATTCTCATGGCTCTTCAACAAAAACAGCCACCCATTCAGCCAACCAAGCCTGCAAGTGGTCAGTTAGCTTGTGCGTATGGCCTTTTGTTTTCATCCATAGCATATCAGAATTCAACACGATTCGACTTTGTTCAGCTCGGTCAGCGCTTCGGGTGTAGTTGTATGTGTATGTGCCTCATCATACATACCGCTGTCGATTTCCGGCTGAAATTTTTTATGCGTTGTTCGTTACCCGGAAATGCACTCAAAATATTAAATGCTTCAGTAGTTTACAGTTATTTAACGACTCTTTCCTTTAATTCACAGCAGACGTTAGTTCACAGCGTGTACAAATATATATACACTTGCTCGAAAAAGTCTACGTACACCACAAAAAAAAAATCTGAAGTTTTAACTTGTATTGCAAATATCTCAGCTAATGTTTTATGTATTGAATCAAGCTTTCTTTTATTATATAGTTTATTAATTTCGCTTAACTAATAATATTTTTGCTGCATTTTAATAGTTAAAATTGTAGTTTTAATTAATTTTAAGCCACAGCATGTCAGAAAAGCACTACCGCAAAAGTCTACGTACAGCTGCATGCCAGACGCATGGAATGAGCAAATATGCGATTAGCGTTACCTAAAAACATTTTTAGTATTCCTTATCGCACTTTGGAGTTTCAATCTATTATTTTTCAATCAATTGGAATGTCATAAAAATTGTAATAGAGCCATAGACAACAACGGAAATATAAATTGATACGTATGGGGTATTTTAAAGCTATATCTTGAGGGAATCCTATAGAAAAATTGGAAAAGTAGTGGGCAGAGCTCATTCATCCAACACAAAGACTAGTAACTAACTACACTTTTTTAAATTATAAATGGAACAGAGATTTACTTTATGCGCATTGTGCTTGGGGTCATTGGCCTGCTGAAATAAAAACTCTTGTGGCATCCCCAACTTCTGGGAACTTTACAGCAAATTATCCTTCAAAACTTGTATATAACTAGTTTTATCCATTATTGATTCAATAAATGTTAGTTTGCCAAGACCATTGGCTGATATACAGCCCAAACCACAACTCCTTCTACACCATGTTTTACGGTTGGCAACAAATTATCCTTTTCAAAGGTCGTAATGCTCTTTCTTCATACCAGCTTTTTTCCCTTTATCACGAAAATATAAAATTTGTTCCCATCCGAACATTGTTCCAAAACTCTGGTGGCTTGGAAACGTACACATTTGCAAATTTCATGCGCTTCTGCTTATTTACACTTGGGATATAGGCTACTTCTGGGCAACTCGACAATGTCTACCATCACTTTTTATACCATTCACACATAGTGTGAAATGGTATTATCAGTTTGTCTGAAAGTTTGTAACGCATTAAAGGAGCCAGCGTGCACCCCATAAAGTATATATATTCTTGATCAGCTCGACGAGACGAATCAATCTAGCCATGTCAGTCTGCCTGTCCGTATGTCTGTATGTTGTTGCGCATTTTTTGGGAACCAATTTTTATGCTATCCAGTTGAAATTTTGCCCGAACACTTCCTTTTCTTGCAGTTTAATAGAGTGTCAAGATTGACCCGCCACGCCCACTTTTTTGGGTAGCCCCCATACAAACTAACCGATCACTTTTGACTTTTTGTATGAAAAACATTTTTATTGTAGTCAATATCAACTTACTAATTGATATAGTAACTTAGAGTAGACGGATGCTTGACATATACATTAATGGGTGGGACCCGTCCATTATTTGGGGTAGCTCCCATACAAACCGATGGTCCACTTTTGACTTTTTGTGAGAAAAACTTTTTTATTAAAGTCAATATTAGGTTGAAATGCAATATGCCGCTTAACATACATAGACAATTGGGAGTGGCCCGCCCACTTTTTGAGGTAGCCCCCATACAAACCCACCGTGCAATTTTGCGTGTTTTATGAAAAATTACTACATTTAGATCAATATTAGTTTGAAATTTGATTTTGTGCATTTTAATGGGCAACCGCTTCGTATACATATACAAATGGGCGTGTCCTGCCCACTTTTTGAGGTAGTCCCATATAAACTCACAGTTCACTTTTATGCATTTGTATGGAAAACGTCAATATCAACTTGAAATTCGATATGGCGGCATCTTACATATCTACTACATCGCTTCATACACATGTACTAGGGAGCGTGTACCACCCACTTTTTGGGGTAGCTCCTATTTAAACCCCCACTTTTATGTATTACAATACTATTTGAAGTATCGTGTGAATGGTATTAGAGCTTCTTTTCAACCGAAGTTAACGTTTTTTTTTCTTGTTTTTTTTTTTTTTTTTTTAATTTGAGGACTTTATCATCGGTAATTATTTTTGAATACCTTTCTTCTATTTCGTGTGCAGTCTGATTCTGTCGCACTAACTGAATGACGTGTTTTTTTCTCTCGTCTTTTTAAAAGAGGGACAACCTGATCGGGGTTTTGACTGGATAGAACCCTTTGAAGTGTAGTTACTTACTAGAGTTTGTACTGATGAGGGAGCTCTGAACACTACATTTCCAATTTTCCTATAGGTTTCCCTCACGATACAGCTTTAAAATAATTTTCCCCCATCTGCACCAATTTTTATTTCCGTTGTTGTCTATAGCCCTATTAACATTTTTTTTAATTCCAATTGATTGAAAAATAATGGATTAAAACTCCAAAGTGCGATAAGGAATACTAAAAATGTTTTTAAGTAACGGTAATCGCATGTTTTCACATTCCATGCGTCTGGCATGCAGCTGTACGTAGACTTTTGCGGTAGTGCTTTTCTGACATGTTGTAGCTTAAAATGAATTAAAACTTGAATTTTAAGTATTAAAATGCAGCAAAAATATTATTAGTTAAGAGAAAAAATAATAAATTAAATAATAACATAAAGTTTGATTCAATATATAAAACATTAGCTGAGATATTTGCAATTAAAGTTAAAATTTCAGTTCTTTTTGTGTGGTGTTCATAGACTTTTTCGGGCAAGTGTATATATATAGTATATATATAGCTTTCCTTGTTAAAGAACAGAACACTTCATAGCTGGACCATACCAAACGATGGTTTAAGAGCGCCGAACTGTTACATAGTATAACTTCAAGCGCATATTATCGTTGTTATTATTTTTGTCGGCAGTGAAGATTTTCTAAATGTGTCCCTAATGATAAGCTGTAAATAAGAAAAAAAAATGTAATTCTTATCTAATCAATGCCTATTTCAATCTTGAATGCCAAATAACGATTTCAAATAGGTTATTTCGCCTAAATTAAAGAGAATGCCAAATTTTAATTTATGTACAATAAAATAATTTAACATTTGTTAATAAGTCATTAATCAATTAGGATAGAGCAATTATACTAGAGTTGGAACCCATCAGCATCGTTAGTTAATTGTCCCTAATCAAATAGTTAAGGCCTTTATCAACTGTGGTGGGAAAAACAATATTTGAGGCTCCTCTTATCGTATAGAAAAAAAAAATATGATTTAAATTAAATATTTAAATAGATAAATAAAAATTAATGAAAGTACAGACACTTACATCCAAGTATACCAAATTTAATTTATTGTTGGACCACATTTGTTTTAAGTATGCAAACATTTCGATTAAATACTTCGAAAAAAAGACGGTAACATCCATCGAACCCAAGTTCTAAAAAACTTCACACAAAAATTCAATTCGTATAAAAGCCAAAAGTAATGGAATAAAAATATTACAATATTTTTAAAACCGAAAATACTAAAAACGTGTTTGGAGTTCGTATGAGGCTATCACTATCAGGACACGCTATTTAAAATATCCTATATGAGAATTATCCATTCATAAAAAGCCACAGTATCAAATTTCAAGATAAAAACAGAACCAACAAAATGTTCGTACAAAATTTTTTAAAAAGAGCCAGGTTCGTATTGGGCTACCCCTTAAAGTGGTATCTGAAGAAGAAATAGAAGAGTCTAATTATCTATCTCTTATAGTCTCGAAGAACTCGATGTTCAAACTGTCAGACAAACATGTCTATATCGACTCGTCTTTTATGCTGATCCATGTACTTTATAGGGGCTCCCTCACTCTTCGTCATTCTACCTGTTACATACATGTGCACAAGCTTAATATACCCTTTTGCCCTATCGGTACAGGATATACAAATAAAACTAAATGCTACTCAATTGTTCAAGGCAGTAACAACTTTAGACGAATTCCCTAAATCTCATCAAATCGTCAAATATTTCAAAAAATCAAACTTATTGATAAGAAGAAAAGTTAACTTCCGTGGAATCAAAGTTTCAATACCATTCACACGAAATTTCAAGTTGTACACTCAGTACTGCATTTATTTCAGAACAAAATTAATGCAACGATTAATTAAACTAAAAACTAAAACGTGAATGGTAAGTTTGTTGCGGCCTGCCTCTAAAAGTGGGCGTGACACACCTGTGGGCAGCACTGCTGTTTCGGATGCGGCGCATTCTGGAAGTCTATTTTCGATTACTTTTTATTTTCCTTTAGTGCTGGAGCGTCAAGGTTCGTCTGCATGAGATGACCTGCCCAGTGGAGCCGTTAGAATTTTATGTGCTGAACTATGTCACTCCCACTAATGGTGGTAAAAGGGGATGTCATCTCTCCTTCAAAGGAAGACAACAGAGTGGCTTCTAGACCTGCTGGAAGCACAAAACGAAGGACTTTCCACGCACATGTGGAGAGTCATCTGCCTGCGACAAGAAGGGAATGGACAACTGATGGTAGTAGGCTTCGACAATTCGTCGAAGTCAGCTATCATCAGCAACGGATCAAAGGTGCGATTCCGGTTAGGAATCATCCCAGTGCATTTAAAAAGAAGGCCCGCGATAGAGAGGTCAGCGGAAAAAGAAGATGCGGCGCAAGTCATCGAAGAAGAAGGCAGGCCCGAGTCATCAATGTCCGAGGGTTCGGACATTGTCATCGAGCCTCTGGTATCCTCCCAGAAACAGCGGCAGGCAGATGAGCTCCTAGACGGTGAAGACAAGACACTCAACGGAGAGGAGCTGGCGCCGGTAGTCGAGCCAAGAGCTAAGTCGGATGACTGATCCGGCAGCTATCAGCGCAGCTCAGCTGAATGTCCACCATGCCAAAGCGGCGTCAGCCGTTATGGCAAGGACATTCACCAAGCAACATCTGGGGCTAGCGCTGTTTCCGGAGCCCTGGTGTGATGAAGGCAAGGTTAAAGGCCTGTACACCAGGATTACAAAGGTAATCTGGGACAAAAAAACACAGTATCCCCAGAGCTTGCATTATAGTTAGAAATGTTCTTTCAGAATATTTAACTCGAGACGCACGTCTACAGAGGCAGAATGTGACGTATGGTGATTGCGTTGATATACTTCTCGGGAGAGAGAACATCACCCTCATAAGAGGTAGAAGAACTGGTGCAGTTCTGCAACAGCCGCAATTTACCCATCGTAGAAGGCTGCGATGCAAATGCGCACCACGAGGCATGGGGAGGCACTGACAATAACTGTCGGAGTAAGTGCCTTCTTGAATTCTTTCTAAGTAATACCCTGACATTTATAAATAAAGGGTGCATACCAATCTTTGTCACTAAGTCTAGTCAAGAGGTGTTAGACTTAATATCCAGTATGTCCCAAGAAAACAATATTAGGAGCTGGCATGTGTCACAAGAATATTTATAGCCCTACTGCAAAAAGGAGCAAAATAGCTATTCCCAAAATTGTAAAAGATCATAACAAGTTGTCTTGCACTAGGTCATAGCCCAACCCCTTGGAGGAGGCAGGGAACAAGGGTTCAACCCTCCCCAAAGCATTTAGGGATATTAGCTTGATATCGGGACCAACATGCATATAGGCCACTGCACTGCTGAATCTAACAGGGGTAATTGAAACATACCTTGAACATAAAGAGGTCACAATGTGTGCCTTTTTGGATATAGAAGGTGCGTTTGATAAAACTAATCACGCCACAATCTGTAACGCACTAGTAGAGAGGGGAGTAGACCCAAATATAGTGAAATGCATACAGTCATTGTTGAGAACAAGAACAGCTGAGACAGGGGTGAATGGCACCAACGTCAAAATACAAACAGTCAAAGGTTGTCCACAGGGAGGAATTCTCTCGCCTAGTTGTAGACGGCCTACTTAACAGGCTATGCGAAAACAAAATAATCTGTCAGGGCTATGCGGATGACATAGTCATTATGGCAAGTGGAAAGTTTGAAGAAACACTCTGTGACATAATCAACAGAGGTCTCAAAATTACACTGGACTAGTGCAAGGACGTGGGACTCAAAATTAAACCCACCAAAACAGTCATTGTACCATTCACTAGACTGAAAGAAATCATACTCGGAGGGATAGTTGTGAAAGTTAGCAAGGAGGTTCAATACTTAGGACTAACCTTAGACAGTAAAGTTCTATGGAAAACGCACACAGAGGAACTATACGAAAATGAAACAAGGCAATACTTATGTGCAGGAAGTTGGCCGGGAACTCGTGGGGATGCAATCCAAAAACCATGCTCTGGCTGTATAACATGTTAGTAAAGCCGATGTTAATATATGGCATAGTTGCATGGGGAGAGTGGGTGAAACAAGTCACAGTCACGAGGGCATTAAACTCCCTACAAAGACTAGCATGCATATGCATCACTGGCACAATGCGCACTTGCCTAACAACTGCGTTGGAAGTAATTCTAGATCTAACACTACTGCACCTAGAAATTTAGTATAAAACTAAAACTAAGTATAAAGCAATCGTGAGTCTCTTAGTTGAAGGAAACAAAGTTACCTCAATTTACTGTCAGAAACGTCTCTCCACATGGACACAAGGAGAAACACTGTTGTCCATGCCAAGGGACGGGATGACAAGGAGGCATGTCTCAATCGGAACTTCATCATCAAATAGTCCAAAAAGAAGACTTGGACGTCAGAAAAGTCAGTCGGATGGATCTTTGACCACTGGTAGTCCTTGGGTCAATATACCAGTATATTTCAAGCGGAACTGTGCGCTATAAATATATGTGCACATTGTAATTTGGATAGAGGATATAGCAATTGTGAGATTTCTATTCTATCAGTCAGACGGTGTTAAAAGCTTTAAGCTCAAACAGCATCAAGTTTAAACTAGTGCATGAAGCACTTATAATATTGGAAAAACTTGGCGAACACAACAAAGTCACTGGGAGAAATACTACACTGGAATTAATCCGCAATGAAACAAATGGAGCAAAGAAGCAGCACTGAGCCATGAGCCAACTACAAAGGCAAGCAAAAATATTCTTAGAGGTTATCGCAGAGCGAGAGCAATGCTTCAACTAGGAAGAAACCATATGCGAACATTGACAGGAATACAAGCAGCACTCTGTCGACTGAGGAAACACCTGTATGTGATGGGTGTATATAATTCCCAATAATGCAGATTTTGTGATCATAAAGAAGAGAATTGCAGAATGAAGCAATAGTCAGAAGTAGATTTCGAATATTGGGCAGTTACGTTGTCGCTGAAGTACAACTGAAGTCGTTAGCTCCTAGGACAATATTAAGATTTATTCAACAAGTTGGACTAGAGCAGGACGTCTAAATAAGAAGGACAAAACCATAGATCTTTCTAGGTTGCAGTTTAGAATTATGTCCTATAATAATAATAAATGTCAACCTTATCATACAGCTCATAAAAGTCGTAATTCATGTGGGTACTAAACTAAATGCCAACTCTAAGAGGACCAAAAATCGTACGAAGTATCTTCGTCTGAAATACTCCCAAGGAGGCTGCATCCGATGAAGTAATTTTCCACGCTTCTGCGTCATACAGCATTACCGTTTTCTAAATTTTTATCTTCGTACCTCGAGAGAGGCCTCTACTTCTAATTTGCTTGGTAAGCCCAAATTATGCGCGATAAATCATCATCCTGCCTAAACCTTGGTATCAAACGGCTCGGAGAGGTTGTTTCCCACTTTGACGGGGTCTCTGTGTGTGTGATAGCGTCATCATGCAACGACGAACGATCTCTGCTGGGATACCATCTTTAGGTAAGGCGTTGAAGAACATCGTTTTTATCGGCGTTTTGAAAGCGCGCTTATAATCGACAAATAGGGTCTTCTCCTGGATCCGTGTATAGCCCCAGCCGTTTGCTCAGTACGCGGGAAAGAATTTTGTATCCAATTGAAAGGCGACTTACTCCACGGTAGTTCGCGCAGACAGCGGTGTCTTCTTTCTTGAAGAGAGGACAAATGACACTCAAACTTCAATCGTTGCGCATCCATTCATCATAACATTACTTGCTTAGGAGTCAGTGCATACGCGCTACCAACTCTTCACCACCGACCTTAAATAACTCACCTGGCAGATTATAGGATTCTGTCGCTTTGATATTCTTCAACTTTTGAATTACTGAGTCGACCTCGTTATACTACATTGGATCTACAAGAGAGCCATCATCAATTAGTGGTTCTACAAAAACTTCTCTATCGGTGGCATTGCTCTATTCCTCGCCTCCAAGTAGAATAGAGAAATGACTTCTCCATAGTCTCAGTGATTCTTGTGCATCTGTAATCAGCCTTGTTACGTATTGCGGCCAGTCGACAGGTATGAAATTGGAAACGAGACAATGTAGTTTCCAACCTACCACAAAACCTCGCATGCCAACTATAATAGATGTGACAGGATGTCAGCCTTGAATTTGTCGTGGACATCAACCAGCTGTATATCTGCACCATATCTATGGAGGGATAGGACACTTCAGGTGCATATCTGTAATTCATGGTTTGCGGGGGTAGTCTTCAAATGGAATCGTATTCGAGGCTTTCTTTGTGTCCGAAATTGCATGTTTTAATAACGTAAATAATGTAAAATATGCTGCTCGCACATATTTGAGTGTACTATACAAATCATATAAACATATACTTACTTGCTTACTTATACTTACATATAAACATACATTATAATTCAGAAGAGCACCACTAATACGGATAATTACTATTGTAATAAATAGTACTTTATAGTCAAAACGCTTTAAGATATATGTACTGCTGAAATAGTAAAGTTTATACATACATAATATACATATATGTATGTTTGTACGTTTATGTAAATTAACACCATCGATTTTTACATCATCATCATCATCATCAGCCAGCGATTTATGAAGGTGAAGGTAAGGAGTTAGCAACGACATACATATGTATATTTCCCATATCTACATGTATGTACAATATCTATGGGTGTGGTGTGATTTTCCAATGATGTATGGCTGCGTATCAATAACTAAACCGCAAAAACAGCTACGGCTGCTACTGATACACGCAAACAGGATATCCAAACAATTACCACTACAGCATACAGCATACAGTTACACCGACGCCGACTTTAGTACTAAGAAATACATTCGCCGACAATGATGAGAATGAAATGGAAGCCACATTACATTTATCCATAGAACCAAACACAAACACATATCTACCGATCTATTACCTATTCTATCAGTCAGGCAGTGCACGCCTGAACCTGTCGAAAACCGCCGCCGACGACATCAGAGTGACATGAAAATGATTACGCCGGCCTAGCGACAACAATGATGACTTGGTTGCGGTGCGGTGCGGCGCTATGCAGTGAAGTGAAGTGGACTGGATGGAAGTTCAAGTTTTAGCGAAGGTGTTCTCGATTGCTGTTTCATCCAAGTGCCACGAAACGTGTGCTCATAATAATCTCGACATAGCCAATAAACTTATAGAGTGCGTTGAAGAGGGACGAGGGCTGTTAAGGTACGAGACATGTGTTCGTCCTGTACGCTGTTTACAAGGATATTGTAACGAAAAGTGTAAAATAAGCATCAATCATCGCTCATTCGAGTTGTCATCAATCAAAGACACGTTTCATGCCGAATATACATAGAGAAATACAAACAAGGAATGCTATGAAAGTTTCTGTACATAAAGTATGAATCCAACTTAGGTGACGTATAGTCTTGTACAATCTCTCTATTGCAGGACCTATTCTTCATTTGTGTTTGTTAATATTTACATAATGCAACGCTGCGATTTTAAAATACTTATTTACAAAAATTAGTTTGAAAGTATTAGTTCAGGTTGTCCAAAAAGTTTACATATAGGAAACCGAAAATAAAAGCACTAAAAACTAAATAAAGAACTAAGCAAATTTAGCTGTTCCGGTTTTGATTGCTAATCCGAAAATTACATTTCCAAAATATAACTAAATGATAAAAACAAGAAAAAACGTTAACTTTGGTTGAAAGGAAGCTCTAATACCATTCAAACGAAATTTTTAATAGTATGTACTGTAAAACATAAAACTGGGTGTCTACCTAGGGGCTACCCCGGCGGTACACGCCCACTAGTAGATGTGTATGAAGCGAACATGAAATACTAAAAGTAGATATATTTTAGATGAAAATTCCACAAGTATGTTTTTTAACCGACGAAAATGTAACTGGTCCCACTCTAAGTCAACTGTATTTTGATTATAAAGGATTTTATTACTGTTTTCACTGTCATTTGGAGAATATCTTGCGAATGGCTTATCTGCACAATACATGCATATAATATTTATAGAAACTAGAGAAATAACGATGTTGAATCAAAAAGGTATGTGTAGCTAACAGGGAGCAGTCGAATTATAGGGAAATTCTTCCAATACCCGAACTCCTAGACGCTTCTTACGGGTGATCATCCTAAATCTAAACAATTCATGAGCAATATACGCCCATATAACAACGCGTTTACAATTTCCTTTATATACCCCGTTCCCATAGTTTTATTGTAGAGTAGTAAGTTTTTGAAAATATATTTAGCAGGCAGAAGAAGATGTGGCAGACCCTATAAATTATATATATATTCAAAAATGAAAGGTGTGTCGACATAGATTAATCTGTTTAAATGAACAGATTTTAGAGATTATAGGGGATGGAGACTGGGTATTTAGACACTCCTTTTCCCTCTTCAGATGGCTAGTATTAAATGAACATGTCAACCCCACTTTTAAGTTTTTGTATGAAGAGTTTTTTTTTGAAAAACATCAACGCGGTGTAACAATGTCACATAACTAATTGATACATGTGTCTCAATCGATCGCACATATATGACGCCGTATTTGTATATTGCAACTGTGCGAACCCGAGTCAGATATTTAGTATTGTATGGTCTAAGTACTACAAAGATAATCTATTGCTTTATTTATTTTTAGAGGTTCAGTAACTTTTGCTTCGATCCTTGTTAAAATGAGCTCGTTGCTTTTGTCCGGTTTTCTCGTATATATCAGTGTGTGGGTCGTTGTGGTGACAACAACAAGGACAACAGAAAAAACGAACAACTATTGTAGTTATCCTATCGTCCTATCGTGGTGGTTAGTTTTTTGACAACAAAATGATTGTTAGCAACGCTCCTCCATCTCCCTCTCACAATATAAAAATATATTTATGTATATATATATATATATATATATATATATATATATATATATATATATATATATATATATAAGTATATCTCTCGCTATCGCACCCCCATACTGGCTGCACAACGTGTGTCGCGTCCTGTTGCAACTTTATTAAAGTCGCTTGTACTTCATAATCACATTCGCATACACACTCACCAAAAAAAAAAAAAAAAACTAATCTGTCTTCTTTCCGTCATTCCAAAATTTGACTGTAGTCTGTATCGCTCCGCGCATCAAGTCGGCGTCCCGCATATCATTGCGCTCCTTGTGTCCGTATTGGCACATGTCTGTCAACAGTCAGTCAACAGTTTATGTACAAATTTGTAACCAAATCCAAATGCGAACGTGTATCGTGCGTTCATCTAGAAAATGAAGATTTTAATCGCTGCTGAAATAATTTTATTCACATTTAATTTTTTTGTCCGTACTCCGTTTCATGTTCACGCAATCATTAAACCCTTCAAGCACTCCACGTGTAGACAAAGGCCGTGTTTTGTCATGGCAGGGTAGGCGCACCCTGTAGTTGATACAGTGCAGGGGTGAGTTTTGCGCTGAATTAAATCTCCAGTCGACTTGCTACTTTATGGGCCGTAGGATAAAGTCCTTGTGAAGCCACAGTCCAATAGCTGAAACTAACTATACGGAAACGAAATACTTTAATGCGTGTCGTATTCGACGGTTAATATTAATTGATACAAAAACCAAATCTTACTTTTTGAATATGTACTTTAAATATTGTAGTTTTTAGATTTGCATCAGTCTGATCAAATAGTCCTGCGCAGTCGCTCTTCATATTTGTCTCAGCAGAGTAGTCCAAATGAAGTACGAGTATTATAAAACTGTATATTGTCTTTCTGTACGAGTATTAGATGTTATTCTTAAACGCTATTTTGGCAGAACACATCGTGTAGCTCCTTTGCGGCCACCGTTCATATACAGCCATCAATCTTCAAATGGCGTTCCTTTAAAAGTAGTCATTGGTTAAAGATAAATATAAAACGACTGTTGTTTAACTAGCCAATAAAATCCACTTACCAATTATAAATTAATCAAGAATTTTAATGTCTGCCTGTTATATACGTATCGATTGCGCGATTTAATGAAATATGAAATAATCTGTAAGGATTGAAAATAATTTGTTAGCGTAAAATTGAATGATTTAATTTTTGGTTTATGTTTAAAATATACTCAAACCTTTTTTTGTGCAGTGGATAGGAACCGCATACAAGAAAACGCAAACAAAAAGTCGCCCAAAACTTCACGAGTAGCTATAAAAAATAGTTTTCCCAACACAATTGAATAATTTTTTTTGTTTTATGCGGTGAATAGCGACCGCATAAAAAAAGTCTCTCGAAGAAAATAACTCAAAATCTGACGAAATAACTAGGAAATTCTTTTTTAAAACTAAATCAAATCATGAGCTACTTGGAATCTCGCCAAACCTTTTAGAATCTGATTAAGAAAATACACATGCGAACATTTTGAACCTTCGCTTTCATGAAGGTTTTTATGTACTTGAACTCATGAAGACTACCCGGGTAAATAAAAATTTTTGTTTAATGCTTTGAATAATAAAAAGTCCAAGTACATATATAACGATGTAGAAATCAATAATGAAAGTGAATCCGATAACGAGGAAACTGCAAATGAAAAAACAGTTGCCCCATTTAATGAAGATTACTATAGTAGCAAAGATGGAACTAAATGGTATAAAAAAAGTAATGATTTTTGCTCGTCAAGGAGCCCATAAATAAAATTATTCGTGAACCGTCTACAAGCGGCTTCTTTCAAGTACAAAAAATTTGTCCCCAACAGATACATTTTTTTGCATAATGGATGTAAACACTATCTCTTTAGTGATAGTGTATACATTTTTGGTCCTTCGTGCCGGATTGTTCTGTGATGAGTTGACATCAGCAACAGCAATTTGATACGTTCTGAGAACCAGAGCCGACCTGTTGCTGTTTCTGCTGATACAAATTTACGGAACTCTGCTGATAAGAACCGTACGATTGCGGCTGATAGCTGTTCGACACCGAAGACTGCACATTGGCATAGCTCGAGCTGTTGTAGGTCTGCACCGTTGGTTGGTATGCACTGTTTGACTTGTTTGCAGCACTTGTTTGTTGGTTTTTTGTTTTTCTTTCCTTTTTAGGTATGTAGCGTTTTTTGTATTTTATTGTATCACGCGTTTTGCGTGATGATTTGCCTGTTGGTTGAGCGAAAAATGTTTCCGGACACGATCCAACTAAGTTTTGTTTTTTGGCCCAGCATTTCGTTAACTGTTTTGACCCTTCCCATCATTATTTTGGGTAAGAGGTTAACTCCAATTATGACATCGATCCTGCTGGGCTTGTTAAATTCTAGATCAGCTAGTTCGCATACTTTCCAATCTTTATTGATATCGATGTCAATTTGTTTGCTTGGAAGTTCTCTTTGCAGTTTGGGAAGCACTAGAGCGTCAATGGCTGCTTTAAAAGTGCTCTCCAATCTTGGCTTGATATGGAGACGCACCTTACTTTTTGACACTTCTTTGCCTTCCGAAAAGATGCCTTGAACCTCCACTGTGTTTTTCACTCTTTGTAGGTTCAACATCAGAGCTGCTTCCTCCGAAATCAGAGTTTTCTGAGAGCCACCATCAATAATAGCTCTCAGCTGTATATAATCTCCTTCATAATTCATGGCTTTAATGACAGCTGTGGCCAAAGCGTGTCTTTCCCTGAATTTTTCTTAATGGCGCTGCTAGAGACACTTTCCTTTTTACTATCTTCGTGCAGCAGATTGCTGTGGCCTTTATTGCAGCGATTGCATTTCCAATCTTTTTTGCAATCTTTTACATTATGCCGTGACACTGATTCGCCTCTAAACTTGAGGCATTTGCTGATTTCATGCCCCTCCTTGGAGCAAAATATGCATTTTTTGCATTGTACTTTTTTAACTTCTGGTTGTCGATGTTCCCTTGCATTGAATTTATTGAATTGTGTTGTTGCTCAATAAATTCCAGTACATCTTTTAACGGTTGGATCATTCTTGCCTTTTTCACATGCTGCTCATAGAGTTGTAAAGCATTTGGTGAAAATCTACGCAGCAGTATTTCAGCAAATATTACATCTGCTTCATGGCCAATCTTGGCTTTTTCGCGAATGATGTAAATGCTCTCCGTGGCTGTATCTAAGAACTGACGTAGACTGTTTTCGCAATCGGGCTTCAAGTAATCCAACTCTATCAATTGGTTGAAGTGATCCGAAAATATTTTGCGACTATTCTCATATCGCTTACATATCAGTATCCATGCTGATCTATAGCAAGCTGCTGACCCATTCAGAAGATGGCTGACTACCAATTTGGCTTCTTCTTTTAGGCATGTCTTTAGATATCCCAGTTTTTTCGTGTCACTGAGATCCTTTCTTCCATCAATCATTTCTGAGAATACTAAAAAAAACGTTGGCCAGTCTTTTGCGCTGCCATCGAAGCACTATTTTTGGTAGCTCTGGCACATCGAGTTTTGTATCTTGCAGCTCTTTGATTTTTTTTATCAATGTGCACCTCTAGGCCAGCAACTTCAGCTTTGAGTATATCAATCTCATCTTGGTCAAATGCATATTTTTCGTATTTGACCTTTAGTTTCATTAGGGTGTCCTCCACCGAGGACCAATAGCTTTTCAACATAGCTTTATTTTTTAATAAGTTGTCTATGTTTGGCTTTTCGAAGCTGTCTTGGATTTGGCATATTTGTTGTCTTACCCGATCAGCTCTTCTGTCCGCGAGATCTACCAAACTGTCTACAGTGCTGGAGCTCCGTTGTGAATTTGCAGCCCATCTGGTTATCATGTACTTTTGATACCTTGATGGGTCTTCTTACTTCCACTTCGTCATCAGGTACTTTTTATGACTTAAAATGGCTGCTTGCAACTACTTCGCCTACTTTCCATCAATCATCAGGTACTTTAGATGATCCAGACTGAACGGAAATATCGATCTTCATCGTAGACTCTCTGTAGGCCTTGATGTAAGCGATGGTGGTATCAAATGTATTTTTTGCTGTATTTTTTCATGCAGCTCCTCCTGCTCCTTCAATAACTGAATCGTCTTATCAGTCAACATCTTGATGGAGATTTTTTTTTTTTAGTGAATTTGCGTTAATTTAAATTTATTTTTGGCTTAACCCGATGGAGCCTTTTTTGTTTTAGTCGCCTGGTTGACTATGCTGTGCCTCGACTCACAGCTATAATTGGTCTAGCCAAAAAATAAATAGATGATGATTTTGTCGATTATGATTTTGTCAATATCGCACAAACAGACATCGTGAAAATAGTAATTTCATGAAATGTGCCGTATAAGCGATATGACACATACACCTTGGATCTAAAAATAACCGAATTATTTAGTTATAAAATATAACAAACAAAAATTCCTTGACTACACGAGCGATTTTTTTATCATCATTTAACTGATGTGAAACAAAATGTGCACACTTTTTTTTTACCCAAATCTTCAGTTAATGTTTTGTAGATTGTACAGTAAGATAAATTTAATTCTTCTGACAGCACTAACTCAGCACGATTTGTTGATTCGGGTCGTCCAGATCTTGGATCATCATTTAAATCAACCTTTTTGTCAAAATTATGCTTTGTAATGCCATTTTCTGGAGAGTATTTGCTTAAAATGGTACAAAAAACCTTTCGAGAGTGTGGGAGATAATCGGAATGATTGGGCTCCCGCAACAGGATATGGGGTCCTTACAAAAATCATGGGAATTGAGGCGGGAACAGGGTATTTTAGGTGGTCACCTGATTTGTACATATTCTAAGTGGTATATTTTCACTACAATGCTTTGGGACTAACTCCAAACTACAGAAAACCGCCATCAGTTTCTGGAATATCTTCTTTTTTGTGCCATTTTTTGGACAGGATTAGCTGGAAATGGTACAAAAAACCAGAGGAGAGTGTGGGTGATAGTCGGTATCACTGGGCTGCTGCAACAGGACATGGCCTCCTTTCAAAGATCTTGGGAATTGAGTCGGGAACATGGAATTTTAAGTAGTCATCAAATTTGTACGTATTCTAGTGCCAACCATTTGCTGATTGCAGCGCCCATTCCATTAACCCATTGGAACATATATATCCCACATAATCCTTCCCGGGATTGACCAAGTGGTATATCCTCATTACAATTCTTTACCAATGATATCAGTTGCCACTTGATATTGATACAATATATCAGTTGAGCGATAGTCAGTGATTCAATCACGGCTACTGAAAATCACGAATATCAGTTGATGATATGCATGTTATATTACTCATACACCATGAATCACTGTGGCAAATATTTCAAGGTCTCTGAAGATTCGATGCTATTTTGCCGATAGGGACCAATCTAAATTATTATTTGCATTTGTGAGAAAAATTTGTTAACTATCGCTTATTATCTCTGATATTGCAGCGTTCATACAAATGGGGACAGACAGACAGACAGACGAGTGTGACTAAATCGATTCTGATTATGAGTTTATTGTAGATACACTTGCTCGAAAAAGTCTGCGTACAATACGAAAAAATATGAAATTTTAACTTTAATCGTGAATATCTCAGCTTATGTTTTACGTATTGAATCAAACTTTATTTTATTATATAATTTATTAATTTCTCTTAACTAACAATACTTTTGCATACTAATACTAAAAATTATCATTTTGATTCATTTTATGATACAACATGCCAGAAAAGCACTACCGCAAAAGTCTGCGTACATGTTTCTTTTTTCGAAGAGAACGATGTGCTAATAACTGGTAGGATAACCCTTTCCTCCCAGTACCTCCGTAAGACGTCTTGGCATGGAGTCCACAAATTTGTTTGTATCTTCAGTTGTAATTTTTCCCATTCCTCTATTATTATGACTTTTTTCATATTTTTGGAGGTAATGGTGTGTTGATGGATTCTGTTTTCGACTAAGTCCCAAAAATGGTCTATGGTAGTCAGGTCCGGAGATTGGAGAGGTCTCCTCAACTGATTTTTATATTACAGGAGCCAGAGCTTTACTTTATGCGCACTGTGCTTGGGGTCATTGGTTTGCTGAAACGAAAACTCTTGTGGCATCCCCAACTTCTGGGAATTTTACAGCAAATTATCCTTCAAAACTTGTATATAACTAGTTTGGCCCATTATTGATTCAATAAATGTTAGTTTCCCAACACCATTGGCTGCCATACACCCCATACCACTACTTTTCCAATTGGATTTTCCCTCAAGATAGAGCTTTAAAATAATTTTTCGTCCATCCGCACAAAATTTGATTTCCGTTGTTGTCCATAGCACTATTAACATTTTGACACTCCAATTGATTGAAAAATAATGAACCGAAACTCAAAAGTGAGATAAGCATTTCTTAGAATATTTTTAGGTAGCCGTACTCGTATATTCGCTCATTTAATGCATTTCGTATGAAGCTGTAGCAGCTGTTCGCAGAGTTTTACGGTAGTGCTTTTCTGACATGCTGTATCCTAAAATAGTACTTTTTAAAACGCTGTAAAATATTATTAGTTAAGCTCAATACTGAGATAGATGAAAATTTTTGATACCGAAAAAACTTCATAAACAAGCAAAAAGGTTAAAATCGGTAAAATTTAAATAAGGGCCACCCCAAAAAGTGGTCGGTACACGCCCACTAGTAGATGTGTATAGAGCGACCATCTATAATATGCCACCATATCGAATTTTAAGTTGATAGTTACGTTTTTTATACAAATCCATAAAAGTGAGCTGTGTATTTCTAGAGGACTACATCAAAGAGTGGACGAAACACTCCCATTTGTATATGTGCAATATATATAGCGGTTGTCCACTAAAATCCACCAAATCGAATTTCAAGCTAATACTGATTTCAATAAAAATTTTTGTCATAGAAAACACAAAAGTGGGCGGTGGGTTTGTATGGAGGCTACCCCAGAAAGTGGGCGGGACAAGCCAATTAGTCTATGTATAATAAACAGCTATCCATAAAAAGGCAGCACATCGTAATTCAACCTAATATTGACTTTAATAAAGCAGTGTTTCTTACAAAAAACACGATAGTAGGCAGTAGGTTTGTATGGGGGCTACTCCAAACAGTGGGCGGGTTCCACCGATTAATGTATATGTGAAGCATACATCGCTAAAAGCTACCATTATCAATTATTAAGTTAATATTGACTACAATAAAAAGGTTTTCCATACAAAATGTCAATAGTGGGCGGTAGGTTTGTATGGGGGCTACCCCGAAAAGTGGGCATGGGGAGCTATATTGATACTGTATTGAACTTCAATAAAAGGATGTGTATGTGCCAATTTTCAACTGTATAGCATTGATTTTGGTGCTCAAAAAATGTGCAAAAAATCCAGACAGACAGTCGGACATGGCTATATCGACTCGTCTTGTCGAGCTGATCAAGAATATATATACTTTATGCGGTCTACAATGCCTCCTTTAATGCGTTACAAAATTTCAGACAAACTGATAATACCATTTCAAACTGTGTATCAATGCTATAAAAAACGCAGTCAAACTATCAAAAGTTTTCGGCACGAAATGTTTATCATCGAGTACTCAGATGACAAAAATGTTTCACACCGAAAATACTTCATATACTCAAAAAGGTGACAAAGAGTGTGCCCTTTTCCATTTAAGTCAGAAATAACCAAAAAAAAAAAAAAAAATCAAAATGTGTGGACTTTTCAACTAATAAATATCTGTTTTTTGTTTGTTTGACATATCAGTAATAATTTACAATTTCTTTAGCAAAAATTTTCATCGATGTCAGTATTTTGCTTTAAGAGAAATTAATAAATTAAATAATAAAATAAAGTTCAATATATAAAATATTAGCTGAGATATTTGCGATTAAAGTTAAAATTTCAAATATTTTTGTGTTGTACTCTGACATTTTCGACCAAGTGTACATACGCTTTGGCATCCATTGACTCTTACATACATTACTCACAAACTCAATATACCCTCTGTATGTCATTCTATAGTGCATTCGAACCGTAATAAGCTTAATCGTACAAATAATATGAATTTGCTGTGACAAACCTTTGTATGCCTTGAAGTAAGCATATGATTTATCCGCCGTGACATCATCAACATGTTGTGCTCATTTTTCAAATTGTCCACTAATATCTGCTTATTGTTGCAAAGGTTAACTTTGGCCTGTATAATGCAACAAAGTCTCAAACAATTTCTTGAGCCGAGTTTATTGTTTCTGATTGCGCCACTGACGACGATGTGGATATCGATGTAGAGCCTGCAATGGAGAAGACCGAGGATGGCGCTGTACGTGGACGACTAGAGCTGGATAGCGTAGTTAGGGCGGTATGTAGTGGCCACAGCTATGAATTCAAAGGAAAATATATAACTATTATTCGCAACCAGAGTTAGTGTATACTCACCTTTCTATGCCGGCGAAAGCGTTGACGCCGCACGCGTGCCAAACGCCCACTGGCAAATAGCACCTGTTGTGTACGTTGCCATGCTAGCATATTAACATCGTATCTAATGCGCTGCGCCAAAACACGCTCATGCCGCATCAACTGACGTAGCAACCAGTCAACGCCTGGCCACAGATCACCAGAGTAGGACGCACCAGCTGCACCGATATCAAAATAACACAATCGCAGTGCACAATCATACCGTCGTGCCAGTTCTTGAAGACAGAAAGCATTTTCCACATCGTAGAGTTGTAGTCCCTCACAGGCTGTGGACTGTGCGCGCGTAGCGACGAGCAACACACACTTGCCACGCACTGCTGCATGCGCGAGTATACTGTGCTCTAGAAGCACAAAGGCATCGCACAACGATGTGTCGCTTGCAGATAAGTCAAAGCAATAGATAAATGCTAGCGTTGTGGCATAGTAGTGTGGCCAGAGCCGCTGCATGTCTTCACTGCCACCTACTTCGGTCAACGATAATTCATGACCATTGTTCCAGGCTATGTCATGTCCCGACAATGCAGTCCCGCATACACGAAAATAGCGCACTCCATTTGTACAACCATGATCGTCAGCGTCGCGTTGTAGTCCACTTAGATAGTGGCCAACTTCCGTTTTGCCAGCGCCAGTTGCGCCTAACAGCATCACTTTGTAACGTTGCGTTGATGCATCCAACGGCAACGACGTATTATAGTTGGAGCTGTTATTATGGGTTCTGAGGCGATGACGTTCGCGTGCATTTCCCCATCCTCCTTTAGCGCAACACAGCAATCTGCAAAGAAGCAAGCCCATGCTTACAATATTTTACACATCATATCTCCGTTGGCAAGCAGTGCACCAGAATTTTTGATTTCAAGAAATTTTGAACTTTTTAATTTTTTTTTTCTATTTGCATTGCGTTCTGTTTATGAGTGCTCGTCACGCTTTGCGCTGTTGTTCGTTAGTAAAAAAATTATGATTGCGGGCGCGGTGGAGTATTTTGCCATGGCAACGCTTTTGTTTTGACGCGAGTGCTTTCTATTGGTTGCGTTGGTTTTTGCCAACGTTGCCAGAGCGACAGAGTGCAAACATAAAAAATTCTGTACAGTGTTGTCAATGCAGCCATGCAGAGTTGCACAACAAAATTTGTTATAGGCTATGCACACTGGCCATCTTGACAAAATCTTGTGACAGGAAGCATAAGCATAAGGTTTTGCCGTGCCAAAATTTCTTCATCCGTTTCAACATCTCTGTGGAATGTTCCTATCCCATACGGTTCCACTCGATACTTTTCAATTACATCACTAATATTTTTATCATTCACAACGAAAACGTGAACATTATCAGCGCAAATGAATGGCAACCAAAAGCGGCAAAATTTATAATTCAAATACAATCTTAAAATTGATCTACAAACTCGAAGAATGTCTGAAATAAGTAACTTAATAAAATATAATAATATTGTTTTTTTTTTTTGATTAATTAAATGTATTTTAAATTTTAGTGACCCTAAAATCCACTGCCAGAATCGAACTAGAATCGTCATGCTGCAGCACCAGCACCATGGCTGAAAACGCAAGCACTGGTGGGCCTCCAGTAAAACGTTCCAAGGCGGATAACCAAACGGAGCTGTTTGATTTAGCTCGTGAAAGGCTTGAGCAAAGAATCTGCTAAAAAGCTCCCACTTTTATATGGAGATGACTGCAAGCGTAATGCAGTCCGGGTTCATAGTAGTAGCAGTGGGTAGTTTAGTAGTTTAGTAGCAGTGGGAAAAATTTATTTGTAAACGTTTATTTGCATACATTACATGCAGAAAAAATAGACCGAGTACGAGGTGCTCCACCTGCATGGCCTCACTACGAGAAGGTGCAATCCATTTTGGGTTATTTTCGGAGCCACAATTCAAAGCAGTGCGGAACAGCAAACACTGGATAACCATAGAATGTTTTAATCATTATGTGTATAAATATTTAATTAATATGCGTATTATGGTTTTATTCCAGATTTAAATGAGTACGTATCTGTTGACCCTAGTGAGTTCGACACGGAATCGCTCTGCAGCACCATGGCTGGAAACTTAAACACTGGTGGGTCTCTAACAAAACGATCGAAAGCGGATTACCAAACCGTGCTTTTGAATTTAGCTCGTGAAAGACTTGAAGTCCAAAAAGAGCAGCAAAAGTCTCAGGAGGAGCACCAATCGGCGCAACAAGAGCTACTCAAGGAGATAGCATCCAGCAAAGCCGCCTTTCAATCTGTAGTGCTGGGACTCATACGATAACACAAATAATTCAAAATATAGATAAATATACTATTTTGGCCGAACTTTTGGTGCTTTGTCATTTTTGAGTCCAGAGTTGTCTTATCTTTCGCATAGATGGTATCTCAACCTCTCGCACCTGTAAAATTTTGACGTTTAGTCTTATGACACACGAATAGCAATTATCAAATTGTTTTCCCAAACATGCTCTGGGATTTTAAAAACGACAGAGACCTTGTGAAAGGGATAGCTATATGCATACAGCAACATTTTTGACATCTACTCGTATAGGTCACACTTGACTTTTGTTTTTATTAAAATATAAAGAATCAATAGATAAAAGCATTTTAAAAATGCATGCATTGAGTATATTCACCATTTGCGCATAACATGCCAAAGCAATTGTCTTTCCATTATTCAATGTTGCTCTTTTTTCTTGTTTTATTGTGCACTAATTTACTTTTTGTGTAAAGAGTGACTGAATGAAGAAATAATGCAAAACACCATAAAAATATAGATCAATACACTATTTCTGCCGAACTTAACTATGTCATACTTCGTCATTTTTGAGTCCAGAGTTGTCTCATCTTTCGCATAGATTTTCATTTTAGTATGGTATTTTTGCTGTTTATTTTTCTGTTGGTGTTCGTTTCGCTTTTTGATGAAACCATATTTCAACCTCTCGCACCTGTAGATTTATACTTTGTCTATGTTCTGTTCTGCTCTAACAGCAATGAAAAGGAGTACAATTTGCTGATTGTATTCGTGTGTTATACGGCCATTTGTCTAATTTTTGATCTGCTCTAACAAAACTGAAAGGGAAAATGTATAATCATATTATTCGTGTGTCATACGGTCATTAGTGCGTGAACATATACTTAAAATATCAAGCGATGTAAAACGATTTGTACAGTGAATACTGTGGGAACTATGTTGATTTGCATGAAACCTTTAGATGTGTCTTCTATTTCTTGTAGCGTAAGCAAAGTTCAAAGTTGCTCGATTTTTGATTTTAACCGTATGACACATGAATACTATGAGCACAGTTTTCCCCCTTCATTGTTGTTCGAGCAGATCAGAAAATAGACAAATCAAAAATTCTACAGGTGCGGGAGTTTGAAATATAGTTTTACCAAAAAGTGGAACGAAAAACAAGAGAACAATAATGAGCAGAAATACCATATTAATATGAGCATCTATGCGAAAGATGAGACAACTCTGGACTCAAAAATGACAAAGTACCAGAAGTTCGGAAAATGGTGAATATACTCAATTCATGCATTTTTAAAATGCTTTCTTATATTGATTCTGTATATTTTAATAAAAACATAAACAAAAGTCAAGTGTGATCTATACGACTCGATGTGAAAAACGTTATTGTATATATATAGCGATGCCTTTCGTAAACTCTGTCGTTTTTAAAATCCCAGAACAATGAAGTGGATACCGCCAAAAGACGTTGAAGATCACATATGTGTCCAAGCGTCGTTTGAATCAAGCGTGAGGCAAAGCGTGCATTGTGTTTTCAGCTTTAGGTACAAGCATGGTACAATATTAAGGTAAGCGCCAAGATTATTTGTTTGCTTTGAGTTTTTCTTGTTTCGTTTTTTTTTCCACGTGTGTGTGTGTGTGTGGCTCTATGAAGGTAAAACAACTAGAATTGTGCATCGGCATTACTTCGGTTTTTAAATAGAAGAAAGAAATGTAGAAAGAATAAATTTAACAATGAAAACAAAGATTAAGCTAAATTTGAAAATCATTTTGAAAATTAGCCCACACACAAACCCAACCGCTCACAATTGTGTTTTTGTATAAAAAACATATTTATTATATGGTCAATACTAGGTTAAAGTTCAATGTGCTGGTTTTCCATGCACAGCTGCTTAACATACATAAGCTAATGGGACCCCCCCCCCCACCATACAAACCCACCGCCCTCTTTTGTGTTTTTTATAAAAAATTCTTTACTTATATCAATTTTACCTTGAAATTTTAGTTGGTGAATTTTGGTGGACAACCGCTTCATATACATATACAAAAGAGCGTGTCCCGCCCACTTTTTGAGGTAGTTCGAAACAAACCCATAGCCCACTTTTTTACATTTGTATGAAAAACGTCAATATCAATTTGAAATTCGATATGATGTCATCTTATAGATGGTCGCTTCTTGTTCTAAATTATTCTAAATTAGAACTTCTAATCTAATAAAATACAATAAATTTTTTGAAAATAAAATCACATAAATTAAACAAATAAAGAAAAATGCCAACCACAAAATAAATAATTTCAAACTATAGTAAAAATCACTCCTCTATGGTTCTGAAGCAAAGATCCCGGTGGTAGCGGTGCTTCAGTCTTCTCATGTGCAGGCTCTTGTCTAGCAGATTTATCGCATAATGGTTGTCGTTAGATTCTAGCAGTGTGCACAGTACCTATTGCTGAACCTTACAACTTCCTCCTTGACAGTTGGGAACAGGAAGTCACAATGAATAACTGAGTTTGTGACATATATCCGCAGGAGCTTTGACTGAAACTTTTGGTGCCCATGAGCTGTATGCCATACGTCCACACCGGATTTATTATTGTCTTGCCCAACAGGATCTTGCTCCTCAAACTCAGCTGCGAACATAAGTACAGCAGCCAGTTTATTTACGTGGGTACGTGACTGAACTCCTCTTAAACGGCTGGACGAATTTTGATGAAAATTTTGGTTTGTGTTCATGGGGATTCGGGAATGGTTTAGATTCACAATTCGATCCACTGAGAATGTCGCGAGTGTTCCTGGCCTAAAAAATTTAAGATAGAAAGGATCGAAGAGGGCAGGGGAGTGTTTGAGAAAAGGTGGGGGAAAGAGCCGGAAGCGAAAGAGGTGGAAGGGGGAAAAGGGGCTGGGGAAGAGGGGCAGGGTTAAGAAGGATAGTGGAATGAGAGGTAGGGTAAGGGGCATTGGTAAGGATGGGTAAAGGTAATTGTCCCACTTAAGATAGAGGGATGAAATGTTGTATACACGTTAATGGGATGGAAGGGGCAGGGAGAACGCGATGTAGGGGAAGGGGAATGGGTGCAGTGTAAAGGGTGGTAGGCGAAGAGATGAAATGGGGAATGAGGAAGGAGGGTCAGTGGAAGGAGTGGCAGGGGAGGGAGTGGCAGATTAAAGAAGAGCCAGGTGGAGATGAGGAAACGCGCCGGGTACCAGTTAAGCTTTTAAAGTCCTTGTTGTTTGCTTGAATATCAGGAACTACTAATCCTATTTGAAAAGTTGTTTCAGTGTTGGATTACCCATTTATCATCACGAACTAGATGTTGTTCAACTCTACGCTAGTTGTCGCACCAGCTGGTCATGAGATAAAGAGGTCAATGATCATGAGTTGGTGTTTTTAAAATTTATCTTTCTATATATATAAAAATGGAAGTATGTATATATGTAACCTATGGACTCCGAAACTGCTCAAACGATTTTGATCAAATTTTGTGGCAATATTAAAAACAGTCCCGTGGGTGATCCTGTGAAGATTCGTTTCGATTGGATAAACAGAAATTTTGTTTTAGATGTTTCTAATTTTAATAGAAATGGAGGTAGGGTAAAGGAGCATATGGTTGGTTGGGAAGGTGGAAGGTGTGTCAAGGGATAGGAGTGGCAGGAAGAAGGTGTGGCAGGGGAATGAGGTGCGCCGCGTACAACGTCGCGGGGACCATCTAAAATATATATGTATATATGTTAGTTTTCAGAGATTTTTCCTAATAACACGATCTAATAGTCGAACTAATATAGTAATGAACCATTCATTGATGAACACAGAAATGAAACTTACAGTAATACATTTTAATAATGTTGTGTTAAAGACGAAAACGTTATTCGAAATACTATTCTTAACGAAATGGATCTCGAAAATGCTACTTATTGCGAAATTTGTTGACAACCCCAATTTGCAGTAATCAGAATTAGACTGCAATATATTAAATACTAAAAGGGTTAAAATACTATTTAACTAATAGCATCACTATTGTATTAATATAAAATCTTTGTTTATTAGGTGCACTTTAATTTAAAACCGGAAGTTCACATCACGTATGCTTAGAACTACGCTTACAGATAGGCACGAGTGGGTGATGTCTGGCAAGCATTTCATTTCAAAAGCGCATTCAATTTACTTGCAATTATCTTGATTCTTATTCTAATTAAAATTCTATTCAAGCATTTTGGAATTCATAGTCCATTCTTGTTATTAGTTCATAATTTATTGAATGCGTATTTAAAGTCGAGTCATATTATACAGCAAACCTGTACAACTACAACAATCACCTTCGAGTATTCACACTCATATGAACGATGGCTTACCGAAGTTTTTCGCTTGATGATAAAGAGAATCAAACATTCGAATTACATGATTGTGTTGTTTTTGTAATTTAACACACTTTACAAGTTCTGACTCTGGTATTACTAAGAGTAATACAACATCACATTTAATAATGCAAAGCGCACACATACACTTCGGATTGCTTGCCTTTTGATCAATCTGGTTATTGAGATGTATTGTCGGATTACATTTGGTTTATGTCGGATGATCTACATTATATGTAGAATGTTACCCCATAACAATATTAATGGGTTTTGTATTCAAGTTGATTAATATGAATTATTTTATTTGTAGTATCAATCCAACATAACCGTATACCTATTATTTTTACATAGAACACTATGGAAGTAAGGATTCAGAGAGATTGGGAGTTTTAGTTAATTAGCTTGGTTATGTAGGTTCTCTATGTCTGTGGAATGTGGAGATTTAATATGTTATTATATTTGGCAAAAATTCTGATCTTGACTAAATGTATTGTATTTTAATCATCATAGGGTAAGGACTATAACATTTTTTTTTTAAACTATTGAACAATGTCAAGAATTCTAGCAGGTATATCTGTTGTTATACCATTTCTGAACAAAAATTGTAAGCTGTAGCTATGTTATCCAAGATTAGGAGATTAGTTTGAGTATGATATATATATATATATATATATATATATATATATATATATATATATATATATATATATATATATATATATATATATATATATATATATATATATATATATATATATATATATATATATATATATATATATATATATATATATATATATATATATATATATATATATATATATATATATATATATATATATATATATATATATATATATATATATATATATATATATATATATATATATATATATATAAAAAAAAAAAAAATATATATATATATATATATATATATATATATATATATATATATATATATATAGCTGTTTCTGGTGGTGCCACCTTTTGATAGGTATATGTGCGCTGGAAAGGTACATCCTTCACTGACATCCTTTATCACAATCTTATCACTACAAGCGAAGTTATCGCACTAAAAGTGACAGTATCTTTTGGTCATCGGTCGAAAATTGAATTTTCCTCATAAATTTTCCTCAATATCCTCATAGCGGTGTCCTTTCATTGTCAAATGAAGCTTTCCAAATAGATAATAGTCACACGGAGCCAAGTCAGGCGAGTTCGGTGAATGGTGGATGGTTAATATGCCATTTTTGGTGAGAAAATCGGTGATAAGTGTCGACAGATGAGGCGGCGCATTATTGCATTTTTGGTCGTTAGTCAATTTGTGCGGCATAAACTGTGAACACACCTTCCGTAAAACCAATTTCTCCAGCAAAATGCAATGAATCAAATCTTTGGGAATATTTAATTCCATTTCCATATAACGCAAAGAACGCACTTTTTCAATGTTCAACGTTTAAAACACTCGTAAAAAACTCGCTACGGAAGAGACAATTGTCACCATAAACTTGTTTCATCATTTGGAACGTTTCGGTGAATGTTTTACCAAGCTTAAAACAGAATTTAATATTTGCTCTTTTTTTCGAAATTCAATTGAATTCAATTGAACTTTTTCCGATCCGTTAAATTTCGGCAGTGAAGTCATCATTGCAGGTTGCAACAGTTGCATAGATATCGGCACTGTTACATAATTCGAGCGGTTAAATTTATGCCTCTGTAAGCACAGCAGTTCCTAACATTGTATATTCTATATTGAAAGCCAATTAATTTATTTCCTGGCCCTTCTACACGTTCCAGTATCGCTTGCAGTGCAATGCCATTACCATTTTCCATGTGTCCATATATCCTGTACCTTGCAACTATTTCCATTGACTCCAGCAACCTGTGTTAGTTAAATTATGTTTCTTTAAGCGTATGTTTCCCAGCGCTCTCCGGCACTGGGTTTTATAAGCTTTTCCGTACTCAATCCAATAATAATAATTAACTACCATTCCAGATAATGCGCCTTAACATACATACCCATAAGTCCCTTGCATTACATGTCCTAGAATTCTATTTAAGCCGCATTGTATTGGCCAGTGACGTCATTACCCATAATAGTCATTAAAGTTCGCTGTTTGGTACTGCTGTCAGCATTTTCCACCGCTGTAATCTTTCTCATCTATGTCCTGCTCTTTACAGAATACCAGCTGTTCATACCCTGTTGTTTGACATATCAGTTGTCTCGCTCTGTTGCATTCACGATCACATTGACTTCTCTGGCACTGGAACAGCTGTGGTAACATCAGCTGTTTTGTGAGCATGAAATTTAACGGAAATTTCATTCACTCACAGTGCAACTACTAATACTATGATATTTTATAGGCAATTTCTTCACTTATATCAGTGAATATAAGATGCATTGATTGCTCAACTGTCTAGCGTGCAATCCAACATTCCAGATGACCTGGATTCAACTCCCATACGATCCTAAATTTCTTTAATTTTTCATTTAGTTCTTTCCAATAATGTCATGCGCAACAAAATTGTTCAAAACATTTTTGTAAAATTCGTCAACCGTCAAAAAAAACGAAAATCATATGTACATATGACTAAAATTTATATATTAAAAATTTTTAAATGTTAGCATCCGTTCAAAAAATTAAATTCCACCGAAGTTAATGTTTCTTCTTACAAACTTTCAGACTAACTGATAATATCATTTCAAACTACGTGTGAACGGCATAATAAATATGTATTTATATAAGAAACCTTTGACAGCCCTTGTGCTAAATATATTGCTCAACACTATTTTAGTGTAGCCATACTAAGAGAAAACAAGAAAAAGCTCTAATACCATTTACACGAAATTTTAACTAGTATTGTAAAAAGTAAAAGTGGGGGCTTAAATAGGGGCTAACCCTACCCACCGTCCACTAACCCTACCGCCCACTAGTAGATGTGTATGAATGTGTATGAAGTAGATGTATAAGATGCTTTCATAACGAATTTCAAGTTGGTATTGACGTTTTCCATACAAATGCATACAAGTGAGCTATGGGGCTACCTCAAAAAGTGGGTGGGACACGCCCACTTTTATATGTATATTTTGTATATGTTGTCCACAAAAATCCACCAAATCAAATTTCAAGCTGATATTGATTTAAATAAAGAATTTTTCATAGAAAAAACAAAATTGCGCAGTGGACTTATATGGGGGCTAAAAAGTGAGCGCACCACGCCCGTTAATCTATGTATGTTAAGCGGCTGCCCATAAAAAGGCACCACATTGCATTTCAACCTAATATTGACTTCAATGAAGGAGTTTCCATACAAAAAGTCAAAAGTGGGCAGTAGATTTATATGGGAGCTACCCCCAAACAGTGGGCGAGTCCCACCCATTAATCTATATGTCAAGCATCCATCCACTAAAAGTTACCATATCAATTATTAAGTTCATATTGACTAGCTGCTTAAGACTATCGATAGACCGACAAAGATGGCTAGATCGACTCGTCTCGTCGAGCTGGTCAAGAATATATATATACTTTATGGGGTCTACGATGCCTCCTTTATTGTGTTACTTCCAGACAAACTGATAATACCATTTCACACTATGTGTGAATGGTATAACAACACACAAACAGTCCGTAAGAAGAAGTACTAACGCACCGACCCAGGAAAGGTCTCCGGCGAATTGAACATTCATTACATATACGAGGTGCGTTACAAAGTAAACAGTCTGGTGGCGCCACATATACATATGTTACTTAGTGCGTGGGAAATTGACATGTTTTTTCAACTTCAAGTAAAACATTTCATGAAATTTGATGCAGTGGAAGTGGAGTGCCTGAAGTGACAGTCTGTTCGAGTCATCGGTACAAAAATGGACAACGAACAAACGGCTAATATAAAGTCTGGTTTTAAACTTTGTAAAACTTTACCGAACTGTTTAAATTGATTAACCAAGTTTATGGTGATAATCAAATAAAATTCGGCAACATAGTGAAATAATCGAGTTTGAACGCCATTCAAAGGGTTAAGACCGATTTATACAGCAATTAGAAAATTTACAAAAATCAAGCCAATGCAGTGTTATCGACTTTAATTTGAAAACTTTTGCATCTTAGGTCTCTGCCATTTATGTTTAAGCTCTGTGCGAAAGCTTCTGACTTCTTTTTGAAGGCTTCTTAAGTTCTAAGGTTGCAAGTGCTTTTTTCTAAACTTTGTTTCATTCGCAAAAATTTCCCATTATTTAAGCTTTAAAGCTTTGTAGCGTATGTGTATATTTGTTAACAAGGACTTTAAAAGCTTTGTTTAAATTTTTTTTAAAGTTTGAATTTATATGGTTGACTAATAATTTAAAAGACTGTTATATTAAAAACAAGTGTGCTCGATTTCTAGATACTCCGTACTTTATCTAAGGCTCTTTATTTGATTCATAGATTCGTTTTGGGGCTATGTATTGCTCTGGATATAAATATATTGAAAAGAAAGATTCACCAAATCTGGCGTTTCTAATTAGTTTAAAAACAAAAACAAAAAAGAAGTTTGTAAAAAAACACAAAAATGGGAGACGGTTTGTATTAGGGTCACCCTTTATAGTGGTCCGAATCAGTGCCGTCTGATCAGTTACTGGTGCGATCTGGAACTATGTGGTTTATTTTATTCCGTTTGACGTAACATACATCAAATTTGACATTTATAACTTTATTAGGAACGAAAAAACACTTAAAAATTGGTGCAGGTTGGTATTATTTTACTACGGGTGACGCAGAGTGTACAAAATTTGGCGATTCAAGGAAAACAAAAAAAAAAAACAAGAAAAAACGTTAACTTCGATTGAACCGAAGCTGTTATACCATTTACACATAATTTTAAATCGTATTGTAAAAAATAAACGTCGGGTGGGTTTGCTTAGGTGCTATTCTAAAAGGTACACGCCCAATAGTATATCTCTGCAAAGCGACTATCCATAAGAAGTCACCATATCGAATTTCAAGCTAATACTGACGGGTTTGTATGGAGGTACCTTAAAAAGTGGTGAATACACACCTGAGGGAACTGTTGAATGGGTATAGCGTTATGACGTCGAAACCACAGCCCAAGCATCCCAATGGAAGCATCCATAATTGCCAAGATCGAAAAAGCACGCCAAGTACGGTCAAATGTGAAGGTTGTGCTCACTGTTTTCTTCGATGGCGTGGTGCATCTCTTGTTGTTGCCAGTAGGTCGCATGGTCAATAAGCAATATTCCCTTGAAGTTATGCGCCGTTTGAGTGAAACAATACGGAGAAAACGCCCAAATTTGTATCAAAACCATTCATGGCTTTTGCATCACGGCAATGCAACTGCTCACACATGAAAATACCTATGAAAGAACAGCGTTTTTACACATTGTGTGAAATGGTATTATCAGTTTGTCTGAAAGTTTGTAACACATTAAAGGAGGCATCGTAGACATATATATTCTTGATCAGCTCGACGAGACGAGTCGAGTCGATCTAGCTATGCCCGTCTGTCTGTCCATCTGGATGTTGTTGTTCATTTCTATAAGTATCAAATTTTATGCTATCCAGTTGTAAATTGGCACCTTGGACTATCAATTCAATGGACGAACGCTTCACGTCCCTTACAAACCCACCTCCCACTTCTGTGTTTTTGTATGAAAAACTTCTTTATTTAAATCAATATTAGCTTGAAATGTTGTGGCATTCTATGGACAGCCGCTTCATCTGCTTGTACTTAAGGGCCCCAACTTTTTGGGGTAGGAAAAACTTCTTTAATTAACTCAATATTAGCTTGAAATTCGATGTGGTGGTTTCTAATGAACGTCTGATTCGCATAAATATATAAATGGGCGTGTCGCGCGGTTGATTGCCTCATACAAATCCACCTTTTATACATTTGTATGAAAAACTTCTTCAGTTAAGTCAATATTAGCTTAAAATGCGATATGGTGACTTCTTATGAATAGTCGCTTCACACACAAATGCTAATGGGCGTGTACCGGAACTTTTTAGAGTAGCCCCAAATTCAAACACTAATCACGTTTATGTTTTATAATAGGATTTAAAATTTTGTTTAAATAGTATTACAGCTTCAGTTTAACTGAAGTTATCGTTGCTTCCTGTTTTATTTTCATTTTATTTCGTGACTTTCTAATGACTGAATCGAATCAAATGCGAATCGTATCAAACTTCAACACATGAATCGCTATTGGGGCAGGCATTGAATTCCTTATTTTTCTATGTATTCCTGTGTTGAACTTTAAATGCGATTGGAAATTCACAGTGGAATGTGTTTTTGGGCGTTTTCAAATATTTTGCTGTGGTAATTCATTAATTTGTGTGTGGTGGTTAGCAATTTCATATCAACCCAAAATTTTTTTGTTCAAATTCATTATAACAACCACGAATGAAACTGCGACGAAATCGACCTCATAAGAGGTATTTGTATTGAAATATATTTATTTCAATATTTATGCTACATGTAGTTCACCAAAAATGTATGCGTTTTTTTTTTTAACCAGCATGCACCACCAAATCTATCCATTTCGACGTAACTCGATAGTAGCGTTTACTATTGACAAGAGTTTGCTGTAACATACCCACCCGACAGTCGTCTTTCATCAAATGCCAACCAACCCAGCCAGCCAGCAAGTCTTCACGTCCATGCTGCTCTTATGTCACCGGTGATAACTCGTGTTGCTACCTCGCGAAAGTGAAGAAACGTGATTGAAATTTTATCTTGGGTAAAAAATCTGCCAAAGAAAGTATTTCGAATTTATTGCGTTTCTTTTCAACTTTTTTAGCTATGTATTTTGGTTTCATATGCATACAGTACCAGAGGACAGGTGTATATGAACGTGCGTATGTCTGCTTATATGTATATCGTAGCTGTGTTAGCCAGTTATGTAGATGACCAGGTACAAGTGTTACCTTTAGCTAAATATTCTATCGTCTAGCTTACTTTCGTTATTCTATCTACTGATATTTGCTTTTGAATATGAAGTAATTGGAAAACGAATGTGAAGCATTGCATACATGTACTTTGGTAGCTGTTCGTACTTAGATACCGACATCCCTTCAACTGCTTCCTACGTCCAGTCAAACAAACGGCTGACATTGAATCCGCATATACCGATACAAACTGTTGCAATGCAAATCGAAGCTGAGTCTCATCAGTTTTAAAAACAGTTTTGACTTATGCGTAGCAACAAGAAAATCAAACCTTATACTGAAATGAACTCATTCGCTTACTTTGGAAATGATCATAAACGGACCATAGTATATCCTGAATACTGCGCTACATCGAGATATAGGGCTACAAAAAGACAAAGAAGTAGAATTATGTAGAATTATGCAACCTCTACAGACTCTAATTGTGGGGTCGGCGCTCGAAGTGTTACCAATTAAAAAAGCTGTAATTTTTCGATTATATTTTTTTTTTTATTTAAAAACTTCAGTATATCGTAAAAACATTTATAATTTTACGAAAAATATGTTTTTGTTTCGATGTAACTACCTTTAGCGCGCATAATAGCATAGAGTTTGGCCGGGAAGGTTTCAAACGCTGCACGAATGTGGTACAATGGTATTTTGTCCCATTCACGGCGAAGAGCATTCTTTAAGGCGTTCACCGTCTCATATTTTTTAGTGTATACTTTGGACTTCAGAATGGAACATATGGAAGAATCCATTGGGCTTAAGTCTGGGAAATATACTGGCCAATGTTGTACAGAAATGAAGCTGGGAACGATATCGTGTAAAAAAATGTTGGCTTTCTCTGGCTTTATGGGATGGCTTTGTTGAAATATCAAATGGTTTCTACCGATTGTTTAAGTGCCCAAGGTTACAAAGCTTTGTTTAAAATGTAGCATATAGCTTTTAATATAGTCTGTGTCTGCGTCATATATGAGTGCTGATGGTCTTTGATTCAATACGATGGAACACGTACGTTGCTTTCCGGCTATATCTCGGCCTCAAGTGCGTTATACAAAACTACCGTCTGAACCTGTGCTCAATCGCTACAGCAGAATCATTTTAATTGCACGTGCTGGATAGTCACAAAGAGAAGGAAAACGAGAACAAACTTAAGGATCAACAGCTGATATACAAAAGAAAATCAGGCTGCATTTACATTGCTACAGAAAGTCAGTAGTGGGTTGTGCATAGATATTATGGCACAGTTATGAGCCCTCCCTGCCTGCCTAGACCACTAAGTCCACGAAGAAAAGAAAAGTTTTTGTGGTCCCAAAAAATAAATAAAACTACTTACATTATAAAAAAATATTCACGACCGTTTTTAAATCGTGCAAACCACGTGCAAACTTGAGTACGACTCATACAAACATCATCATAAACTTTTTTTAACAATTCGTAAGTCTCAGCAAGTTTTTGGTCCGAGTTTAAAACAAAATTTAATATTTGGTCTTTTGTTTTTACAAAATAGCTACAAAATTGATTTTATTAAAACGTGTGTCATTTTGTAACCTGTCGAACGATTAGCATGAACTTTGCTGCTTTCGAAAGACGAACAAGAAAAAACGTTAACTTCAGTTGAATAGAAGCTCTAATACCCTTCACATGGAACTGTAAATAGTATTGTAATACATAAAAGTGGGGGTTTAAATAGGGGCTATTACGTCGTCCACGTAAACGTGACAAGTCTTGCCAATTTGATCTCTGAGCACAACGTCTATGAAAGACGTCTGAAAGATACTTGGAGCATTTTTTAGTCCAACCGGCATCTTACAAAATTCATACTTGCCATTGTTAAGTGAAAAGGCGGTTTTTGTCTGTCTTTCGCATTAAGTTGAATTTAGTGGAATCCGGATTTTAGGTCAAGACTGGTAAAATACTGGGACTCTCCTAAATTGGCCAATATCACTATTACGTTGGGAATTGAGAATTTGTCATCTACTGTTTTTTTTTGATTCAGTTTACGAAAATCAATTACCAATCTTTTTTTCTTATTTCGCAACTCGTCTGTTCTTTTTTTGTCCAATACCCATATAAGGTTATTATAGGGAGATCTCGAAGGCCTTACTATACGATTCGACATGAGTTCTTTGGCTTCCATAATAACAAATTCCGCTACTCCCTTTGGATACAGATACATTTTTGAATGGACAGGCTCTTTATTTATTTGGCTGATCGTTTCTTTAACATTTTTAGAAAGCGTTCCTATACTGCTATTGAAACAGATTAGTGTTGGAGATTTATAAAGTTGATGTCTTTACATTTGAAGAACTGGAGTTTTTCAATCCTCAAGTGGTACTTTTTTTCTCCATTTTTAAGTAAATTTTAGTATTTATCTGTTTAAGTAAGTCTAAGTATATAATAGCGTCAAAAGTAGAAACATCTGACATCTATTTTGCAATTTACATGAATAGATTTAACTAGAAAGGATTTTGAAACAGATGCTACTGACTGCAATTCTGGTAGAAGCTTAATAAAATTTTTCGATGCACCTGTGTCTACCCCAAAAATTTTTCTTTCTTTACTATCTACTATTCTACGTATCCACGGTTATAAGGATTGTCCCCTATATAATGGAGTTCCTCGCTTTTAATATCTTCAACTTCTTCCTCAATCACGATATCATAGTTCTGAATATCTTCACCCTGAGTTATGTGGTTGTCTTTGTATTTTTGGTCCTTTACTACGATCCGAATTAGGTGATTAAGTTTGTGTGGTTGATTTTGATTTGGCTTGTTATGTACTTGCCATTGACCAGAAGTTTGATATTGGCTTGGCTTAAAAGTTGATTTACGGTTAAAATTATCGTTCCTAATATTTCTGTTTTATTTTTTTTTTTTTTCGATATATAGGTTGACTATAGCGGTTGACTATTTCCATCGGTTCTATTTTAATTTTTGCATCTAGTGTTGAACAACCGTGAAAGAATTGGTTGCCTTCATAGCACTTAAACTGTACATGATTTTTCTGCTCGGTCCGATTGGCAAAACTTGTGGCAAATATATACCGGTCATGATTTGCTTCAACCTCCTGAGCAAATGGTAAATTTGTTGGTCTAGATGAAAATAAAATATCGCATAAGAGTTTTTTTAAGACCTGATATGAAGACTCTGAGAGCTTTTATACGATAATTTGCATTAAGTGAAGCAGTTAATTTTTTTATCGTCACCATTGGTCATAATTAACTTGTTTATTAGAGTTTTAAGTTTTTTTCTACTTCGTCGTAAAATTCTAGAATTGTTAAACTTAGTTGAAAGTTCCTGCTCTATCAAATATATTGGTCTCTTGTCAGAATAATGTTCTACTTGACAATTTGGTCTTTCTAACTCTATTAGTTTTTTTTTTTTGTTTTTGAAGTGATAACGTCTATTAAATCGATTTACGCGAAAGGGCCATGCCCATTTCTGACGTTCCGCCTGAACATGCGATAAAAAGGCACGACCGCCTTAATCGTTCTGCTTGCATTGGCTTGTGAAAGCTATAGTTATGTGTGTGTGTGTGTGTGTGTTTGCGTATTAGTGTTATCTAGCGCGCGGTGGGATGCGGTATGCACTTGGTAGAATATATGAAAATAACATTGTAAGCTTATAATAAGTTTGTTTCAATAAAATCTTTTTTCTGAGTTCGTCCGAGGTTTGAACTCGCAACTTAGAAAACTGCTTACTGCTATACGAATTAACGCATCTGCACTTTAGCAAGCAACGCCAAAAACGTATTACAGAGTTAAAGAACTAGGAACCAATATAAGCAACATAAAGCAAAAATAAAAAAATACTTGCTGCGCACACAAACACACAAACACGAACATTAAGAGCGTGAGAGCGAGAGAGTGTTTGAGTTGGAGCTCACCAATGTAAATGCAAGCGTGAGGGGGCGAAATACATTTATTTGTAGCTGTATTTAATTGAAATATTTAAAAATGACATTTTTTTTTGTGTTTGATGCCGGCAACGCCAAAATATATAGAAACGCGTTTAATCTCTTTCTCTCCCAGCATACATTTATAGTAGTAGGGACAGGGGAAGGAGTGGCAGGGAAAGGAGTTTCAAGGAGAAGAGCAGAACGACGTCAGCCAGGATATAAATGTTACACACATTTGTAACGAGTGCAAATAAATGTGAATTTATTGAAAAAATACAAAACAATGATAATTCAGTTATAATAATTCAATTCATAAAAGTATGCCATTTTTCATCAATGTTTTCTTATGACATTATCTTATCTTAGCTTATTTAATTTAAATTTATAAAAATGTATATTTATTTGTTGAAAACCGACCAGGTCGGTTTACGCAACAACAACGAACGACAGATGAATATATTTTATAACATCAGCATTGCCAACACAAAATTTATTAGCAGAAAACTCGTCTGTACACTGAAAACTGTTTTCTATAAAATCTCGGAGATTTCTGTGACACCCACGGAATTTTTTAGAGAAATTCAAATCACAAGAAGGAATTTTGTGTTGAGATATTTTGTGACACATCCGATAGTGTGAAATGGCATTATCAGTTTGTCTGAAAGTTTGTAACGCATCAAAGGAGACATCGTAGACCCAATATTCTTGATCAGCTCGACGAAACAAGTCGATGTAGCCAAGTCCGTCTGTTTGTCTGTCTGTAAGTTTTTTCAAGTATCTTTATTTATTTATTTATTTTGGTTTTGTAAATGTGTTTCAGATGAACAAACTCTGCTGCAACTCTTCGAATATATCTGATTGGTATTTTGTTTTACAAAACATGCTGCAGCATTTCTTATTTCAGTTTCTTTCAATGATTTGAATTTCTATAAGAAAAAGAAATCTTTCGGTTTTTGGCGTTGAACCGCTTCGAAATTCATAGCAAGGCAGAATCGACGATCATTAACGAAATTCTCCTTTTGAAATCGGATAAAGTTTTATCATTTGTATATGTTGATTCGACGCTGTACCTTGCCATGGTGATTTATATTTAGTGTTTAATAAAAAAATAGAAAAATTAAGAACAGAGAAAACAGCATGGACGCCATAAACTGTAAACAGCTGTTCGTTCCCATTAGAAAACTCTATATGTCAATGGACGTGACCTGCCAAATTTTAGGGGTAGGCTCAATAGGATCCCATCACTCACTATATAACTGTTTTACGATTTGTAGCTTCATGTGAATGATATCAGAGCTTCTTGTTTTTAGTATACCCTGCCCTGGAGGCCAAAGGTGTACCAAGTCTGTTCAAATGTATGTAATATGCAGAAATTGCCGTCTCAGACCCCATACAATATAAATGATCTTGATCAGCATCGAAGACGAGTCGATATAGACATGTCTCCTGTATGTTTGAACAACAAGCCTGAAAGCATTGACTTTTCGATTTTTTTCATGTGTACGCAGATAAAGTGGTTAAAACATTTTCAATGTCACTTCCAACACGCACACAATACAGCTATATATGCTTTAACTTCAGGTTTTTTCTTTTTGGAATGTGAACTAGCCGAAAAGAATTTCCTTTTTTTGTGAAGTCGTGATCTAACGACTGATCCCAGATAGTATATATATTCTTGCACAGCTCGACGAGACGAGTCGATCTGGACATCTCTGTTCGTATGTCCGTCTGTCAAATATCGATATTTACTCTCCTTTTCCCTCTTCAGATAACTACTGCTAAATGAACATGCCAACTCCAGACAGGGGTAGTCCACATACAAACCTGGAAGCCATTTTAAATTTTTTGCGTGTACATTTTTTGGTTTTGTTGGTAATTAAGCTGCAAACGCTAAATTTAGTGTGCTTTATGTGAATTCTAATAAAATATACCGCATAGGTCCAAGTCGGGCGACCATTAAGTGTAGTCTCCATACAAACTTGCTCTCCATTTTTAAGTTTTGGTATGAATTTTTTTTTTTGTTTTTGTTCTTAATTAAGCTATATATGAAAAATATAGCGTATTGTACAGCAATCCTTATAAAATATACCGTTTACGCCCTGATCGGACCACTTGAAGCAGTATACCTATGCAAACATGTGCTCCATTTTTAGGTTTTTGTAAGAAAATATTGTTTTTTCATATTTAACTAGTTGGTACCCGGTGCGTTGCTGCCCTCCCCTCCCCTTCCCATGTCCCCTGGCCCACTTCTCCCTCGTCCTACTTCCCCTGCCTCCTCTTTTTTTTTTTTTTGTTGATAAACACATATTTTGAAAGTTCATATGAATGGTATTAAAGCTTCGTTCTTTTTTTTCCTTTTTTTGTCGATCTGCATGTAGCCTCAGTACAAAATTTAGAACCAATATGTAGTTTTTATTAAGGGAATTAAAACGAAAACCAAAATATATTTGCTAAAATGTTTAGTTACATAAGATAAATTTAGCTTGAAGAGCGACCAATAGTTTCCGAGTGTAAGATGATGTAAGATGATCTAGCAAGAATTGTGTCTGTTCTGTCGATTGCGAGCCTCTGGTGGCGGACAAGCAGCACGTCCGTACGGATAGCTTGTATTCACTACGCCGCATGGTTGACCACTGGTACGTGGTTGAGGTATAGATTCACAAACTCCCGTGTTGGAATGATGGTTGTGTTGCTGGGACATGCGTTGGGGAGGAGTTGACTTTTGTCGGCTACCGTGTGAACGACGTGTCGTTGAGGCCCTGGTACGATTTACTGGGCGGTCTGGTGTGCGTACCATATCTTCAAATGGCATGTAGTTGTCCATAGAATCAAACCCATGGTAGCTGACTGGAGAATGTGTATCTTGTGTATTATGTGCAGTCGTTGACGTCGAGTTAAAGGAAGGTCCAAATGACGGCTGTGTAATATGGCTAATATGCATGGAATCGTTATAATCGTTGTCGCCCGACTGCGGTGGTTGCATATTTTTTTGAATACGTGTACTTGACGTAATCGAAGTTGTCATCTCTATTTCTTGTACCTCAAAATCAACTCCGTCATCGCCAATTGTCGCTGGCGATTTATGGTCCGAAATCGGTATATGCGGTTGTGATCTACTCTGCGCTGGTGTTTCAGTCATCCGTGGGTTGGACACACCGGTAAAAGAATGAGTATTCAATGGTTGATCCCTCGTGACGGTTTTTAACTTTTGTGCATAGTTCTCTTCAGCATCGCGTTCGCTGCTTTCGTAAGTGGGCTCATTTACAACCTCGAACTGTTCTGGCGAAGAAGACCTCGCTGTATAGTATGTCGGTTCACTAATGTCAGCGAGATTTTGACTGGGAAAATTAGTTTGATATTTCGGTCTTTTAACAGTGGACGGTGCACCACGTTCCGATCGCCGGGTTAAGTCTACAGGAGCTGGCGTTCTGTTGAACTTCTGACTAAAGCATTTGCCTTTACACGATGCTGGTGTGCGTGCAAATGATGGTTCGCTTACGTCAGCCAAATTTTCATTAGTACTAGGTATATTAGTATGTGTGGGTCGTGAAACTTCATTGGTATTATATGAAGGTATACCCCAGTGATCAATACGTGAATCAGAGTAGGTAGGGATACAACTTGATCTATGTCCACGTTGTGTTGAATGAGATGGGCTAGCAAAGTTAGTTGGCTCAGAAATATCCGCAAGCCTTTCACGTGGCAGTGAGTGACTTTGACGGTGTGGCATTCGACCGCGACCACTGCTATCGTACGATGGTGCCGATAAATTCTCAAGATACTCGCTAGGCCTTTTATACTGACGCGTGGGGAATGAAACCTCCTGATACGAAGGCATACTTACATCCTCAATACGACCGCTCGGCATTGCACTGGAGAACGCGTAAGCATTGCAAATGCGTTCGCGTGGCGTATTGCAGGAACGACGTTGCGATGTGCGCCGTGAGCTAGAGTAGGAAGGTTCTGACACATCATCCAGATATTCGTCAGTCAGCGAAACATGTGGTGTTCGTCTGTTCTGGCGGCGTAGACATGTGTTGTGTGTACTCCTTATACGTTGGCATACTGACATCATCTAACCGATCACTTGGCAACGATTGGCAAGGATCGTAGTTTTGTGCTTTTAACGATGTTGGACACGGACTTCTACAAGGACTCCGCGCAAATGAAGGTGCACTTTCGTTTTGCAGATATTCACTAGGCAGCGAAACGTCTAGGCCACGCCTGGGTATCGAGCGATCATCGTTAGTGCTGCTGTTATAGAATGGCATAGAAATACTAGCCAACTGCTCACTTGGAAAGCTCGGGCAGTGTATGGCATGCGAACCGGGTCTCGAGTACTGAAACAATGGGGCAGTAACCGCAGAGAGGTGTTGTTTTGGTAGTGGTTGGTATCTGCGACCACCGATGCTTTGGTTTGGAATGCTACGTGCGAACGATGGTGCACTGACATCAGCAAGGCATTCACTAGGCATCGAAGGATCATAGTTGCATCGGTACGAAGGCATTGAGACTGCTGCTATCTGCTCGTAGTCGGATAATTGTGGCGTGCAGTGTGCCGGCGGTGGGCTGGCTGGAGTTCTGGCAAAAGACTGTGCTGGTATATTGCTTATGTGCTGTTGCTCAGGACACGGTGTGCAAGATAAATTTCTCCGACGGCGTACAGGTGTGCGATCTCTAGAATACTTGCGTTCGCTAAATTCGGAAGGCATTGTTACATCGTCGAGACACTCTTGACTTTGCAGTGCCGTTTGATATGCTCTCGACGGAGTTCTTCCAAAAGATGGTGCACTGCGCTCGCCAAGCAATGAAGTCCTGCCAATACTTCGATACGAAGGAGCTGAAATGTCACCAATGTAATGTGAAGGCAATGAATGCTGTCGGCGTAACGAACGACTTTGTTCAAGTAAAGGCGCACTTATATCATCGAGACATTCAGTGGGGTAGGATACACTTTGACGTCTAGCTGATGCATCAGGCACCTGTCCAAATGAATTAATCATATCCTCTATGCTTTCATCGCAAATCTGCTGGTCAGGTAGTGAACGATGTCGCCGCAGTGATGGATTGCTATGCCTTCTACTTTGTGTTAATTCTGGTAGTGGGCTAATATCGTCTAAATACTCCCTGGCTCGCAAAGATGCACCGGTACTGTTAAATGAAGGTGCAGACATGTCACCAAGATGCGATACGTCGGAACAATTTGGCATCTGGCGTGATGGCGTACGTCTGTGTGAGGTTTCTGTACTACGATATGAAGGCGCACTGATGTTCTCCAAACATTCACTTGGCATTGTTTGCTGCTGATGTCGTAGCGATCTGGCGGGCATTAAAACATTTCCAAACGATGGCATACTTATATCTTCTAAACATTCGCTTTGCATAGTTTGCTGCTGCTGTCTGCGCGATGACATAGAGGCAGTCGCAAATGAAGGAGTCGTTATATCTTCTAGACATTCGCTCAGTAATTTTGCTGGTGTTTCATTTCGTCTAAACGAGCGAGTGGATCTATCGGAGCGCTGCTGTATAGGATGATTAGGCGCACGGCCCGATTTTCTGCTATGGAAAGCGCTGGGAGCGCTTACATCTTCCAAACACTCGCTAGGAAGCGATGGTTGTCTTCTCGATGTCATTGATTCATTGGCATATGAAGGCATACTCATGTCTTCCAGACACTCGCTTGGCATAGTTGGATCTCTTCTCGATGATCTTGTGTCACGACCAAGCGAATGACACTCACTTGACTGCGTTGCTTGTTTCCTATATGGTCTTGAGTCATGAGCAAATGAAGGCATACTCATGTCTTCCAAGCACTCGCTAGGCAGAATTTTTTGTCTTCTCGATGTTCTTGAGTCATAAGCAAATGAAGGCATGCTCATATCTTCTAAATATTCACTGGGCATATTCGATTTTGTACGCGAAGGCATCGTGAAATCTTTGCAATACGAAGGCATAGTTTCATCATCCAACATTAGTTCAGACTTACTCCGATTCTGGGACCAGTTTCGCGCTGGCGATAATCTGCGTTTCGCTGAAGTACGTCGCGGTGGTTCGTCATCAATACGTTGTATTTGTATGCGTCGTGGTGGAGTACGTCCAAATGACGTACCACGAGAAGGCTGCTCAGTGATTTCTTCTAAACATTCGTTCGGAATAGACGTCTGCTGGTCTCGTAAAGACATCGACATATTGCCAAATGATGGCATGGCCTCATTGTCTAAACATTCACTCCTCATAGAAACACCATGTAGTGGTTTGCGACGTGGTGAACTGCGCCTTGATTCTGTACTGCGAAATGAGCCGGGTGCGGTAACGTCTTCCAGGCACTCGCTTGGTAATGTTGCATGTTTGCGTCTAGATGGCATAGACACTTCGGAATATGATGGCATACTCATATGTTCTAAACATTCACTGGGCATAGTAGTTTGTCCACGTTTTGAGGGCATAGATACCTCGCCATATGATGGCATAGTCATATGTTCTAAACATTCACTGGGCATGGTAGTATTTTTGCGTCTTGAGGGCATAGATACCTCGTTATATGATGGCATAGTCATATGTTCTAAACATTCACTGGATGTGGTATTTGGTCGGCGCGATGAGACTGAAATATTAGCAAACGAAGGCGGGGCCAAGTTCTGTAAACCGGAACTTCGAAACTTCGGGGCTATTATTTCGTCGAGTTGCTCGGTATCTAATCTGCGACGTGCTTGAGAATTCCTTGACAAATTGCCACGATACGAAGGAGCGCTAATGTTTTCTAGACGATCACTAAGCCTGTTAGACGGCGCACGCGAAAACTGTGTCGAAGCATTTCCATATGAGGGCATAGTTTCGCCATCTAAATTTTCGGATACTGAGGTTACATTCTTCTTTGATGAAATTGCATCAAAATTATTTCTGTATTTAGTATCGTTCTTCGTACCGGGTAGGGAAAAATTCGGCCGTCGAGCCGCATCGCCACGCGCCGCACCATACGGCGTCTCATCAAGGTTTTCCAACAACTCACCTACACCGCTTGAATTAAGAAAACAGGGCTGCTCCACGTCATCCAATTGCTCCACATCCTTCGAGACCGTACTGGACTCCCGCACTTCACTTGTGACGTTGCCACTTTTGTCGCGGCAAGTGATAATATGGCGTCGGCTAGTGTGCAGACCACCAGACTGTAGAGCAGATGATTCCAATATAGTCTCACGCAGGCAATCTTGTTGGCCATTGTTAATGGTAGTGGTAGTTACCTTTTTAGCGCCACAAAGATCTTTCGGCGGCAGCACTTGATCGGCTCCGAAAATATCGTCCGTTGGCATCTGAGAATTGTGCAACACAGATGATAGTCCACTTGCACCAGAGGAAGCAGCCAATGCCATGTTCCTTCCCAATTCGACAATACACGGCTCTCTATCTTCTTCACTGCCGGAAACGATGTCACGAAAGCCATTAAATCGACGAACTATATCGCGGTACATACGGTCCATAAAATTCGGCCTTTGATCGGTTTCTCCCGTTTCTCTCGTTGGAGCTGGCACCGATTTTTCTCTTGGTATACCATGCTGCTCTGCATCATCAGCGCAACTGCAGAGCTCGTCCTTCAAGAACGACGGTTCGGTTATATCCTCCAGACATTCATTTTGACGTAAATCACTAGGATGTCGAGACACAGCCATGGATGTATCTTTCGCCGCAGTAGATTGCATTTTCGGCGGCGTCATGTTGAAAGCCGGTGCGGAATAGTCAGCGAGACGCTCCTCCGGCAAATTGCTCAGATTCATGGGCCCGGGCTGTGCCAATTGCTGCCGTTGTGGTTGATTTCTACGAAGCGCATCATACATTTCAGCATCGGTTTCATCTCAATAAATGATATTTTAAAAAAATTAAAATATAATAAAAAAATTTATTCATGACAGATCTCACTTACATTCCATGCCACGAAACACTCGTGGATGTCGCCATGGTTCATCTCCGGTCAGTCCAAATTCGCTGGGTGCATAATGGCGCGAAGCTTGTCCCGTTCTATAGCCCGGGCGAAAAACCTCTGGCGTCGCATTTAGATCATCTGCGCTGCATACACAGCTCTCTGTCCGTTCGACACTCATCACTGAGATGCTAAGGAAAAATTAAATTTTACTAAAATTAAACCATTTATCCAAGCCATTGGATAACCCACCTCGTGTGACACTCGGCGGAAACTTTTTCTTCAGGATTTTGACTGCAACATATTATACGGAAATTGTTGAAAGAATCACAACAAATCTGGTATACATATACTTACCTCATTGTTACCAAAATTCGCTAAAACCAACTTTTAAAAATGCGTTAGTCCTAATTTTTTTTTTTTTTTTTTTTTTAGAATTTTGAAACTAGTCTGTCTAGTCTACTGACGAAAATTGAATATTTGATTTCACATATCTTTAATTTGACATATGGCGCTAAACAACTCTTTTCAAAAAGTTTACTTTTAATATGTCGTTTATACGAATGAAAAAATTTCATGATAAGTCAAAAAAATTTGCGTATAAACGCTTTTCTTGACGTTTAAATTATCACGAAACCTTTGCTTTAAAATTCGAGAAGGCTTTCATTCGTATTCCAAATGCGCAAACAATGAAACAGCTATCTATTTGATCTGTTTTGGCTTTTTCTGCGTTTTATACTAGTACAGGATGCGGTAGCATAACTTCCTTCTTCAAAACGCCATACAACTCATTTTATGAATCAGATTTTGTTTTATTTTTTGTTTTTATAATGTAGGTTCAATATCTAAAGTTTGGTTTACAACATTCTGCAATTCATACCAGAAGAATAAAGAACCCGCATTCTGGCAATTACCATGACACTTACCAGCATATAGCAATTGGTCTTACAGATTCAGGTCTTGTAGGTTCTTTGGCGGATGACATAAAACTGGGATTCCAAAAATCCAAAAAAAGAAAAGTTTTCCGTGTAATATTTTGCTATACCATACTTTCGTAGCAAAACCAGCTGAACATCATTTCAAATATCAAAATGTTGTCTGTGTTCACTGCAACCCAGAGTGTTCTGAAAGTCTTATAAAATTGCCAAAATTGAATGTTAAAGATTCAATTTGGATTTAGGGCTAATATTTACTAAAAACTCGTAAGTAATAGTACTGTTAAATGAAATTTGTAAGTGCCCTTATGAAAAGAAAACGGGTTTACGACAATTTGAAAGTTCAAAATAGTTTAAAACAAACATGGATGATCCTTTAAAGAAATCTATATGGATATATGGATTTTAGCTGGCTCGAGGTCATATTGCATTGCGAAATAATTTTTCAGCTGGACAGGCCGTACATTATTATGATTACTTATATACAATGCTTAATTGAAAAGCGCGTTGTGTATTATACGATTTTTCTGATCAAAAATGCTAATGACACTGGAAACGCGTAAACTTTCCCAGCACTTTCTGTTGCATTCATGCAAGTGCGGTCTCTTTCATTCTTCTGTGTTTTGTTATTACATTATCCCCTTATAAACTGCGCCATTGCCTATTAGCGTTCCGCTAATCGAGAGAGTGCAAATGGGGGCGTTTGAATAGTTTTGTTATTGATTGTAATACAACAACCAAAGAATGATTTCATAATTAATTATTTATTTCTACATTTTTTTAATTAATACGTGAATAATGTAATTGTTACCTATAATGTGTAAAGCTAGATTATTTATTTAAAAATTTATGATTTTCAATGTTTTCAGTTATTAAATATCTTTAATAAGATGTAAAAGTTATTTTAAGTATTAAATTATCCATTAGATTAAACATTTTCAAATGAAAAACAAGTTTATTCGTAAGCCTTTCCTTAGTGAATGAATAATGATATAAAATAATATAAGATAATAAAGCTTCGGAGTTCATCCGAATGAGGTGACCAGCCCAGTGCAGCCGCTGGAATTTAATGCGCTGGACTATGTCAACCTCATCATACAGCTCATACAGCTCATACAGCTCATGGTTCATACGGGTCCTAAACTCGACGCGAACTCTAAGGGGACCAAAAATCCTACGAATAAACTTTCTCTCGAACACTCCTAAAGACGCTGCATCCGTTGATGTCAGTGTCCATGCTTCTGCGCCATACATCAGGACCGGGATTATCAGTGTCTTATAGATTTTTATCTTCGTAGTTCGAGAGAGGGCTCTACTTCTAATTTGCTTGCTGAACCCAAAAGTAGCAGCGATTAGCAAGCGTGATTCTTCGTCTGATCTCTCTGCTAACATTGCTGTCGCTGGTAATTTCTGTTCCCAGATAGACGAAGTTTTGCTACAACATTGAAGTTGAAATTCTCCATACTCACATACCGTCCAAGACGCGCTGATGGTCTGCGAGTGGACACCAAGTACTTCGTCTTGTCCTCGTTCACCGCTAGGCCCATGAGATGTTACTGTTTCTCAATCTCCGAGAACGCCGTTCGTTGATGCCTATGATGTCTTTGGTCTGAAGCCACACTGATACTGGCCTATCAGTGCATTCGTGTATGGCTCCAGCCGTTTACACAGTACGCGGTATAGAATGTTGTATCCTATTGAAAGGAGACTTATTCCCCGGTAGTTTGCGCAGACAGCGGGGTCTCCTTTCTTGAAGATAGAACAAAGAACATTGAGATTCCAATCGTTGGGCATGTATTCATCGGACCATATTTTGCATAAAAGTTGGTGCATACGCCTTACCAACTCTTCGCCACCGGTCTTGAAGAACTCAGCTGGCAACTCATCGAAGCCTGCTGCTTCGTTATTCTTCAGCTTTTGGGCGCTGAGCTCTCCTTACGTTCTCAAAACATTTTTTTTTTTTTTGTCGATAAAACTCTTTCACATTTGAAAAATATACTTCCCAAACAATGCAAATCAACTGAACTACTATTATTTTTCTGATCGACATGCTTCACATACAGCCTAATTCAGTAGAATTGTGATTTTAGGTACAATGGCTATGTGGAAATGAAGCCAGTCTGCTTTCAGTCGTTGAACAGTAAGGTTTTGAGGCGCACGATCTTTTCGTTGTCTCTTATAGTTTTCACTTGCGTTACACTGATCAATTTTCAGAATGTTGAACCGAACTCGTACGCGTTGGGCTGCACGGTTTTCGTGATTGTGTTCCGCTGCGCTGACTTGATTAATTAGTTAATTTCATATTTGTACAATATAAATATTAATGGGATGAAACACTGAATGGGAAGAAGAGTTTGTCTTTGTAGAAAATTGTTCTGGTGCCCAGTGTGTTCATGAACAGTGGGGAGGGCTCAAGAATTTCAAATTGGACGGCATTATGGCACATGCCCACATCGCAAATACTCGATTCTACAGGTATTATGAACCAAAAATATATTTTTGTTGCATATCCATTCTACGTATAATTTTTTGCACCTACACTGCTCTACTTATTTCCTACTGCGGTGCACCCAATCAAACACATTGACACATTAACTCAACTTATATTAGTGTAGTGGTGGTGACCACTGATTTAGAGTGAACGATTGATGGCAGAATAGTTAGATTGGTTTCCATTAAAGTGTATGAAAGACTATGCTCAAACGGGTCAGCAACTTTTTCAAATCGACTGACTGATTAGTCAATTCTAGCATGTTCTATTCAATCGTTTCTTTCTGAATAAATGGCTTTCAACTAACATCAAATGAATGAATGAAAGTAATGCAAGTTGTTAGTGTTGTTATACACACATTCAATACAAGCTAAATACAAACGTACATACATTAGTTTTCTGTGCCCTGTTATGCTGTAAGTTAGCCTAAAAAGTAGAGGAGTGCAAGTTACTAAAATCACAAAACCAAATTTATTTTCCCATTTCATGAAATGATTTTGTAAATTCGGTTTTCGTATAAACGAGGCATGTACAGGGTGTCTCAAAAGAAAGTTCACATTTGATTTGCTGATTGCGTGAACGCAACTATTCCGTGGGGCGCGGGGGTATGTCAATCGGTAGCCTAGCTTTGGGAATTTAGTCGCTATGGAGCGTTTCTCGGGAGCGGAGCGGACCGTGCGTTGTGCTTACGTGAGTTTTACAAAAAGGGTAATTCAGCGACTGTAGCGCGTAGAAAATTCTGAAGTATTCGACATGTTCGTCATTTAAATGATGCGCCAAGCCCTCGACTCATTGGAAAATGGCAACAATCACGGAGAATACCTGCCGAGCCGTCATAGGAAATTTTAGTGCTCGATTAAATGAATGTCGTGCACGCAACGGTTTGTATTTGGACAATATCGTTTTTAAGAAATTCTAAATTCCCAAAGTGTGTATTTTAATATTTAATAAATAATTTTTCAATAAACTACTTACTTTTTTTTTGGGCATTATCACCTTTCGTTTGGGCATTATCACCTACCTGCTATGTTTTTCAAAACTGTGTAAAACAAAACTTTATATATTAAACCTATAACATAATAACATAAAAATGCGAAACAAAGTTCACTTCGGTTAAATAGTATAGTAAAACATAAAAGTGGGCGGTATACGCACACTAGTAGATGTGTATGAAGCGATGTAGTAGATGTGTAAGATGCGGCCATATCGAATTTTTGTTGGTAAAAACGTTTTCGATACAAATGCATAAAAGTGACCAGTGGGTTTGTATAGTACTACCTCAAAAAGTGGGCGGGACATGCCCATTTGTATATGTATAAGAAGCAGTTGTCCACTAAAATTCATCAAATCAAATTTCAAGCTAATATTACCCCAAAAAGTGAGCACGTCCACGTCCACTAGTCTATGCATGCTAAGCGGCTGTCTAAAGAAAGGCGCCATATTGCATTTCAACCTAATATTGACTTTAATAAAGATGTTTTATTTACAAAAACACAAAAGTGGGCAGTAGATTTTTATGGGAGCTACCCCAAACATTGGGGGTCCCACACGTTAATATATATGGTAAGCATCCGTCCATTAGAAGTTACCATATTAATTAGTAAGTTGATATTGACTACAATAAAAAAGGTTTTCATACAAATAGTCAAAAGTAGGCGGTGGGTTTGAATGGGGCTACTAAAAAAGTCGTGGCGTGGCGGCTCAATCTTGATACTGTATTAAACTACAATAAAGGTAGTGCATACGCAAAATTTTAACTGTATAGCATACAAATTGGTCTCCAAAATATGCGCAACAACATATAGACGGACAGGGCTAGATCGACTCGTCTCAAAACATATAACACAGTTCGAGCTGATCAAGAATATATATACGATGCCTCCTTTAATGCATTACATACTTTCAGACAAATGTGACACACACTATGGTGAATGATATAAAAACAAAATCTGATTCATAAAATGGGTTTTATTTTTTTTTTTTTGAAAAAAAGGAAGTCATGCTGCCGCACCCTGTACTTCTTTTTGTACACAATTTGCTTGAACAACCGAACATTATTGAATTTTAATTACTCATAATTAGTAGCTAGATGAATTTTGATTTTCACACCACGCAGGTACAAAGGCATTGTAAGATGTTAGCCCTATTTTGACTACTTTGCAATAAAATCTCTTTTCAGTTGCTTTACATCATTGACGAAGAAATAGCACATGAATAAAGGGGAATGTTATTACACTGTTCCTTTATTTAAATGCCACATTTCACACTATTTTTTTTTTTTTTTTTTGAATTGATGGCAGTATTGAAGGCAAGAAAGAATGGGCCCTTATCACTTTTGTGTTAGGTGAAGCCTTAGCCTTTTTCGTATCCTTTGCTTTTGTTCATATTTTTTCAACATCGTTGCAGATGTCATTGTCACTTTCTATTGTTTCAGGTTCACTCTTTTTTTCTTTCAAGTTTTCATTTGATACTTGGTCGATTTTGCAAACCTGTCTTTTATACCTTTCTCATATAGAGTGAAAAATGTGTTAACAGTTTGATGAAAGCTTTGTCGGTTTCTTTATAAAGTATGAGTTAAAGTTTTATTTTTGCACCTATCTTTAAGATACCAAGCAAATATTATAATTTTGTATGTACTATAAATGAAATCTATTTAAAATAACATGCAGAAGAAGCAACCATTGATTGATTTACATCTACAAAAATATACTTAATGTATTGTTATGGTAGTACGGATCTATTTTGTGATGGCTAGGATTGTTTCTTTAAATCCAGTTAGCGTTCGAACTTTTTTGAATGGTCCCATTAGAGTGCTTGCTGCGGGATTTGCATGAATTTGGAGGCAGGAAATGTATTTTGCGTTGTACATTTTCACTTCATTGTCAACTGTTGGTACTTTGCAGTGTTGCAGTGCAGTGTTGCATTCGTGACATATCATGGCGATTTCGTTGTAAGGAGTATAACTTTCAATGGGATTCGCTGAATAATGTCGATGTTTAATTTGGCTGCTGATCCCCAAAGTTGTTTACCATACGTCCAAATTGGCTTAATCACTGCAGATAGAAGAAAATATAAACTTGTAAGTTTTAGCCCCAGTTGTTTCCTTTTTGTGAAAGTATGTTTCTGAATTGATTTTGCCGGGTTTATGTTAAGTTTCTATGCTTGTAGAAACTCCATTTCAGTTGTAAAGAGGCTATATTTGGACCCGCATGTACTGACATTACAACGTTGGCACAATTAGCGTTTGTTGTTTCAGTAGATGTTGGCAAATCAGCTGTAAACAGTGTGTTTAGAATGGTGCCTAACACACTACCTTGTGCAACAATCTATATTATCGCACAGATTGATGATTATTCGTTATTGCATTTGATCATGAAGGACAGTCAGTCAGAAAAGATTTTAGTACTTCGAAGAATGGGTAAGGATAAGTTTATATAAAAAGCCTGTATACCACAGTTTATCGACACAGTATTTTGTATAGCATTTTTTCAGGTCCATTGCATTGCGTATGGTTTTGGAAACTTTGTGTGTCCGCTCTATAGTTGAATGGCGTTCTCTAAAATCTAACGTTTGGTGCGGAATCAAATTTCTTTTTGTTATAACTGTTTTTAGCTTAGCTACAAATAAGAGCTCAAACAATTTACCAACTACTGCTAGCCGACTGATTGGCCTATAAGAATCTATTTTCTCATCAGGGTTTCCCGGCTTCGGTATCAGTACAATTTTTGACACTTTCCATTATAAAGGAAAATAACCAAACTTATAACAGCAGCACTGAATAAATTTAATAAAAATGTAAATCCTGAGTCGGGTAGTGCTTGTAGGATTCTTGCTATAATTAAATCATATCCAGAAGCTTTTGTGTGTCCATTCGTGCACATGTATTTTTTATATACGCAAGTCTTATGGAAGATATTAGTATATCCATATGTCCTGGCGATTGTAGAAACTCAAGAATTTCAGAACGTTTTCGGTAAACCTATCTGCATATGTTTTAGCCCAATCACCATTATTTTCCTGATCGGAGGTAGCTAACTGATTTTCGTGGCCGTTACTTATCTTATTTAATCTATCTGGATGCCTCATTACCAGCTATGCCCTTCTAAGCTTTCGAAGCTGGTATCGAAACGCCGAGCTTTTAGCCCAGTGATACTAGGATTTCACCTCGGAATGAAAGATATTAAGCTGTAAATTGGTATAAACCTTTGTTTTGGCGTTCTATATGTTGTCTCAAAAGTTTCATATAATATAGTGTTCGCATCTTAAGATATTCAAGGTCAAAGGTCGCAAAAATCGGTTCCAGGAGTTCATTTTGCATCCTGCCCCATTCTTGAGGTTCTAAATCGTTAAGAATATTATTACCCCCAGCACCAGCTGAACTGCTCAACTGCAAAAATGGTTGTGGTTCGCTCTGTGGATGCAGGAAATCGGGATTACAATGTTCTTTAGCTTGTAGCCAGTGCAATGGACAAGCTTGCCTTAACGCTTCATCATATCTAAATAATCTCGATGAAGAAAGTGCATATGATCCCGAAATTCTGGAAGGTTTGGAAACGAATATCACCGACAACGAGAATGATGATAATGACTATCTATCTTTGGCTAAGACGATTTGGCTATTTCAGTGAAAAAATAGGTGTGGACGCCCATGCTGCTTGTTGAACTACAGTGTTGAATATTCGAACTGCGTCTTCAATATCTACTTCGCTTTTAAGTAGTATGTTTTGAAGCAGATCATAAGTAACTAACTCCTTGAAATGATCCCAATCTGGTATTTTATATTGCAGAGAGGGCGCATAGTGTAATGTTTCGCATTGATCATTGAACGCTACCATGAGCGGCGAATAGTCGGAATATAGCTCCAGAAGTGACGACACAATTTTTTTACTTGGAAGACGTATAAAAACGCAGTAACCAATGCAGTCTGTAGTTTTATTTCTGTCTGTTGGTTAGTATGTAGACGTTCCCGAAGATGCTTTAAATTATTTTTTTGGATCGATTTAGCCAACTCTCTTGCTCTTGTGGTTATAAGTCTGCAGCCCCAAGCGGTATGTTTGGCGTTAAGATCTCCACCAACATAGAATTTGGCTTCTAAACATTTAAATAATACGTTAAAATCTGTTTCAACTACAACATTCAATGGTGGGCAGTAAATTTAAGCAATTGTTAAGGCGCCTCAAAAATTTTAAACCTGAATTGTGGATTGTATTTTGTTTGTTGAGTTCGCGTCGTGTCGAATTCGGAGCTTTATTATTACTGCTGTGCCTCCCCTAGCTGCTCCAGTCGGGTGATTTGTAGTGTGTTTCTGATATTAACATTATGTCTAGATCTTGTTTTTGAAGAAACACTTTTACTTGATGAATGTGTTGGCTTAGACCGCTGGCATTCCAGATTTCTACCCGAAGAGAGTCCATTATATCATTTTTGTCATCACGGTTACGAGGAGATTAATGCGAGTCCCTATTTGCCCCATTAGCGCTTTGAGCATGATTCTTAACTCAGAAATATCTTCATTTTAGCTCGCCTTCAAGGGCTCTGAATTTATTAACTTCACCTTCGACCACAGGGCTGGTGCAGATATCCAGCTGATTGATGTCCTCGACAAATTTAAGGCTGACATCACCGCAATACAGGAATTGAGATGGATAGGACATGGCTGCTCAAAAAAGGAATCCTGTGACATCTATTATAAATAGTTGCCATGCGAAGACGCACGAATTTGGATGCGGTTTCGTGGTTAGTAGGAAACTACTAGGACTTGTCATCAGTTTCATACCTGTGGACGAGCGCCTGGCTGCTATACGTATAAAGGCTAAGTACTTCAACATTAGTCTGATTTGTGCACACGCCCCGATGGAAGTCGCAGACGACGCGACCAAAGTTGAATTTTACGAGCGTCTCGAACGTCTCTACGAACGCTGCCCCAATCACGATGTAAAGATCGTGCTTGACGATTTCAACGCCAATATTGGGAAGGAAGGAATCTTTGGCCCAACAGTCGGAAAATTTAGCCTTCACGACGCTACCACCAGCAATGGAGAGAGGCTAATCGATTTCGCCGCAGGTCGGAACATGGTAATCAGAAGCACCAGATTTCCACACCGAGACATACAGAAGGCAACTTGGCGCAGTCCCGATCAAAAGACACGCAACCAAATTGATCAACTAATTGATCATGATCGACTGAAGGCACACATCGAGCGTGTTGGACGTGCGAATGGTACAATGTCCCAACATCGACTCGGACCACTACCTTGTGCCAGGTAAGGTATACACCAGGCTAAACACTCAACGAAAGCCTTTTCAGCCAGACTCTCCCAACTGTTCCGGGAGTCCTCTCCAGCTTCTGAAGATATAGGTCAGCAGTGGAGCCATATCTCCCACTCCATGAATACGGCTGCCAAGGAGGTCATTGGGTACACCAGACCTGTGGCGAACCCTTAGTATGACGTGGAGTGTCGCCAAGCTACTGCAGAGAAAGACGCCGCTTACAAACGAACTCTGCAGTTGGGAGCAACGCGAGCTGTAAGAGAGCGATATCGTGAGAAACGGAGAGAGGAGAAACGCCTTTTCCGACTCAAAAAAAAAAAAGGAACAAGAAAGGCGTGAGCTTGAGGATGTTGAGGTGTTATGTCAAAGAGATGAATCTCGAAAGTTTTATCAAAAGGTCAAGCGTCTGAAGGTTTCAAGCCCGGAGTTTCTTTCTGCAAGGACAATAATGGAAGTCTGGTTACAGATGCAAAGGAATCACTGAGACTATAGAGAATTCACTTCTCTAATCTACTTTGGGGCTATGAAGAGAATAATACAGGTGATAGAGAAGCGTACATAGAACCACCAATTGATGATGGCTCTCTTGTAGAACCACCGGATTATAACGAGGTCGACTCTGAGCTGAGTTATTCAAGACCGGTGGCGAAGAGTTGGTAAGACGTATGTACCAACTCTTATGCAAAATATGGTCCGATGAATGCATGCCCAACGATTAGAATCTCAGTGTTCTTTGTCCTATCTTCAAGAAAGGAGACCCCGCTGTCTGCGCGAACTACCGGGGAATAAGTCTCCTTTCAATAGGATACAACATTCTGTACCGCGTACTGTGTAAACGGCTGGAGCCATACAGGAATGCACTGATAGGCCAGTATCAGTGTGGCTTCAGACCAAAGACATCATAGGCATCAACGAACGGCGAGTAAGCAGGGCGTTCTCGGAGATTGAGGAACAGTAACATCTCATGGGCCTAGCGGTGAACGAGGACCAGACGAAGTTCTTGGTGTCCACTCGCAGACCATCAGCGCGTCTTGGACGGTATGTGAGTATGGAGAATTTCAACTTCAATGTTGTAGCAAAACTTCGTCTATCTGGGAACAGAAATTACCAGCGACAGCAATGTTAGCAGAGAGATCAGACGAAGAATCACGCTTGCTAATCGCTGCTACATTGGGCTCAGCAAGCAAATTAGAAGTAGAGCCCTCTCTCGAACTACAAAGATAAAAAGCTATGACACTGATAATCCCGGTCCTGATGTATGGCGCAGAAGCATGGACACTGACATCAACGGATGCAGCGTCTTTAGGAGTGTTCGAGAGAAAGATTATTCGTAGGATTTTTGGTCCCCTTAAAGTTCGCGTCGAGTTAGGGACCCCTATGAACCATGAGCTGTATGAGCTGTATGATGAGGTTGACATAGTCCAGCGCATTAAATTCTAGCGGCTGCAGTGGGCTGGTCACCTCATCCGGATGAACCCCGAAGCTCCAGCACTAAAGGTTTACGACGGAAACCTGAATACCGCAATGAACTCTAATGTCCAATAAATCGGGATATCTTCTTGGATCTGTGGGCCAATAAGTAGGATTACCTGTGCTAAGAACAGAGTAATTTCTTGCGATGATGCATTTTAGTAGTTCTTTACCCTTTGGGCTGGTAGTTCAGCTCCCCACCATTGGTGTTTGACGTTAAAATCACCACCAATGAAAAAGTTGTTCCCTAGATTACGTAGCATATTTGAGAACATGCCTTCCGAAATTTTCAAAATACCAGTGATTGTTTGCACCTCAATAGTAGTAATTTGCGCCCAGTCGTGTACAAAGGGTCTGCATAGTGAAAATTATATGCTACTTTTGATCACAATTGCAGTTCCACCGCGAGCAGTACCGGCAGGATGATTTGTCGACACAACCTCATAGCCCCGTATTTTTAAATGTGATCGTTCATTGAAATATGTCTCAGAAAGTAAAACAATGTCCACGCTCTGAGATTTTATGACACGTTCGATTTCGAACAAATGTTGGCATGCGCCATTTGCATTCCATAGAATTATTTTAAGGCTTGGAAGCACTGGAATTCAAAAGAGACGTTACAACTTTAAGTAAATTGGATATCTGGTCAACCAATTTATCAGTTCGATTCATTTGATTTTCCATCAACCTTTCCAGTCTCAGAAGTCTATCATTGACGGTGTTGTCAAGACTATGTGCTTCTCTATTCCCATTGAAGTCAACAGTATTATTCGCGATAGCAACATAGCTATGGGCAGGTGGTGTATGATTATTAGCACTTACTGTAGTTGGTAAGTTGTTACCACTAAACACAGTGCTAGCTGTATTTTGTGTGTATTTTTTAGCAGATGATTGTGTTTGTTTTACCATAGCTTGATAAACTTCACATCCTTTGTAGGAAGCCGTATGTGGTTGATCGCAATGAGCACATTTAGCAGGTGCTGATTTTTCTTTTGAGCAGTCCTGAGACCTGTGTTGCAAAGCACATTTAACGCATCGAATTGGTTTATTGCAATAGCCTTTTGTATGACCAAATTCTTGGCACCTGTGGAACTGCACTAAACGTCAAATTTTTTAAGGGGCTCAATTTTTACATAGCGCTACATAATTTAGTGGCATTTTATATGCATAGGCAGTGGTTTCTTGCTAAATTTACTTATAGCATTTTTGATGTTACGAACTTTGTGATTATTTTTTGACAGCTCTTGTTCGTTAAACTCGGTTGATGTAGAGTAGTGTAAGTTTTTAACAACAACTCTGAACGCTCTCTGCTGCTTCAGCTGATAGTATGTATGGTGTATAACGTTATTAAAATCGAGAAGTTTTATCATAGCTCGATATTTCTCACTTGAATGTATCATAAATCGTAGTTGTGGCCATCTCGGTACGATTTAGAATCGAACGAATCCTTTCCTGTACATTCATTGAATTGCTGCAACATGTTTTGTATCTTGTTGATAGATGGAATAAATAGTGGTGGTGGCCTAGGTTCACTTGAGCCTACAACTGGTATATCTTCCACCGCAATTAAATTACCGCATAAGGATGGATCTAGCAATGCATATCTATTGGAACTCAGAGCATTTTCAGGTTTTTTATTTAGTGCTGCGTTTGCACAGGAGCTCGCAGTCGGATTAGTTAGCTCACTAATAAGACTCTCACAATCACATTCATCATCAACAACAACAGCACTTTTTAACTGTTTCTTTTCAACATTTGGCGAATTGTTTGATTTTCGTGTTATTCTTATTTTCACCCGCAAGCTTTCTTTACCCCTTTATCACCAAAATGCATTTCTGCCTGCGCAGTTGGTTGTGCGTCAACGCATCCAATGCGGAACACGGATTTATTTGTCTCTTAGCGTTTAATTTCTAATTATTATTGTTGTCCACTAGTATTGTCCGCGAAAATATGTCACCGACCGCACTTGCTGACATCAGATTAACAGTGTTGTTAACAGTGTTGTGAATTGATACCAAAAGTAATCAGTGTTTTTAAATACGCACAGTAGCGGTTTTACTTCATTCTCAGCACTTGTTGACGACAAACATTTCCGAGATCACAAACTACTCGCACGACTTTTTCGCATTTTCTCTTCAGCTTTTTGCTTTTTTATTATACCATTCACACATAGTGTGAAATGGTATTATCAGTTTGACTGAAAGTTTGTAACTCATTAAAGGAGCCATCGTAGACCACATAAAGTATATATATTCTAGATCAGCTTGACGAGACGAATCGGTCTAGACAAGTTCTTCTGTATGTCTGTCCGTCCGTCCGTCCGTCCAATTGGGGACCAATTTTTATGCTATGCAGTTGAAATTTTGCACATATACTTCTTTTTATTGTAGTTTAATAGAGAATCAAGATTGACCTGCCACGCCCACTATTTGGGGTACATACAAACCTACTGCCCACTTTTGACTTTTTGTAAGAAAACTTCTATTATTTTGAAATGCAATGTGGTGCCTTTTTATGGTCAGCTTCTTAACATAGTCTAATGGACGTGGCCCCCATACGAACCCACCGTGCAATTTTATGTTCTTTGTGAAAAACTCCTTCATTTAGATCAATATTAGGTTGCAATTTGATTTTGTGGATTTTAATGGACAACCGCTTCATATACATATACAAAGGGGCGCGTCCCGCCCACTTTTTGAGGTAGTCCCATATAAACGCACAGTTCACTTTCATGCATTTGTATGGAAAACGTCAATATCAACTTGAAATTCGATATGGCGGCATCTTACACATCTACTACATCGCTTCATACACATCTACTAGTGAGCGTGTACCACCCCCTATTTAAACCCCCACTTTTATGTATTACAATACTATTTAAAGTTTCGTGTGAATGGTATTAGAGCTTCGGTTCAACCGAAGTTAACGTTTTTTCGTGTTTGTTTTTTATTTGCTGCATAACTTGCTAATATGTATATCACAAATTTTCACGGTTTTATCCATTTTAAGGTAGTGTTATAGATTGGAGCTTGATTGGAACTGTAAAGGATGGTTTTAACTATTGTTCATTTTAGCCTGAAGCCTTCGCTTGGATGATAGTAACACACTCTGTGAATCTCATAACGATCGGTCAAATAGTTAATTTTTATTCTCTCTCATATTAAAGTGGCCCTACCCACTCATCCAATGAATCTCTATTTGTCGAATTAGCGTTGAAGTTAACTTTCAAAATGTTGCTTTTATAGTTTTTTTTTATAAAGTAGTTAAGTGGAAATGGCGATGTGACAAAAAAGCTTTAAAAAAAATATGTATACAGATATAGTATGTAGCTAAAATCTAATTTTCTGTGATATTCTGTCCGTCCTTATGACAAAACAAATGCAATATATTTCCCGTTCCCGGCGGACACGATAATCTTAAGTAAGTCATATGCTCTTACGACAATTGGCCAATAATTTTTTTTTTTTTTTGTACATCTACTCATTAATCTGTACAACACTGTGTATAAAAATTAAAAAATATTTATTTTTTTGTCACACACCTCAAATTGTACTAAATTTTTAAGTTTTCGTTTTTATCTATATAGAGACACCGGCTCTCCTCCGGATGTCATCTCCTTGAGGACCACAGTAAAGTATCTAGATAAAGCTAAAAAGAAAGCAGGTGAATCTCAGCCTCATCAAGATGAACTGGCTGCTGAACTCAAGTTCGCAGCTGAGTTTGAGGAGCAAGATCCTGTTGTACAAGACAATAAGAAAAGCGGTATGTATATATAGCATACAGCTCTGGGTCACGGCTTCCAACTCTAATTTGAATATAATGCAAAGGTTTGAGTCAACGCTCCTGCGTAGATATATCACAAACTCAGTTATCCATTATGACTTACTCTTCCTAACTGTCAAGGAGGAAATTGAAAGGTTTAGCAATGGCTACTGCACACGGCGAGTATCTCACGACAACCATTATGCGGTGGATCTGCTAGACAACAGCATGCACATGAGAAGACTGAAGCGCCGCCACCCCGGGATCTTCGCTACAGAACCACAGAGGTGTGATTTTCACTGTGGTTTGGTTTATTTTACTTATTTTGTGTTTGCCAATCTACTCAAAAAAGACGGCGTGGCGGCTCAATCTTGATACTTTATTAAACTGCAATAAAAGTAAGTGTATGTGCAAATTTTCAACTGGATAGCATAAAAAATGCGCAACAACATACAGACGGACAGACGGACATGGCTAGATCGACTCGCTTCGTCGAGCTGATCAAGAATATACATGAATATACTTTATGGGGGTCTACGATACCTCCTTTAATGCATTATAAAGTTGCAGACAAACTGATAATACCATTTCACAGTATTTGGGAATGGTATAAAAAACTTTAACTTCGATGCTACCAAAGTTTTAATACCATTCATATGAAGTTTCAAGCTTTGAAGTTAGCAGATAAAATAGATAAATCATATCATGTGAGGCGTTCGTCCATAAGAAGCCAATATATTATTTTTTAATTTGATATTTACTGTAATAAGAAAGTTTTCGTACAGAATTCCAAAATTTGGGCGACAAATTTCCATTGGGGCTACCACTAATTGATGTATATGTGAAGAGTCCCTTAATAAGAAGCCACATTGCCAAATTGTACTGCTATATTGAAAACAATGAACAAGTTTTTCATATAAAAAGTCGAAAGTGGGGGAGTTGTATGTTTGTTTTGATACCCTAAAAAGTTGACACTCTATTAAACTGCAATAAAAAGAAGTTTATGTGCCAACGTTCAACCGGATATCTTGAAAATTGGTGCCCAAAAAATGTGAAACATTATTTTCCGTCTTTATTTATTTGTTCTACATTCTGTGAATCATAAAGATTCACTTCAAATTTAATAGCATTTATAATTCGCAAGTAGTTTTTACATATTCTTTATTGAGTATGCAGTACAATATTCTCATTTGTTAGTTCGTTTTTTCGTTTGGTTTTTTAGTTTGTTTACTTATATTTTGTTTATTGATATTTTCATGTATCTTGTGAATAGCATGGGGAATACGTGCGTTATATTGTAGGACATGCCATTGATATTCTGTACAGAAATATTAAGGTTTTTTTGTGTTACGGGCAGACAGAATATTAGATTGTAGCTTATACGAACATAATTGAATATATATATTTTTTTTGTCTCGCCATTTCTACCTTAATACATTATAAAAAGAAATTATTAAAGCAACATTTTGAAAGTAAACTTCACCGGTAATACGAAAAAAGAAGATTCATTGGAAAAGTGAGGGTAACGAAACTTTTATATACGAGAGAATAAAAATTTAATCATATCTCATGAACTATTTGACAAATCGTTATAAAATTCACATTGTGTTACTATCATTCAGGCCATTATAAACGAAAGCTTAAATCATTCTCCTTTGCAGTTCCAACTGCCGCCCCCCCCCCCCCCCAAATAAAAAAAACAATTTTTCTGGTTATATTGGACCATTTATGGGGTCCTACGACGTTTCCTTCAGTTGTAATGGCTTGGTCACATGGTCTTATATTTTCGTGTCACGATATCTGACTTGTGTTCCATACAACTGTCAAAATTTCACATAAAAACTTTACTTTGTGGCCAAACGATGAGCAAGAAGATTGTCAGCTACATTTATAGTGTTAACCAGTGGCAGCTGAATCACATTTCCAACACTAATCTAAAATCAATAGAACCGTGAAAGTCTGTGATATATTAGCAAGTAATGCAGTAAATAAAATAAAAAAGCTGATGTGAAAATTCGACAAAGTCTTGGACGTAGCGTGATGTCGGAAATGTTGGTCGCTAAAAAGCGCATAGAATGAAGTAAAACAGCTGGTTTTTTTACTTTGCGTATTTAAAAACGCTGATTACAACTTTTAACAAAATGACTTGGAAATCTAACACGAAGCAGAAACATTGCTAACGAGATTAATTGTTTCATGGTCTGGCGAGGTGGTGCTAATATCGTAGCAATATGACATGTAAATATAAGACCGTGTGGCCAGGTCTTAAGTACATATACTTAAATTTTTTTCGTTATCTTTCATACAACATAAAACAAGTGGGAATGGAGCAGCCGTGAGTTTAGAACCTTACGGGTTCGCGTGTCGCTTTTCTTATGTAGATTTACTCAGACTATTTGGGGTAGTCCCCATACAAAGCATAACATCACTTTCTTGACATATTTATCAATGGATATGATCCCCCCACATTTTAAGAGTACCCCCATACAAACCCACCACCCAATTTTGGGATTTTCAATGAAAAACTTTTTATATTGCAATCAATATCAACTTGAAATTCCATAATATAGTTATTTTTGAGCGTATCATGCCCAGTTTGAAAAGTAGCCCCCATTAAATATCAATCACCTATTTTGTGATTTTTGTAGATAAAGCTTTCTTATTTTTTTGAACTAAATACTTTAAGTAATGAAACGAAAGCTTTAAATATTCACTGTACCATTAAAGTACTTTGAAGTACAATATATTTTTTAGATGCTTTTGAAAAGTAATCAAACTTCGGTGCTACCAACGATTACAATTTCGTTTGTTATTCATTTCTTCATAAGCAAGGAGCCTTATTAGATAATGAAACAATAACCCAAATTTGGTGAACTACTTTATTTTTTTTTTCTGTCTTTAGATCGTTGGGTCCATACTACAATGAGTTGTACAATGGTCAGAATTACTTGAATAAATTTATTGAAGAAAAGCTGAGACTTAAATTAAATTATCATTATCTTTTTATGATTCTCAAAGAAAGCCATTTTAAATCAGTTTACTGAACTTAATCACAATTTTTGGAATGCTGCGAGTCACTGAATCGGGCTTCAATCTATTCGCAGGCGGATAACAGCTATGGGTTAAATAATTAATATCAAATAAAGCCACACCTAACGAAGTAAAAACAACAGAAATTTACTGATATCAATTTTTAGATTTGTATTGTAGGGGTCGATGTAATATTCAATTGAAGGTTGATCATGTTGAAAGACAGTGTTTTGATATTCCTGAAGATACTTTCAATTAAGCGAAACGAGTTTGTTAACGTATTGAACAGCAAAAATAATGCAAAACACAAAACTGAACGCTCAATTACAAACTATAATCAAGGCCAAAAATACAAATGTAAAATATAAATATTTCGTCAGATTATATATGCAGTCCCGCATATTAAATTAAAAAATTAAAAGTTGTTTTTCGCAGGACCGTGTAATCAATACCATACATTTTGTGATTTGTGCAGGTAGGCTTTGTTTTTTCTTTATTTGATAAGAAGCTGTTCAATTATTACGTATCGCGAAGAAGAGGGCTGATCGATTTGTTACAATGGGGGTGGAAGGGGTAATTAATTTTGTTACGTAACATTTCCCCAATTTATTTTGAGAGCCATCAATATAAAAACAGACAAATAGTAATATATCAGTTGGTATTAAAAAATAGCAGCATCCAACAATACGAGGGTTACTATTTATACTTCGGGAATAGCAAATAATAACAAACATTTTTAAATGAAAAAGGCTTCATTGTTTTTCAAAATATTCCCCTTGAGGATCAATACACTTTTGCATTCGTTCAAACCATTTGTCATAGCAGATTTTCCATTTCTCTTGAGACACCTCCAAAACATGGCTTTTGAACGCTTCAACTGCTTCTTCGGCGCTCGTAAATCGTTTACCTTTGATACTCGTGAACAAGAAGAAGTCATTGGGTGCCAAATCAGGACTGTTCGGAGGATGAGTCATTAATTCGATGTTTTGACTGCTCAAAAAAGTGTACTTCTTTGACGAGATGTGTGAGAGCTCGCATTGTCATGATGGAGAATGATTCGTCTTTGACGGTTGGTTTTACGAATTTCTCCGAAGACTTCCGGCAAACAAATGCTCGTGTACCACTCAGAATTGACCGTCCTACGTTGCTCAAGCGGAACAGTGGCCACATGACCCATTCGGCCGAAGAGACAGGCGATCATTTGCTGCGCTGTGCTTCTTCCACAAACAATTTTTGTTGGATTTGGCTCGTCTTGGAATACCCACACTGTCGATTGCTGTTTTGTTTCCGGCTCATACGCATTCTATATCCATGTTTTTTTGAAGCACCACGGTCGAACTTTTCAATCATTTCCTTACACCAATCGACGCGGGCCTTTTTTTGAGCGATTGATCAATTATGGGGTATCTAACGAGAACAAATTTTTTTTTACAGCTAAGTCTTCATGCACAATCGAAATTATTGAAGTGGAACTAATGTGCAAGGATGCCTCTAGTATCTCACGATATGTCACATGACGATCTTGCATTATCAGTTCACGCACTGCATCGATGTATTTGGGCACAACAACCGATTTTGGACGACCTTCACGGAATTCGTCGGCGATCGAACTATGACCACGATTGAATTCACTATACTAGCGATATACTTTGGTTTTTGATGGTGTTTTGTCGCCATATAAAGAATTCAACTCATTGACACATTCTTGTTGAGATAATCCTCTTCGAAAATTGTGAAAAATAATCCAACAAAAACCTTCTCTTGAAAGTTCCATTTTTTGGCCAAATTGCTTTTCTTAACTCACTGTAAACAAAACAAATAGCAATTGTACATCAAAAGTTTGTGAGTACGGTTACGCCAAAAAAAAAAAACTTTATTATGGTGTTGCCAGATTTTAGCTTTTGACATTAGTGTTGCCAGTTCCCGAAATATAAATAGCAGCCCTCGTAATTGTTATCAATAGGAATTGTAAAACTTGTGGGCTTAATCGTGCATCATACAAATCAATCATCTTCAGGAAGTGCATAAAAGTTACCGAGTAAAAAAGTAACATTGGCGTTTAGAAAAAAAAAAATCGCCCACGCACTGTTGCTACTCAGAGGGAGTGAGGGGGATAAAAAATGGCCAAAAATAAACAATAATTTGTGATATATAACACTTGAACGGTGCCTAAAAATAAACAGCCGCTATAGGAGATGTAAAGAGTTAATGCTTCGGGTCCACCAAAGTAAAAAAATTTTTATTTGTTCTAATATTTAAAATGCTTTGAAACTTTTAAATAAGACTTTGAAGATAGACAAACAGCTATACCGACAAAGGAGTCCTGCATGTTATGCGTGCATAGCATGTGTGCACATCTATTTTTTGTCTGTATGTCAGTCTGCATCTGTTTGCATAGTGAATGTATGTGGCGTATGAGTGTCTCTATGACTAAAGGTGTATCTGTGCAAGTGTGTGTATGTGTGGTAGTATTTTTTTGTTGCTCTTATGCGCATACAGATTTTTCAATCCAGTATTCTTTTCCTATTCGGTTTGTTTGCTTTCTTGTTTGAGTTGCTGTTAGAATTATTTTTGTACTATTACAAACTCACACACATATGAAAGAGGATACATATAAAAAGTAAACAAGCATAGATTTAATGCTGCAAAGTTTCAGCTACGCTTTCTTCCTTTAATTTTTTTGTTTTTGTTTGTTTGTCGACAAATAATCGTAGCAGCTTTTTAGGCTACACAGCCAGTGAATTACATGTTATACGAATGTTTGTTTGTTTGTGCATTTCAGTGTCTATGTGCGCGACGTAGCGGCTTTAAAATTTACTTTAGGCAGCCGCAGCCAAAGTCGTTCGCAGCCGTATACTTTATAGTCTCGCTCTTCTCAGCAATGTCCTTCTCAGCATCACCATGCCGCATCTTGTGGTCTTCTTCGTAGTACATTCTTCGTTTTACTTTTGTCGTCTCACTGCTTTATGGCTTTTGTATACTTTGTGACTTTTCCACAAATACATTTTCCTTCCGCACATAAACGGAAAAATTATATGAATAAATATACTTCTAGCCAAGTCATAGGCGGGCACAGAAGTGATCACTGATTTCAGCGTTTCGTTCGATCTACGAATTTAAATATGTATGGAGAATGGATCTAGGTCACTGTAAGTAGTGTTATGTTTTTGAAAGAGCTAGAACAGTCTTTATAAGCTTCTATCACTGTGGACGGTAGTCCACGCAAGTGACGAAAGCCTATCTCAGTGTGGCTGCAACACGAGCACTACAAGTATATTATTCGCGCAATATTGAAGTTTCTACTGGTAAGTCCGATCGAAACGCGTTATGTAACATTAAAACGGTATTTAAACATACTTTCAGAAAATGTTAAAACATATAATATCGGATCACCCCAGTCCGAAATACAGGCGCTTGAAAATACGCACCATTCGCGGTATTGGAACTCGTTGGGGAATAGTGGTATCACGTTGTGGTATCACGTTGTGGTATCACGTTGGAAGGGTCTTTCGAATGTGAATATTTCGTTAGCCGAGATATAGCATCGCTAATATCAGATTATGCAATATTAGCTATTTGTTCTGATGCGTCATACTAAAAGCTGTTACATCTTTTATTTCATTTAGGGGGATGGTTGGGGCAACATTTATGAGCACATTTGAGGGAACATTTGCGGGGGACATTTTGGGGGGACAATTAGAGGATGGTTGTCACACATAATGGGCATTTAGGGGAGGGTTGGAAGGTTATTTGGTGGGGCATTCATTTGGACATTTGGGGATAAGTTTATGTGGGCGTTTGGTGGCCAATTGGGAGAGAAGTGGACAGGAGGAGAAAAGGCAGATGGTTGGGGCAACATTTAGGAGCACATTTTAGAGGACATTTTGGGGGGACAATTAGAGGATGGTTGAGTCACATGATGGGCATTTAGGGGAGGGTTGGGGTATATTTGGTGGGGCATTCATTTGGACATTTAGGGATAAGTTTATGTGGACGTTTGGTGGCTAATTGGGAAAGAAGTAGACAGGGGCAGAAATGGGCAAGAGCACATTGACATTTGGCATATAATGACATTTGGGGGATGGTGGGTGGTGGATGGATATTTCCAGTAGACAGATGGTTGGGTGTGACGTTTGGTGGAACATTTAGGGGTACATTTGGTGGACGTTTGGGGGAGGTTGTTTGGTGGTCAATTAATGGAGAAAGGGACATGTGAAGAGAGAGGACAGGGGAGCTTGATATAACATTTTTTTTTATATAACTCTATATATTCAACAGTAAACTACACTGAACTCTACTCAGGAGGCCAAGAGATTAAGGGGAAAAGGGGTAGGAGAATAAGGGAACCTGGGGAAGGGGAAGATGGTGAAGGGAACAGCAGTGGTGATACAGGATGGAAAGGGGGAAGGGCAGATTGATGTAAAATTGTTATTTTGATGACTTTTTAAAAAAAAAATGTATAACAATTTTATTACCTCTTTTCTTCGTTTATGGTTTTTATTTTTTATTAATTTACTTTCAAATGTTTTTTATTTTTTATTGCACCTGTTTTTTAATACACAATATATAGCGAAAGTAACGTCGTTCCAAGCGGGTGTCCCACGACACATCAGTCTTATTTTAATTTAAAAGTATTTAAGCTTCCACCAATGTTAAAGTTCTCTCTTGTTTCTAAATGACATACACGCAAAGCCAAAAACCTCCATTTTGATTATAGTAACACAACTCGCATAGTCGAGTACATACAAACACACTAGGGAAACGCATAACCTTCCATATTATTTGCAGATTTGCATATTATTAAATATGAAAGCAAAAGCTATGCTTTCTCAGAAATTTATGATATTATGCACTTCTTCTATTGCGTCAAGATAGATGTTGATCGGACAAATCCTAAAAATATTTCGGAATGTTAAAGATTTTTGTGTGAGTGTGTACAATTCATGTATGTACATATATGCCAGTTCAGCGTGCGTTGCTGCATATGTACCAAATCTTATCAATATACGTCAATTAGTTGCTGAGATATAACGAATTTGTTATTACTCTTAAAGGATGTAGGCGTGGCACTGTTTACTGTTACTTCTCGCTACAGACTAAGAATAATATTACAACTATTCTAACCTGTACAGACGTAGGTAGGAATTTATAGTATCAGGGGCCCTAATTGTTTATCACAGAGCTTTGTGGCGAACTATAGGCGAAAAGTATCTTTTAGCGACAAAAAATCAAAATTTACTAACCAAATTTTTAAAAATGTTAAAGGAAATCTTTTGAACAACTAATGGAATGCGTATTGGAATGCGACGTTGTATCAAAATTTCAAAGTAATCGTTGAAGAACTTTCGGTTCGAAACAAACGAATATTTACATATGTTTATTCAAACGAATGTACGTCAAGCATTCAGTCTCAATTTTGACATACATGTCCACCGCAAACTGATGAAAAAGACGAATAATTTTTTATTGATTACTTGATTAACCATTTTGATATTGAAATGGTATCCATCTTCGCCCTGCCAGAAAATAATGGATATTGTAACGCGTCGTAAGTTCTGTAAGTTTCGGACTCACGGTTCCATTCATTGTTCCGTCGATGCAGCACGATATCTCTAGATTGGAAACAACTGTCGTATTTTTGAATGTTGGCCAGGAAATGGATGGAATCACTTCCCGTCCTAGAAACTAATGATTGTAATGGATTTGGTGGTGGAAATTATTGCAATTCCACTTTTCCACCGGCACAACACAATCCAGGAGTTCCACCGCTGTATTTCAACACCTTACAATACGGACAAACGACTGACATTTCTCCAATTGTTTCTGATCTGTCCGCACCGCAATCAATTTACGGTTCGTAATGGATCGAAATGGTACTATCAATTTGTCTGAAAGTTTGTGACGCATGAAAATGCGTCTCCGGAACACACGCATCAATATAATTTGATAAAATATTCTAAAATATCATACAACCGCTCTCAATGCAATGATTGCAAAAAAGAGTTGGCCAATCTGTGTCAAAGAAAAGGGATTCTAATTTAGTACAATCAGTCTTATAAAAGCAGCGACGATATGAACTGATGGTAATGAGCGATTTTGGTTCCCTAAGATGTGTATATTCAAAAATAATTCAAGAGTCAAGTGATATTTACCTTCAGGATCTGGAACATTGTCAAAATAACCGACAAAATATCGAATAGTGGTTATGAAAGTTATTTTCACTTGGAGATACTTTGGCCATGCTTACCTTTGGTTAGAAATTTGTCGTTTAATTTACTTACAACATCTTATCGATGCAATTCACCATGCAAAGGCGACAGCATCTGCAATAACTCAAAGACACACCCACGTTACGTCTGCTGACTGAGGACTATGCCACGTATTCGTGTACTGTAAATGCTCAATGCCACTTTTACTCTTGATTTAGTTCGTGCATTTGCGATTTTGACAGACACACGAGTTCAGGTGAAAGATATAAACTTAATTGTGGAAATTGTGTTAGAAAACTTTGACACATGTGTGCAGGTTAAATAAATTTATGTCCCCTAATCTACGTTTCTACGTATGTTCTCGGCGGATGTTGAAAAATTGGGGAAAGGACTCTGGCGATTTGAACTGAGCTGTTTGTAGCTGGAGAGGGCGTTGACTTTGAGCGAAAGTTTTCTATTTTCTTTCTTTTCACGCAGTCAATCCTCCGCTGTGTCTGTATGTATTGTGTTTGACTGTGCAATGCAATTTTATTTCATTTCATTGAAAGAAAAGTTTTCAATTCTCTTTTTTTTTTAAGCTTTTTGCCAACTCGCAACTTTGCCAATGCTTCGCCGCGTCCTTCGGTTTCCCTTTCACATTGCAGCTGGAATAAAAGTAAAGTATATACATAAGAACTTACATATGGACTGGTTTTAGGCAATGTAACACATACAGTAGTGCAAACAAACACAGAGACTGTCTGACAGACATTAACAGAAATTCCTATGCTTTCCTTTCTATTTGTTGTATTCTATTCTATTTTACGTTATGTTACTTTCCGTCCTTCGTCCTGTTTTACTCATCACGAGCAACAAATTAACCGCTGGTGCGCGCCCAAAACATTCCAAGCATGAACTTTTGATTTAATTTGCAGCCAAAGAAAGTTTCTGATGCAACGAGCCTCCAAATGTACATACATATAGTATGCTTTATCTATCGATGTTAAGACGTGAATAAGGCAGGATATGGCACAAAGCTACATGAACTTAAATCCTATTTATTAAGTAAGAGTTTTGGATGCTTATAATCGTTCTCGGCGTTGGTATCCTAGTACAATTTTGACTACTTAAATTTGCGACACAATTTTTTTTTTTTTATGAAAATAAAAACAAGAAAAAATAGTAACTTCGGTGTATGGTAATGGTAACTATGGAGTTCTCAAATTTTTACCTATACAAATGTACGATATATACAATATTAATATTATTAATTGGATTCACTTAATATACGAAGTTGATCTAAAAACTGTTAATATTTGAACCAGGGAATAAAACAGGAACCGGAAACCGAAATTAAAAACTTTTTAAACAAGAAACTCTTTTATCGAAATTATACAAAATCACAGAACCGTACAGAAATGGGTGGTACACGCTCAACAGTAGATGTGTATGAATCTACCATCTCTAAGATGCCGCCTTATCGAATTTCAAGTTGATATTGACGTTTTCCATACAAATGCATAAAAGTTAGATGTGGGTTTGTATCTGACTACATCAAAGAGTAGACGGGACATGCCAATTTTTATTTGTATATGAAGAGGTTGTCCACTACAATCCAACGAATCAAATATCAAGCAAATATTGATTTAAATGAAGAATTTTTACATAAATAAAAAATTGGTTGTCTGTAAAGTCGGTTTACGGGCGATAATTTTACGTGATAACGTCATAAGAAAACATTGATGAAAACTGATTGCAATAGACTAGGTTCAAATAAGCTGCTGCCCCTTCGTGCTTCGTATTGATTATATTATTTCGCTTATTCGTTTTGACTTCGTGCCTGTTGATGTCTGCCTAGCTGTACCCTGGCAGAAGTCGTTCTGCCCTTCCCCTTGCCTCTCCTTTCCCTACCACTCTTTCTCCCTGTCCCTACTACTATAAATGTATGCTGCGAAAGAAAGAGATTAAACGCGTTTCTATATAGTTTTGCGTTGCAGGCATCAAACACAAAAAAATATAATTTTTAAATATTTCAATTAAATAGTACAACTACAAATAAATATAACTCGCGCATATTGAATCGCTGTAGTGAGCTCCAACTCAAATACTCTCTCGTTCTCACGCTCTTAATGTTTGTGTGCGCAGCAAGTATTTTTTTATTTCTGCTTTGTGTTGCTTAAATTGGTACCTAGTTCTTTAACTCTGTAATACGTTTTTGGCGTTGCTTGCTAAAGTGCAGATGCGTTAATTCGTATAGCAGTAAGCAGTTTTCTAAGTTGCGAGTTCAAACCTCGGACGAACTCAGAAAAAAGATTTTATTGAAACAAACTTATTATAAGCTTACAATGTTATTTTCATATATTCCACCAAGTGCATACCGCACCCCACCGCGCGCTAGATAAAACTAATACGCAAACACACACACACACACACACACACACACACACACACACACACACACACACACACACACACACACACACACACACACACACACACATAACAGGCGGAACGTCAGAAATGGGCATGGCCCTTGCGCGTAAATCGATTTAATAGATTTGGTGGCTACCCCAAAAAGTGGCTGGACCACGCCCATTAGGCTATGTATGTTAAGCGGCTGTCTATGAGGCACCATATCGCATTTCAACCTAATATTGACTTTAATAAAGAAGTTTTTCTTACAAAAACACAAAAGTTGGCTGTAGGTTTGTATAGGGGCTATCCTAAAATGTTGGCGGGTCCCAATCATTAATGTGCATGTGATATTTAATACAATAAATAAGTTTTAATACAAAAAGTCAAAAGTTGGTGGTGGGTTTGTATGGCAGCTACCCTTAAAAGTATCCGGGCTGGTCATTATTGATACTCTATTAAACTGCAATAAAAAGAAGTGTATGTATATGTGTATTTTCAACAGGATAGCATCAAAATTGCCATCAGAAAATCGTATAACATAAACTGTAATAAGAAAGAATCCATACAAAATTCAAAACACCATGTAAATTTTTAAGGTGATATTGACGGTATTAAAAATGTTTGAAAAAAAGTCTAAATGGGGTGTGGGTGGAGTTAGTGGTTTATATGAGGACTAACGTAAAAAGTTGCCACAGCATTTCAATTTTAATACACTAGTAAATTGCAATAAAAATAAGTGTATGTGTCGACTTACAACAGGATATCTTACAAATGAATGCCCAAAAAATGCGCAACATCCAGATATACAGGCATGGCTATGTCGACTAGTCTTGTCGAACAGATCAAGAATATATATATGTTTACTTCGCGTACTGGGTTAATACGGATTTAAATTTAACGTTCAATCGTTCAATTAATCGTTCAAATAATAAGCGACTGCAAGCACGGTTGGCTGCAGTCAAATAGAGTATGCTGGTTGGGTGCCGAGAACTTACGTGAACAGGCACAGACGGGTTGCAGCTATATGATGTCACTGGTCGCTGCAGCAGTTGAGATGCACCAAGAGGACGACAGAAATATTTTCATTATTACTAAGAAAAATATATAAATTACTTCAAATTTATCCACTCCAGAACGAGTGTCTGATCACGGTGGAAATTATAGTGAGAGTGACAATGTAAAAATAGGAGGATAGTTTGCTTGATAAAGTAGCGAAAAGTTGAATAGATTGCGCGAGTATAGAAAAAGTGTTACAAAGTAAAGACTTCGGTTCACAGGGTGGATAGAAAGATCTAAGATAAGATTACGGTTATAATTCAAACTATTATTGTAATATTTTCGCTTCATTCTACTAATGTAGATAAGCAAACATATTCAACTCAAATACACACACACACATACACACACAATTTTAAAGTATATTAAGATCCTTAATATAATAATATATATGTTGTGAGATGCGGCGCGAACAATACACTTTATGTGGTCTACGATGATTCCTTCAATGCAGTGCAAACTTTTAGTCAAACTTATATTAAAATTTCACACTATCGGAGGTGTCACAGAAATCTCTAGACGTTAAGTTTCTATGGAGGCTGAAACATCCATAAGAACCCATCCTGTAAATATTCACATAGATATTGTCGGCAATAAAAATGTTTTCCATACAAAAAGGCAAATGTGGTCAGTAAGTTTGTATGGCGGCTTCCTCATAAAAAACGGGGATCACATCACACCCATTGATATTTTACACAAAGATTTAAAGCTGCACCCATACAAAATTCAGTTGGTGCAAGAATTAAAGCCTCAGTATGCTGGCAAATTGATCTCCAGGAGAGGTAACATAAATTGGAATCCACGAAGTCCCGATTTAACCCCTATGGACTGACTTTTTTCTGTGCGGTTACGTCAAATCTAAAGTTTACGGCAACAAATCGACTTCCCTGGCACAATTAAAAGGAAAAAACCGTCGCAAAATGGCAGCCATCACGGAGAATTGCCTGCCGAGCCGTCATAGGAAATTTTAGTGATCGATTAAATGAATACCGTGAACGCAACGGTCTACATTTGGACAATATCGTTTTTAAGAAATACTAAATTCCCAAAGTGTGTATTTTAAAATGTAATAAACATTTTTTCAATAAACTACTTACTTTTTTTTGTATCGATTTTCTAAATGTGAACTTTCTTTTGAGACACCCTGTGTATGTGAAAAGTCCCTTGATAAGAAGCCCCCATGTCAATTTTTAAGTTGAAATTGACTACAATAAAAAAAATTTTCCTACAAAAATTCAAAACTAGGAGTATGGTTCGTATGGGCTGCCCCAAAAAAGCGGGCGTGGTCTACTAAAAGTTACCATATCAATTATTAAGTTGATATTGACTACAATAAAAATATTTTTCATACAAAAAGTCAAAAGTGGGCGGTTGGTTTGTATGGGAGCTACCCCAAAAAGTGGGCGTGGCGGATCCATCTTAATACTCTATTAAACATGTGCAACAATATACAGATAGACGGACAGGGCTAAATCGACTCGTCTCGTCGAGCTGATCAAGAATATATGTATATACTTTATGGATTTCTGTGACACCTACGAAATTTCTCTGCGAAAATCAAATCACCAGACTGAATTTTGTCAAGAGATTTCTGTGACACCTCCGTATGTGTGAATGGTATAAAAAGTGGCAAGGAAAATCTTAATATGGAGGGGTCTTAAATGTAAAACTTAAAAACTAATACAACTTAATATCACACTAAACTAGTAGTCCAGATACTATTGTATCTAACGTTTTTAATTAATTTACGCCAAGTAACGCCACCCTTTGATGAGGTTGAACATTTTTGTATGGTAAAAGTCAAAATTCAACTTCACATTGTTTTAGTGGTCAGTTCTACATGTATGACACAAATGCACAATGAAAATATGAAGAAATGTGATATAAACGAAATAGTTAGAAATGCTTGCAACTCTAGCAGCCAAACAGCTGTTTGGCGGCAAAACATTTGACGAGGAGCCCAGTGCAAAGCGCCCACGCAATTCTGGGCAGCAAAAGGGCATTCCATCTGGATTGGCGAGCATGTGTTCGTCACAGGTGTAGGAGGCTCTTGGGCAACATTGCCAAAACTTTGAGCACCCTGAACATACAGCAGTCGGACCAATTAATGCAATTGAAAAAATGCAGTCGGAGCAGTTTCAGCAATTAAAGGAAATGCAGGATAGCCATTTTATTAAGGAAATCGAGGCAATTGCCACGACAATGTATAAAAAGTAATTTTTTAGTAGTAGTTCAATATAGTTAAAAGTAATAAATAAAAATAATTGAATTTGAAACTTTAATTATTTAGGCTTTTATTTATTTAAGAGAGAGATTAAAGAAAAATGCAGTTTTTATTATAAAAGAGAACTTGCTATTTCGTCGCGCACGGATGCGCCACTTTCGACATCAACATTTTCAAAGTCCGCGTCCGTATCATCATAGTTAACAGGATCATCGTCATCCATGTCTTCTGCTATTGACGTGAAACGCCTTCGGCAAATATTGTGCAAGGCACAGCAGACATTTATTATGTTTACTACATACGTTGGCTCATAGTTGAGTGAGTGTTGCTGGCATCGAAATCTGCTTTTCAGCACACCAATTGTCCGTACAACAATGTTCCGTGCAGCAGTATGCTTTTTGTTGAATTTATGCTGCATTGATTCCAATTCCGCAGATCTGTATGCCGTCAAGACGAAGCTCTCCAAAGCGTAGCCAGAATCCGCCAATACAAAATTTCCGTTAACGGTGCTCTGCCAAGCCTTGCTATTGCTTCAAATGAAGGAATCGTGGCAAGAGCCAGGATGGGTAGCATCAATTGCCATGATCTCCATCTTGTAGTCGCAAAGCTAAACAGCAAGGAATAGTTTACTTACCATGGATAGTTGTATGTTTTGGGTACTTACCACCATAACGTTCAAGCTAAAGTAGCCCGTGCTGTTAAAAAATGAGTGACTCATGCTGGACTGGCTTCAATATTGGGACATGCGTCCCATCCAAACTCCTTTTAGCCTCAAAACACGCAAATGTGAAAATAAATGACATTTATTACATTTATTACAACAAACAAGTCAGCTGTTGTCAGTGATGTGCAGCTTGCCAGAAACAAAATGGAAATAAAACTCATTTCGCGCACGAAATTTAGCGTTTGCGGAGCACGTAAAAACGGAAACGCAAAACTTTTCTGAAAACACAAAACTAAACCGGAGCACGGCTCATAGATTTTGTTTTTACATTTGTAATTTATTTTGATAGGTTCAGGCACCCCTAATTTCTGATCCATACAACATTATGTATACAAAGACTGTTTCATACACGGTTAGTTTTGTCGTTCTTTTTACCTTACCCATGGTTTTACCAATAAGTTCGTTAAAAATTAGGCCTAAGCAGAGATATCGATCTCCCATTACAAATTAACTTATGTTCGGTATTTGGTAAAAACTATGGCTTTCTCTTTTTCGCGATTTTAACAGCTTTTGTTTTTTTTTATACCATTCACATATAGAGTGAAATGGTATTATCAGTTTGTTTGAAAGTTTGTAACGCATTAAAGGAGACATGGTAGATCCCATGAAGTACATATATTCTTGATCAACTTGACGAGATTAGTCGATCTATCTATGTCCGTCAGTCTGTCTGTATGTTGTTGCTCATTTTTTGAGGACTAATTTTAAGAGTTGAAAATTGGCACATATACTTATTTCTAGTGCAGCTTATTAGAGTAACAAGATTGAGCCGCCAACTTTTTTATTGTAGTAAATATCAACTTAATAATTGATATGGTATACAGACGTTTCATATAAACATTAATGGATGTGACCCGCCCACTTTTAGGGGTAGCTCCCATACAAAGCACCGCCCACTTCTGTGTTTTTGTACGTAAAACTTCGTTGTTAAAGTCAATATTTGCTTGAATTTCGATGCGGTGGATTTTTATGAACACGTGTATACCATTTTTTGAGGTAGCCCCAGGCAAGCCCAGCTTCTTTATTAAAGTCAATATCAGCTTAATATTCGATATGGTGGCTACTTACGGTCGCTTCACAGACATATGCCGACGTTTATGTTTTAAAATAGGATTTCAAATTTCGTGTGAATGGTATTAGAGCTTCGGTGCAATTGAAGTTACCGTTTTTTCTTTCTTTTCAGTATTTAGCTTAATTTTCCATCGTCTGATAAAACTGGATAGGGAGGGATTGGAGTATTCTGAAGTTCGATCCCAATATCATTTCTTGAGGCACCGTATTATCAGCAAATATTAATGTCGTGTAATTTTAAAACACGTTGATGTCATGGGTGTAAATTTTACATAGGAAAGGCTCCTTGAGAGACGCCAACACAAAATCAACTTATTTTCAAATTCAGTACTATCCATGGATACATAAAAGTGCATGTGGAATTGGAAGCTATGTATAATTATAGAAATGTATGGTGAGGTATTGTAGCTCACTAGTTTATGTATCAGACCGTTCCATACCGTATCACACACGACATCAAGTGATGTACCATTCAAAATTATCTTTTCTGAGTGAGATTTTCTTTCACAAAATTCTTTTCTTTATCTAATGAATGGATGCAATTAAGAAAAGCTCTAGGCCCGTACTGTATGGGGAATACGATATTGTTCATCTTTATATGACGATTTAGTCTGGTTTTGATTACCCACTCTAAAGTTTTGGAAAAGCTACATACAAAGCGAGCTGATTTTTAGATTATTTGCAGGAGAATGACGTTGTGTGGAATAGGGATGATTTTTGGCGAGTTTTCCAAATAAAGGAAAGTAGTAAAAATTTAAGCTAACTGGCACTATTTGCGTTAGCTCAGCAAGGTGCGCTTTTTGACAGGATTTTGAGACAAAGTTTCGGAATCTGATCAATGGTCTTCTTTAAGAACTTTTAAGAAATTTTCGCTTACTGTGCTGGGGACTGTTTACTGTGATTATTTACTAGACTATCCGATTGCTCTGTGAATTTAACACTCATATTGAGGTTTCAAGAATCAGAGTATGCCTCAGTTAGGTGATATTGTAATTCAAAAATATCAGCTTCTTGAAAATTTATAACTTTATAACTTTTTGCTTTATATAATTTTTGTAAGCTTTCAGAACGGTTTTAAAAGTCTATCTACTTTGAATAGCCTGTGGTTCCACAGCTAACGTTATTAAACGCAATCACATTGTAACGCATTCGTGTAGTGTAGTGTTTAAATTTGAAATTAGATTAGTATGCTGGCTGGCTGGCTATTTTGGTGTGAATTGCTTTTTAGGCTTCATGGGTAAAAACATTGTAGTCTCAATTGTGTCAAGTCGTACGTATTCAAACATCCAGTCGTTCAGTACAGTCTTGTCTGTCTAAAGTCATTTAATTTGTTTCCTATTTACTTTCGGACACTGTTAACACTTTTCCAAATTAGTGTCAACTTTCGTTGTGAGCTTTACATATAACTGGAAGGTGATCTGATGAAAGTCCTTTTCATAACACTCTTACGTTATACGTTTTATTTGTTTTTACTTTGTATAATAATAAATAAATATTTGCTATGTATACTTATCAAGCAATTCATAAGTCACTTCCTTCATTCATGTTTACTCATTTATACGAAATTTGTAAAATAATTGCAACTCACATACTACGTGTAGTTTAGTAGTGTAGAACTCGTCGATTATAAGCGATGTTTATAAGCTAACGAATGGGAGTAGAGAAAGATAGATTAAGACGGGCGAGGAATATGAGTACAGAAGGGCCTTAATTAGGACGACGATGAATGCACACAACTAAAACGGCGGCTGCTTTTGGTGTAGATAGGCTCCGAGGCGTATACATGATGTGAAAAAAATTGTTCTTTTTATAGTTTCCCACACACTCATGCATGCATTGTTCAAATCAGTTATAGTTGCGTTCGTGCCTTGATAGTATTATGAAGGTGTTAATGTGCTTAAATAATAAAGTAGATTTAAAGTACTTAAATTATAAAGACGATTTTCAGTTGCCACACATGTCTATCTTTAGATGGCTCACTCACTTTTCAGATACTTTTGCTATGATATATTACGCATACGCTGCATTAGCTGTGGGATGTGGGAATGTGTTTGTTTTAAGTTGTGGTATTAGTCAAAATTTAATACACTAAATCCTTTCGCTATGCAAGCGTAGTTGGTTTAATATTTTTTTTTTTTTTTGAAATTAATTCGATATGAAATTAATTTTTAGGCGACTGCTCCAAGAAGGGCAATGGTTTTTTGAGTGTATATAGTATATGTTTTTTTGTTTTGGCACGTACTCGTACTGCAGTCTAAATGGCTTAATGGATTTTATAATACGAGGTGTGTTTAGATTCGAATTAATTGGGAGTGCTATTATATAATATTCATATTTGAAACGAGCTGAAAATGCTTAAAATATGATTCAATGAATATAATTTAGGCTGTGTTAATTTTTGGTTAATAATTTGCTTTTAAATTTCTTTTCAGTTAAGTGTTTTTGTTGCAGTCGGATTCTTGTTCACTCTTAAATAATTACCATTCTCATACATATTGTGACTGGCTGTGAGCTAGTGAGGTGCAAAACTAAACTTATAGTATAAATTTAAAGTATTCAATAATTTACTCATATCAGATTCCAAGTACTGGGAGTGTTATTTACGGCTGTAGTGATGTATGCAAGTAACTTATAAAACACAAACGAACCATAACTTTTTGAAAAAGTTTAACATAACTCTGGCACATATGTACCTTTTTATAACCTGTGCAAATATCGTCTGTTTGAATGAAGAGATCTTGTAGACTATAGGAGATAGATACTTCCAGTTTGAATATTTGACTCTTCTTTTCTCTCTCCAGTTGAAATGTATTCGGTGAATATGCTACACATTTTTGGAATTTTTCGCATTAAAAGTTTACTTATTTAAAGAGAAATTGAATAGATTTACGAAAAATCGTATATCATTATTACTTCGTAAAAGATGTCCTGCATCTTCTTCGCACGCAATGGCTTGCGTTAAAACGCAACGCAATTTCAATTCGATCATATTTTGAGTCGCGTAGTTCACGCATTAACTTGTTTCACTTTAAATAGTTATAAATATTTTATTCATGTCTCTTACACGTAAGAACATACACTGCTCATTTTTTGGTACACCAAAACCGCTGCTGACAAATGTTCTGCCCACTAATGCCGACATTGTTAAATGTTGGCACGAAGTGATGTACAATATGACAGTAGAATCTACTGCTGCCAGTTCTGGTCAAAAATTGAGCTTCACAGCCGTGGCAAACACTGTATTCAATTGCTTATCAAATTGAGTCCCTCTATTCGAAGGCTTCGATTCCAGCTGTTTCCCACACAAGAGTCGTTCAAAAGATCAAACAGCTGCACGATCAATAGTACGCACTTCGTAAATCTTATTCAAGGGACAGAGACACGATTGGTGAAAAAACCTTTGACAAATGAATATGTCTCAGTCCGGTAGTTGTAACTGCACTTGCCCTAAAGACGGAAAGATACCTCCATTAGAAATAAAATTTCTTTATGCTCAATGACAACTTAGACAAGGTAAGATTGGGGTAGTTGATGCAAAAGAAAGTCAAAAGCTTACAGTAAGGTTGCAAAAACTTCACAGATGCGACTATCACTTCCAGCAAATGCTTTGACAAGTAATTGCTTTGGTGTGTCTGACAGAGCCACAGCTGCTGTTACTTCTAGCGTACTTAAAGATCTAGGTAGTATTACTGATAGCGATAAATCTCTTATCGTTGATAGGAGCAAAATTAGAAGAGAGAAAGAAAAATGTAGATTGAAACTTACCGCATCGGAGAAGGTAATGCGTCAAATGAACGGTCCGATGTGCATGTACTTCGATGGCAGGATGGACGAAACATTAGTCTTGATTGAAAAAGGATGCAAACGATACCAAACTGTACAAAAGGAAGAACACATTTACATAGTACAACACTGATTTACATAGCCAACAATTCTGGATATTTTAACTAAAAGCGGCATTTCTCATTCCCGTGGGAGTTGGGGGGGGGGCTGGTGTGCTTGTAGAGGATTAGCATTTTTTTGTAGTGTACCACAAGTTCATTCTATCTACATAAAATTAGCTTGTTTGGACATCATTTACGAAGTATAAATGATGATTTACGACTTTTCGTAAATCTATTCAATTTCTCTTTAAATTAGTATTTTTTCAGAAATTTTTCACGTGGGTCGAACTCATTCAGTCCCCACGGGAAATTTGTACCACCGGCAGCATATTTGATGTGTATTGAACTTATTCAGTCTCCATCCAAAATTAGCAGCTACAAAGTATCCTCCGCAAACGCACAACCACTCTTTCGCATCACTAAAGAATCATTGTTAAAAATAATAATCTAAGCAAACAGTGTACGTAGAACAAACGTAGAAAATCAAAGTAAGCTAAGGGCCTCTAAACAAAACCTGATCTAAGAAAACATCACACGTAAAACAAGCACTGAGAAACTTACAATACATGTAAATAGATGATAAGAATCAATGAATAAAACTTTAATGAATTGTAACAAAGTAAGGTACGTTTTTCTATAAACTAGAAAATACCATCGAAAATACCAAAATGGTCACTGAAAACACACAAATTTCTGGGACGAACGCCTGGGATTCCGACGAGGATACCCCAGTCTGTGACATCGTTACATCACTATTGAACAAATGTGATTATTATAAATTAGTTTAGGTTCCATAAGGATACCTACATCATTAAAACAAAACTTTCTACCGAGGATAATATTATTTAAAAAATATGTCACTATAAATGGAATTCTGCGATGAAACTTCATACACTTACTTCATACATTTTGGGAAATTTAGCTTAAAAAAATTTAGACGAAACCATGTATGTATTAAGTTTAAATCAGTCTGCAATAGACTGTGCTGCGAAACAACAGAATATGGCAAGCATAATTGAACATCATTTACATACATTAGTGTACATTAGTACAAACCTACTGCCTACTTTTGTGTTTTTGTATTAAAAATTTATTTATTAAAGTCAATATTAGGTTGAAATGCGATATAGTCGCTTTTTGTGGGCAGCCGCTTAACAAACATAGACTTATGGGCATGGTTCGCCCACTTTTTGGGGTAGCTCCCATACAAACCCAGCACATACTTCTGTATTTTTTATGAAAAGTTCTTTATTTAAGTCAACATTAGCTTGAAATTCGATTTGGTGGATTTTACTCGACAACCGTTTCATATACATATACAAATGGGCGTGTCCCGCCCACTTTTTGGGTTTGCCCCATTTTAAATCCTCCACGTTTATGTTTTACAATACGATTTAAAATTTCGTGTGAATGGTATTTTTTATGCCATTTTAAGCTAATCCTTTTCAGAAAATGGCGCCAAAAAGGAGGTTATCTGGAAACTAATTGCGGTTTCCTGTAGTATGAAAAGAATTTTAGTGAAGATACGCCACTTGGAATATATACAAGTCAGGTGACTACCTACAATACCATGTTCCCGCTTCAATTCCCAAGATCTTTGTAAGACGTCCATATCCTGTGTTGCGGGTGCCCAATGATTCCGACTATCTAGCATACTATCGAATGGTTTCCTGTACCATTTCAAGTTAATCCTCTCTAGAAAATGTCACTAGATATCGATTTGGTGGCACATCTGGCTACCACGCTAGGATACTAAAAAAAAACATTAAAAAAAAAACAAATTTAGTCAAAATTCTGTGTTGTAATGCCAATTTCTGGAAATGGTACAAGAAAAGATTCGATGGAGTGAGAGATAGTCGGAGTCATTGGGCTTCCGCAAAAGGATATGAGCTCCTTACAAAGATCTTGCGAATTGTGATGGGAACAGGGTATTTCAGATAATCAGATTTCAAACTAGCTGTCACGATAATCATTGCTACTCAAAAATCACTGACTAGCTCATTTCTAGTTTAAATCATTCCAATATGAATTTTGGTGTTTGTGATATGAATAGAAAAGAAAATACATAAAGCCTAACTAAAATTTTAATTGTTCCTCTTTTTTTTTTTTGCTAAGTTGCATTTTCACATTGCTATAAATTCGAACTTTTTTGTGGCCCACTTTACCAATGTCGTCTCAAAAATTGAACTTAAATTTCGCTCAAACGAAGTGATTAAATATGTATGTAACAACTTAAACCACTGCGAATACATAAAAGAAAATTATTTCGCACGTTTGGTTCTTACAACACGTTTCGTATGAGTAATTCACAAAAAAACAGAAAAAAGCAACTTTAGTTTATTGCCATGAATTTTAGTCATGATGTAAAATTTCCGCTCATTAAAACACGATTAGAAATTACTGAACAACGCGAGCTCGAACAAATTGAAAGCACACAAAAGACACGCAAGGATAATTCTTTAACGTTTCGGTTGCATCGCAGTTCTAATACACTTCATACGTTTTTGTTCTTTGAAGGGTAAATTTCTAGAACCACTCGAATTGGATGTGCGGCATAATTAAAAAACAAAGGTAAAAAAAGAAAAAAACCTTTAACTTCGGTCGAACCGAAAACCAAATAACCTATTTGTGGATGGTAAGTTTGTATGGTGGCTACCCTTAAAAGTTGGCGGGACATGTTCCTTGATATTTATGTGAATTATTAAATTTCAAGAAAGAAAAACTATTCTATGCAAAAATCGAAATGTGTGTATGGGGCTTAAATTGAACAGATTTGGCAAGATAGTTTGGTTTGCAAGTTTATCATGAATTTATAAATAAAATTAATTTATAAATTTTTTTCGAAAATCGTGATTCAGTTCGGAAATGTTATTGTGCGCAATGTCACTTTTACGGTCGACATAACTGTCTATTCGAGCGACAAATTCGATTAACCATGGCTCATTTTTGCACTACGTACACTCTACACGATAGAACGTATCCACAAAGTCGCACAGTGCACACCGAAGAAACAATTGCTGCTGTAGAGCGCAATATTGAAGAGGACACCAATTTGTGCTGTGGGCATCCACTTTATGGAAAATTTTATGAAAAGATCTCGGCCGCGTGCTTTCGGCCAATGGGCTGAATATCAACTGGAAGTCAATCCACTGTTTTGTCGCAATATTCTGTTCAGAGGTGAAGCTTCTTTTTGCCTCATTGTGCATGACAATAAGCAAAACTGGAGCATTTCGAGGCACCGCTTCATGGGCTGGTGGTATTGGATCTTCTTTCTTTAAAAATGAGGCCGGCGGGAAAGTTACCGTCAACGACGATCGCTATATATACCCAATTAGCGATTATTCGTGGGATGTTTATTTTTTTTTTTACTGATTAATTTTATTTGCCTTCTATTTGTATACTACAATCAGCAAATTGTAAGGTTAAGGGAAACAATTGACAATGCGTTGGCGCAGCCGTTGTGAAATAGGAATAAGAAAGTTTTGGAGAGCAAGAGTAGGAGTAAGTGTGTGTTATTGCCTCCCATGAGGGAAATCAAGCGGGTGTAGCTTTTTGAGCATTCTTATATCAGAATTATTGTCGAGCAGGTTGATGGCGAGGGTGTTGGTGTGTCTGTTGAGCCGATTTTGATAGAAGCTGCTTAGTCCTGCAATTTCCTGGTGAACCCAAGGTACCCGAGTTTCTCGTGGATCACTTTGTTGGTGTGGAACTGGTGAGCGTTGGAAATGAACTCTGGAACTTTTGAATTATTGAGCAGTTGCTCCCGCTGGCAGTGACCCACATCGGGATTCCGTAGGTCCATACAGGCTTTATTATTGCTTTCGTTGATCTGTTTTCGTTTGGTGTGAAGGTGAGGACGCCATGTTAACCTTCTATCAAGGCCCAGGTTCAGATACTTGGCTGTAGCGCTGGTTGGAATGTTTGATTCGGACGATCCGGCCTATTCCAGTATTGACCGTTCTCTACGCAGGAGTAGTCTCTCAACTACTTTCAAGTTGATATTGACGTTTTCCATACAAATGCATAAAAGTGAGCTATGGGTTTATATGGAACTACCTCAAAAAGTGGGCGGAACACGCCCATTTGTATATGCATATGAAGCGGCTGTTTACTAAATCCACAAAATCAAATTACAAGCTAATATTGATTTAAATGAAGAATTTTTCATAAAAAACACAAAATTGCATGTTGGGTTTGTATGGGTGCTACCCCAAAAATTGGGCGGGCCACGCCCATTAGTCTATGCATGTTAAGCGCCTTATCACATTTCAACCTAATATTGACTTTAATAAAGCAGTTTTTCTTACAAAAACACAAAAGTGGGCAGTATGTTTGTATGGGGGCTACCCTAAAAAGTGGGTGGGCCACAACTATTAGTCTATGCATGTAAAGCGTCTGACCATAAAAAGGCACCACATTGCATTTCAAACTAATATTGACTATAATAAAGAAGTTTTCTTACAAAAATTCAGTTGGTTTGTATGGGAGCTAGCCCAAATAATGGGCGGGTCCCACCAATTAAAAAAGTTACCATATAAATTATTAAGTTGAGATTGACTACAATAAAAATTTTTTATACAAAAGTGGGCGCTAGGTTTGTATGGGGCCTACCCCAAAAAGTGGGCGCGGTGGATTAATCTTGACACTCTATTAAACTGCAATAAAATGAAGTGTATGTGCAAAAATTCATCTAGATAACATTCAAATTGGTCCCCAAAAAATGCGCAACAGCATACAGACTGACGGACAGACAGACAGACAGGCAGACAGACATGCAGACAGGCAGACGGACATGGCTAGATCGACTCGTCTCGTCGAACTGAACAAGAATATATATACTTTATGGGGTCTACGAAGCCTCCTTTAATGCGTTACAAACTTTCAGACAAACCGATAATACCATTTCACCCTATGTGTGAATGGAATAATAATAATGGCATAAAATTGTCTTTATACTAAAGCGAAGTTATAGTTTAAAATTATGTAATGTCAGTATTTTAATTCAATTCAAAGTTTTACACCTCTATGAAAACACACATTATATTCGTTCAGCACTTGTCCATAATAATCTATCTTAAATTTTTAGTTAATATTGACACCAATAGAAGTACAAAAAATCAAAAGTTTGTAGTTTGTAAGCCACCATGATAGTTTTAATATTAATGTTGACTGACCTAAAAAGTGTTTCTTACAAAAAATGCCAAGCGAACGGATGGTTTGTATGTGGAGTACACCAAAAAGTACAGGGATGGCACCCAAGGATGTATTGTAGATTTACTGACTTAGTGTAGATCGATATTAATGGATCTCTTTTGAAAACAAAGTTATGGGAATTAGGAATATTAAAACCCCAAAGAACATTTGTCAGCACTCGTTGGATTCAAAAGATACTTACATCTGTGAAAATTGCAGAAAATTGTAGTTGTACAAGTATTTTCAAGTGATCAATTAAGACGATTGAGGCATTGAGTTAGTTACACATTTTTTTACATAAAGCAATTAATTATTAAAAAATAATTGCAGATCAACACATTGTATTCCAGACACAGCGAAGTACACAAAATTGTAAACCAATGCATTTTAATGACTTTAACCTCAGTAACTTCTATATACCAATTAAGGCTTTGTTTGACTGAGGATCCGTGGTGTTGTTAAAGGTAAGTTTTGGGTACATATGGTATGGTTTGAAAGTCCCATAAGTTTCAGTGAAGAAAAGAAAAAACTATCAAAGTGAAATCGATGAAGTCCGACATAATAGTACATAATAATGAGCTCCCATACTTTGGGAGCATCAAGCTTAAACACATCGAAAGAAGCACATTTCGTAAAACAGTGTAACTACTTCATTATCGTTGTTACCGGATTTCATGACTTAATTTTGCAATTGAACGATACATTCGCTTCATACGAGAGATGTTCTAAGACGCTTGAGCCGCTTTTATTTATTTAACTGAACTCGCTAAAGTGCTCTAGCATAGCAGCGGCTTGCGATGGTATTTCAACCCAGCGCTACCACTGTTTGCAATATTCGTTCAGTACAATGCTAAAAGGTAAGTGGTTACGATGAACATGTAGTTACAGAAGGTGCGTTCCAAAGAAAATAAATCTTTTGAAATATATCATTTCCTGGTGACTTACTGCGTTGGAAATTTACATGCTTAGCAACTTCCAGACATGGTATTTGGTTACTGGAAGCGGAGTTACATTTACACTAGGTAAAACCCTATTCCAAAAAATCCTGCTTGCTTTACAACGTACCTTGTATATACATATAAGATCCTTTAACCTCACGATGAAGGGATAGAAAAACTACCTCATCGATAACAAAAAATTTTCGGTCTTAATGTCGAAAATATAAAAAAAAACCATAATTTTCAAGCTTTTCAATACCATATCTTTAACTGAGAATAAATGCTATTTCTTTACGGACAATCCTCGAACACTGACCAGCGTGCTATGTGCACTGCGTTTGCTAGGATTTGGACGCCAATTTGAGCGCCATTTAATTTCTTAATGCGTGTGTGGCGCTTGTAACAAACTCTTTTGTTAAAATGCTGCCAAACATGCATCAGACAAACGAGCGTGACCGCGGATATACATATTTGTAGCACGAGGATATGTTCACTGAAAGTGAGTATGGAATATATACAGAGTAGTTTTGAAACGTGCTTTTGAATTGTTACACTTAGTACATGCTCACTTTACAAGCTTAGCGTCTTCTTTTATCTCTTTGGCAAGCGGTGCTGTCAACTAGCCAAAGTAGTTATTGTTATAGTGGGTGTTTTAGCGCACGAGAAGGTGCATCGGCGACGGCGAAGGATATGAAGGCATTAACAAGCCAATTGGCAGCGACAGTTGGCAGCACTGTCAACTTGAGAATAAATATAAATAATGTCAGTAAACCGTTAGGTTTAGGCCTGTTCGAGTGAGAAGTGTAAAAAGTATTGTACGAGTGTATGTGTTTGAAAGGCAAGCAATGCTTATGTTCTGTTTTTATCGGCACATGTGGCTCTAGTTTTTGGGGTGGTCAATATTTTCCACTAAATTTTCTTGAGTTATAATTATGCCAAATTTTCAATAGACAAAACATCGAATTTCTCTATTATGAAACCAAGAAGGGAGGCTGCAGTCGTGAACTCTTTATCTATACTAATACCATAAAGAGGTAAAATTTGTGAGTTTGTGAGTTGTAGGGGGTAATCTCTAGATCTACTGAACCGATTTTGAAAATTATTTGACCAATTTACCAATAGAAAGCCACGTTATTTGTGATTGTTATAGGCTATATATTAAACCGAAAAATGAAAAGACTTTTTCGGGGGTAGTCGGATTTGCAAAGTAAGTCGGAGAAAAAACAGTAGAACGAAAACGTTTCCGAACGAAAGCTGCCTCAACGATGAGAGATATATGGTTGTGTTCTAGAGAAAAGTTGTAGACCTTGATAATACAAAAAAATAATAATAAAAAATCCAGCGACAGCATATGTCTAACTTTTATATTTAAGTCACAAAAAGCTATTTCTTATATTCAAAAAATAATATTAAAATTAATAATAAAAGTCATATACGAGTTAATGTGGTCGTGGATTGTAGTGGGTGTTCTTTAAAAGCTAGAATTGTAGTACATAATAGAGCTGAAGTACATATATATATATATATATATATATATATATATATATATATATATAGGTATATATATATAGGTATAATTGTAAAATATGTAGTTGTAGTACTATTCTAAAAAATCCTTCCAATTAACCTCTGCTGAAATGTTTGTTATTCCCTACACTTTTAATACAAATTTCACATAATACGATACTTCATCTTAATATATGAATTTGTATTAAAAATGACACAAAACGTCCCAAAAAAAAAAAAAAAAATGAAAAATTGATAATTCTAATGTAAAATAGCTTGGTTTCTATAAAATTTTCCAAAAGTCTTCAATTTACCTACATTTGACCTCGAACTAAAAATTCTCACCCACTCACACATCCATACATACTTGGTTTAGTTCCGACTATTAGATCGTGTTATTAGGTTGTATTGCAGCTTGAATGTGTCACTAGACTGCAACAAACCAACAGGAATTCACACTTTCTCTTTCTCTCTCTCTCTCTCTCTCTCTCTCTTACGTTTACACGCTTGCGAGAACCGGGTTTCAATATTTCTTAGACAATATCTTTACCTCTATTGCTACGTCAATAAGATTGATAACGTAATTAGAGGACATACTGAATACTTATATAAATAGAAACCTACCTGAATCAAAACTGAATCTGGACTAATACACGCAGAAACAAGAGTAGAAGGAAATGTTTTTATGGAAAAAAAATGAATGATTTAAAAGAAGAAAAAGGACGAATTTGCAACTCCTAATGAAATAGAAAATGAAGAAGATAAAGTTAAAATAATCTGTATAATAATTAGATTTAACATTAGGCTTCTTTAGTATAATTATCAATTCAATTAAATATGTAGATGTAGTTGTAGTACAAACTGGAATTGTGGTACATAATAGATACGAAGTACATATATATAGTTGTAATTGTAGAATATGTATCTGTAGTACTATTCTAAAAAAACATTCCTCCAATTAACCACTGATGGAATGTTTGTTATTCCCCACACCTTTAATACAAATTTCACATATTAAGAAATTTCATCTTTATGTATGAATTTGTATTAAAAGAGACACAAAACGCCCCAAAAATATATAAAAATGATAGTTCTAATCTAAAATAGCTTGTTTTCTATAAAATTTAACAAAAGTTTTGAATTTCCGAGAATTTAAAATTATTAAAATTTAAAATTATATTAAAAATTCTCACACATATAGAAAGAACCATACATACTTGGACGTAGTTTTACAGTAATCACTTATTTCAACGAAAAAAAAGAAGCAAAAAAAAAAATTATTTCGCATAAAGTAGTATAGACAACTTAATCACAAAATGAAAATATATCAAAGATTATTTCAAAGAAATTTGTACACTTCGACAGCATCACTTTCAAATCAAATAGATGCTATAGCGCACTTCGAAGACGAATAGTATTACCAAATGGTTGACTTATCCAAGTTAAATGTGTGCAACAATAAAAATAATTGCTTTAAAAAGGCATAAGTAAACCCGTCTTGCATCCAAAAACTGACTTAAACTATCAAAAGAATAAAAAAACAAGAAATAAAGTTAACTTCGGTTAATACCGAAGTTTTCTTACAAAAAGTCAAAAGTGGGCAGTAGGTTTATATGGGAGCTACCCCAAATAGTGACGCGTGGCGTGCCACTCTATTAAACTGCAATAAAAATAGGTGTACGTGCAAAATTTCAACTGGATAGCATAAAAATTGGTCCCCAAATTGGGTCCCACCCATTAATGTATATGTTAAGCAACCGTCTACTTTAAGTTACTATATAAATTATTAAGTTGGTATTGACTACAATAAAAATGTTTTTCATACAAAAAGTCTTAAGTGGGCGGTGAGTTTATATGGGGGCTACCCCAAAAAGTAGGCGTAACGTGCCACTCTATTAAACTGGAATAAAAAGAAGTATACGTGCAAAATTTCAACTGGATAGCATAAAAATTGGTCCCCAAAAATTGCGCAACAACATACAGATGGACAGACAGACAGACAGACAGACAGACGGACATGGCTAGATCTTCGTCTCGTCGAGCTGATCAAGAATATATATACTTTATGGGGTCTACGATGGCTCCTTTAATGCGGTACAAACTTTCAAACAAACTGATAATACCATTTCACACTATGTGTGAATGGTATAACAAAAACTATCTGTCATAATCAATCATCAATCAATAAATCTGCTAAAAATACATCCACGCTCATACACTTGGCACAAAAAAATGTTTTCATTGTATTCGTCTATTTCTCAAAATGTTCATCACTTGCTTTTACAATAATGAATGCAACTGTTTATTGTGTTCATGCACTTTATGCTTTACCGTTAATTGTTCCGTTATCGTTATTGGGTTTCGTATACACTTCATTTTCGTTCGACTAGCGTGAGTTTTGGGTGCTCACAGAATTGGCACAAAAAGTTAGAGACGTAGTTTTTTTCACAAAGGGCACGTGTTTTTGGTCTTTCTTTCTACATTTCGTTAAATTTTATTAAATTTAGAATAATTTATGCAAAAATGGATAGTGGAAAGACTTGTACTCTTGAAGAACGTAATCCTATTTACAAGCTCAGTCACTCGGGAAAGAAACTAGCTAAAATAGCTCAAATAATGGAATGTTCCAGAAAAATGGTCTATAATGCACTTGCATTAGTCAAAAGGAGCTCTTCATATTTGAATGAAAACAATGCTAGGAAGACCGTTGCCAGCATCGACAGGATCAAAGTCCGAAAAAGTAAAAGTGACCCTTTTAAGTCGGCTCGTGAGATTATGGTGGAAACCAATGAAGAATACGGTCTTATCTTATCCAGAATACTAATCTCCAGAAGATTAATTGAAGCTTCGCTCTTTGGCCACTTCAGCAGAAGAAAACCGCTCTTGTCAAAGCTGAACATAAAGAAACGATTATGCTTTGCAAAGGCCTACAAGCAAAAAGATGCACAATTTTGGAAAAATGTGTAGTGGAGTGATGAAACCATAATAAATAGGTTGGGACCTGATGGGAAAACATTTGTGCGTCGTCCAAAATGCCAGGCTTTTCATCCAAGGTTCACAACCGAAACAGTCAAGCATGGAGGAGGCAGAATAATGTGTTGGGGTGCATTTTCTTGGCATGGTGTGGGACCTTTCGTCCGGATTAATGGCAATATGGAACGGTTTCAATATTTGGACATTTTAAAGAACTAAATGGAACCGTATGCATTCGATAACATGCCTGTGAAGTGGACTTTTATGCACGACAATGACCCTAAGCAGTGGCTGCAAGATGAAAAGGTTCCGGTTATGGACTGGCCGTCTCAAAGCCCAGACTTAAATCCTATTGAGAATCTTTGGAATGATGGAAAAGTGGCTGTTTCCTAGAAAAAATTTTAAAATTTGGACGTTTTGTGGGCAGAAGTCCAACAAGCTTGGTACTCCATCCCAAGGGAAACTTGCCAAAAGCTGGCAGAAAGTATGAGTCGAAGATGTCAAGCAGTTATTGATAATTCTGGATTGTAATACCAAATACTAAAACCGAGTATCATTTTCCTTTCGAAAACCTTATCAGTTTATTCGTAAAAATTATTTGTTTGAAAATGTGCCAATTTATATATGAGCAGGCAATTTTTGAGTTTTTTGTTTAATTTTTATATTTTTTATAACTGATCTCAATTGAAGTTTGTTTTCTTTTTTAATTAGGTAACATAATAGGCTACGAAATGCCATTAAACTTTTGTTCCTTACTATTATTATTTAATAAAAAAAATCGTCTTTAATTTGTATATTTTATTTGTGCCAATTGTATGAGCATGGCTGTATATAAGGAGGTATACTACGTAGTTCGGCACATATGACCCTGCTGGTAGCAATTAGAGCTGCTGCTGAGAGGGATTAGTGGGTATATAAAATGGAGGCTGAGAACTTACAACGCCGGAGTTATTGCTAGCCGTGCCAATTAAAAGTATACGCCAATCTGAAGAAGATACTTTTTGCTTCAATTTAAAACGTTATAAAAAACGTTATTTAATTTTTTTTAAACGAGACAACTGCGTCCGTCGGTTCAGTGGTAGGTTTGTAAAGAGAGTGTTCGAATAGAAGAGAAGTTTAAGAAAATATGGCGGTCTATTCGCTGGAAATTGAAATAGAAGAATTAAAGAAAGTAACAGTGTTGAAAGTCGAAGCAAGAAAAGTACAGGGGGAAAGTAGAAAAGGCAGTTACAATTCAAACTTAAATGTATTTAACTTAAAACATAGTAAATTCGATTCATGCAATTCAATTAAGTAAATTCATTAAATTACCACCTAAAACGCTCTAAGAAGCGGCGCGAACAATCCCTATTATTGATTTTGAACTATGCCGTAGGGCATATATGACACATAAGAATAATGTTACTATGTATCGATTGCGGCATGAACGAGTGGGACACATTAGCAAAGGAAATTTAATAGAATTAAAACAAAATAATATGTTTGAAGATATTAATTCATTAAATAATATCAAATTTGATAGTCAGTCAGTTATGTGAAGCTTGTGTAAATGGAAAACAAGCCAGATTGCCATTTGCAAAATTCAGAAAGAAAGAATATATTAAACGATCTTTATTTATAATACACTGAGACGTTTGTGGTCCGAATACACCCTCAACAATTGATGCAAAAAACTATAATGTTATTTTTGTTGTTCAATTCAAACATTACTGTGTGACTTACCTAATAACTCAGAAATCAGACAGGTTCGCCTATTTCAATGATTTGGTTGCTAAAAGTAAAAATCATTTTAACCTAAAAGTTGTAAATCTGTATATAGATAATGGCAGAGAGTTTGCCCAATGAAATGCGAGAATATTGGCATTAGTTATCATTTAACAATGCCGCATACTCCACAGTTGAATGGTGTGTCTGAGCGAATGCTTAGAACAATTACTGAAAAAGCTCGTGCTAAGTGGTAAATGGAGCTAAATTGGAAAAACGTTTTTGGGGTGAAGCTGTATTAACCGATACATACCTTCTAAACCTGCACCTGCTGCATCTGTGCTAAAAATAGCATCATGAGTAGCGGCGGCGGTATTGAAGCAGCTATGGATTGGCAAAGAATTGAGACAACAAAATCAAACAAACGGTCAATCTGCAGCTCGCCAAATTTTTCCAAGAGAAAACTGCTGTTAGACCCAACACATAGTACAGCTAAAAGTACAAATCGTTTTGCTGAACTCCAGATTCTTGATAGCAGTGAGGAGACGGAGGAGGATAAAGAGGAAACTGGAAATGCTGAAGCGAAAATAGGAAAAAAAACAAAGGGGAATCAACTGAGCGAAATACTACTCCGAAGCCTCCGCCAATAATACTGGCTAATGTTAATGACATAAATGGTATGATAAATTATTTTACCAAAACTCTTTCGAAAGAAGATTTTACCTATAAGTCCCAACGAAACGGTCAAATACGCGTTATGGTTAAATTTGTGGATAGTTATAGAAAGTTTATAACAACACTTAAGAGAGATAACGTTTTGTTTCACACTTACCAGTTAAAACAAGAGCGTTCTTTTAGAGTTGTAGTTAAAAATCTACATTTTTCTACACCAATAGACTCAATTAAAAATGAAATTGAAGAGTTAGGTCATTGCGTAAGGAATATAAGCAATGTTAGGAGTCGTATTACCAAGCATCCATTGAACATATTCTTTATTGATCTGGAACCGAACAACAACAATGCAGAAATTTTTGACCTGAAATACCTAAGCAATGCAGTAATTAAAGTAGAGCCTCCCAGGAAAGTAACTGACATTGTACAATGCTTTCGATGCCAAGAGTTTGGACATACCAAGACGTATTGTACAAAAACATTTAGATGCGTTAAGTGTTCAATGTGCCATCCTACTTCAGAGTTTCAGGAAAACAAGGATTTGCCTGCCAAATGTGTTAACTGCTTACAAGATCACGCTGCCAGCTACAAGGTATGCAAAATTTATCAAGAATTAGTTGCAAAGCAGAAGCCTAATAGCCATTCTTCTCGTCAGCATTCAAGCAAACCACCTCAGGAGCATAGCTTTTCATCTTCGCACAGACCAAATGAGTTTAATACTAGCGGAAACCGCCCATCTTATGCGCAAGTACTACGGGAAAACAGAAGTTCAAATGACGAAGACCCTTTCCAAAGAATCGTTTCGGTTTATTAGCCAAACAGTTTGAATTAAAAAACAACCTCCTCAACATAATATCTCTGTTAATATCAAAAATATGCAAGTAGATCTTCAAATTGCTATATGGAATGCAAATGGGCTTTCCAGCCACACAGAAGAAGTAAAACTTTTCCTTAAATCTAATTACATTGATATCCTCTTGGTATCAGAAACTCATTTTACCAACAGGACACACTTTAAAATTCATGGATATGATCTAATAGTTGCAAATCATCCAGATAATAGAGCTCATGGCGGCTCTGCAATATTAATTAAAAGAGAGCTTAAATATAATATCATGGAAATAGTTAAAGAAAATGCTATACAGGATGCTTGCATTTATGTTGAATGCATGTCATTTGATATTACAGTTTGTGCAGTGTATTTTCCACCACGATTTTATTTTAAAGAACAAGATTACTGTAACTTTTTCAAAAAACTTGGTTGTAAATTTATTGTTGGTGGAGATTATAATGCCAAACAACCTTGGTGGGGATCAAGGTTAGCAAATCCCAAAGGAAAGGAGCTATATAAATGCAGAAATACCAATAATTTTTCAACACTGTCTAAGGGAAAACCAACGTATTGGCCATCAGACCCCCGCAAAATACCGGATCTTTTGGATTTTGCAGTTTATTTTGGAATACCACGGCATCATCTGGAAATTTCGGACCACTACGACCTAAGTTCAGACCATTCGCCAATTATAATTACATATGGCACTGCTCTTCCAGCACTATCAAATAAATATAAAATTGTCACATCTAGGACAGATATTTTAGCATTGCAAGATTGGATAGATGCGAAACTAAATACTAATATATCTCTCAAAACTGGTTTAGAAGTGGATACGGCTCTGGAATCATTTACAAACATTATACATGAAGCAGGTCTGTTGTGTACTGCACCAGCCAAAAGTTCTATAGTTATATACTGTTTTTATATCAGCTGAGCTTAGGAACCTTATAAAGAATAAGCGAAAGCTTCGGAAAAATTGGCAAACCAGTAAATGTCCAGCAGATAAAACTAGGAACAATAGAGCATCATTCCAACTTAAAAAACGCTTGCACGAAGTAAGAAATGAAGTAACTGCAGAGTTTTTCAAAAGTCTGGATCCTAACACGAAAGACTATGAATACAGCCTTTGGAGAGCTACCAAACATTTAAAACGACCTGCAAAACGAAATGTTGCTATACGTAATCATAATGGATAATGGTGTAAAACCGCCAAAGCTAAGGTTGAGGCATTTGCACAACATTTACTCTCAACATTTCAACCAAATTCAAATCTTGCGCCTGAAGATACTGAAATAATAGAGTTCCTGGATGTACCTTGTCAAATGTGCATGCCAATTCGTAGAATTACTGTGTCTGAAATCAAAGAAGAATTCGCAAAACTGAATCAAAAAAGGTCACCAGGCTATGATAAAATAGATGGAAGAGTTACGAAAATGCTCTCTCAAAAGTGTATTACATTTTTAGCACTAATTTACAATGCGATTTTGAGGCTGGATCACTTTCCTACACAATGGAAATGTGCGGAGGTGATAATGATTCCAAAACCAAACAAGCCTGAAAATATTCTCTCGTCCTACCGTCCTATTAGCTTGCTGGTGACATTCTCCAAAGTAGTATTCGAAAGAATACTTATGAGTAGATTGTTACCAATTTTGGATGAATACAATATAATACCGGAACATCAGTTTGGGTTTAGGAGAGGTCATGGGACTCCAGAGCAATGTCATCGTATAGTGGATATAATTACAAGTGGATTCGAGAAGAAACTGTATTCTGCGGCAGTATTTCCTTTACACAATATTCACTGCCGATCTTCCTGTTGTCAGTGATGTTCAAGTAGCCACTTATGCTGATGATACAGCTACAATTGCTTCTAAAGACACTGCGGCAGAAGTATCTCAAAATGAAATAGTTGAAATAGAGCGATGGCTTAAGAAATGGAAAATAAAGGTTAATACTGAGAAGTCGAAACAAGTCACGTTTGCTCTGAGAAGAGGAGAGCATTTTTAAATAATTCACAAATTCCTCATAGTGACTCCGCAAATTATCTTGGACTCGATATAAATCGGAGAGTAACTTGGAAAAGTCATACTAAAGGCAAGACAAAGAAACTCAATATAAAAACAAACAAAAAAAAAAGTATTGGCTGCTTGGGAGAAAATCGCAGCTTAGTTTGGAGAACAAAGTTCGGCTTTACAAGGCTATTTTAAAGCCTATGTGACATATGTTATCCAATTATGGGGAATTGCAAGCCAATCAAATATTGAAATTCTTCAACGATATCAGTCCAGAACGCTTAGACTTATTGTTGACGCCCCCTGGTTTGTGGCTAATGACCAAATTCACAAAGATTTAAATATTACATACATTAAAGATGAAATACGTAGAATAAGCACAAGGTTTGTTGAGAGACTACATGATCATTTAAATGTTTTGGCAATAGGCCTACTAGATAATAGCGATACAACTCGAAGACTTAAAAGAAATCATGTGTTAGATTTACCTTTTAGAGATTAAATTTTGTATATATTGTAAATAAACTCTTAATTATAGAATTTTGAATATAATAGCTGTTCTCACTGAGTACAGCTATTTCTGTTATATTATGAACTTTCAACTAACTTACTTATTGTCTTATTGATTGATTGTAACTTAATAATAATAAAAAAAAAAAGTATTTGGCTCTACAGTATAAATGCATACCAAAACAAGAAAAAGAAAATTTGATGAAACAAACCAATAAACCATACAAATAAAAGGTATAGTGGTTGGTTATGAGACAAAAGGTTTTAAGTTATGGGCTATAGAAGCTAAGAAACTTGTTGTAGCTCGAGATGTAGTTGTAGACGAAATTAATGTGACAAAATTCTAGGGTTGAATTTTTGGAAATTGAACATCATGAGGATGATTCGGTGTTCCATAATGAAAGTATGGAACAAGAAAATGACTTCCAGAATGAAAGTATGGAACAAGAAAATAACTCCCAGAATGATAGTATGAGAAGTATTCACTGTAATGTCTCGAATGAAAGTAGGGATGGTATTGACTTGCAGAATGAGAGTAAGGAATAAATACAGTACAATGTCCAAAATTATAGCGATCTCCTGAATAAGAGTAAGGAAGAAGAGCAGCCTTGTTTCCCGAATGAGAGTACGAAAGAATATCTTGAAATCAGACGAAAACTAGATCACCAAGATCTTATGGAGTTTTAAACCACTGTCTAGTATATTCACAAAATTGAGTATGTGACATACCAAATTCGTTTAGCGAAATAAAAGAAAGGCATGACAGGTTACAATGGGAACAGGCAATTAAAAAGAGTTAGATTCTCATATTATAAATGAAACTTAGACCCTTGTTGAAAAATCGAAAAAAAAAAACTGTGGTCGACTTTAAGAGGATTTTCACAATAAAGAATGATGAACTGGGACATACTATTAAATATAAAGCTAGTCTTGTGGCGCGTGGTTTCACGCAACAATATTTGATTGAATATGTCGAAACGTTTGCGCCTGTAGCAAGGATATCTAGTTGCCGTTTTATTATGCCTTTGTCAAATCAGTATCAGTTGAAGGTCCCGCATATGGATGTGAAAACGGCATTTTTAAATGATCAATTGAAAGAGGAAATCTATATGACGATTCCTCAGGGGTTAGTTTGCGAAAAAGAAAAAATTTTTAAATTAAATAAATCAATTTATGGTCTTAGACAGGCAGCAAGATGCTGGTATGAAATGTTTGAGAAATACTTAAAGAAATTGGCTTTATTAGTTTAGCAGTAGTTCATTGTATTTATCTATATAATATATATTTATTTTTGATTGTTGATGATTTAGTAATAGCAATAGAAAATTTAGAAACAATGTCTAAGTTTAAAAATTAAATTTGATGGGTAAATTTGGGATGACTGGCCTCGTTGATTCCGATTGGGCTGGAAGTGAAAACGATCTTATTTATAATGTTTGATTCATGTCTAATTTGCTGGAATACCAAGAACCAAAATTCAGTTGCAGCCTCATCTTCTGAGGCAGAATATATGGCATTGTATGAAGCCACTATGGAAGCTATGTAGCTAAAATCATTGGTAAATAGTATAAAATTTGAATTGAATGAACCAATAAAAGTTTTTGAAGACAATCGATACCGATTTGTCGATTTGAGAGACAAATTGGGACTAATGAACTGATAATCTATAAAATGAACTGATAATCTATAAGTTGAAATGCATAATAAAACAATTTTTAAATTTTATTGGGTTTTTCTCTCTTTTCCTCAATCCATTGCAACAAATGTTGGACCACAATATGTATATGTAATACTTCCCAGAATGACCGTCTTGTCATGATATCGTTAATATTGAATTGTACTCTTAATTTAATTTCCATATATGAAATTTGTTTTAAACGATCTTTGTTTCTTTTGCGGATGTGTGTTGGAGTCACTGTGGCTGACTTGTATTAATGTTGTGTTAATGGACCTTGCGTAACACTAGACTAATGTGATACGAACAAAAGAAACAGAGATCATGTTAGTTAGAGAGACACGACTCTATATATCGCTAATGGAGATTAGTGTGTGTGCTACAGACACCCAACTATAACTAGTTTTTTATAAGATGAATTCCTTCTTCTTTGCTTACATCACGAAGTGACAAGACGTGGACTATAAGTGAAATAAAATCATAATCATAAATCTAATAAACGTGTCTCATAATTATCGTTTGGGGACAGGAATATCTTATATCAGTGTTTCAAAGTACATTATTTAACTTTCGCGTTAGCTTCTTTACTGAAATTATGGCTTATTTAGCTCGGAAATGTTATGCTACATTTCTTTAACTGATTTGCCACTTAAAAGTGGCTATCTGAATCCTACTTACCCTTAAGTCCTTCGACAATACACAATGGGGTCCTTGACAGTGTAATGCAATGTTCTTCAACAGGACGACCCAATGTCCCTTGACAGGACAAACCAATGTCCTTTTCGTCAGGATGAGACAATGTCGTTCGACAGGACGATGCATACGTCCAACCACACATGTGTCCTCGACACATGCTCAGGTCCGATTACCGTTCCCGATTGTCCACGTACGTGTGTCCTCGTCGCCCAGCGAAAACCGACTGTTGAGTTTTCCAGAACTTAGCTTAATATAGGTTTCCATGAGTTGCTCTCTGTGTCGTCGGAGTTTGTTGCCATGCAACTGCCAAGTATGTAACGTGCGATAAGGAACTTCGTTCCAAAATCTTAAGATATGCAATATGTTAGCGTCACCCAGCCAAAAAAAAAAAATTGTATTACTTTTTTAATTTTTTATTTAATTTATGATTGCATTAGAGTATGCAGAAAAGCAGCAGGCTAACCCGTAGTCGTGCACTCACGATTCATTCCCATTTGCTTTACATTGGACGAAAGAGAACGAAATCCAATTAAAGTATATTTACTTACAACTACATTAAATATTAAAAACGAGTGTAGCGCATTCAAGTTAACGTTCAAAATGTTGATATAACAAATTTTTTTTATAAAAGTTATGGGAGATAAGACAATGTGACAAAAGCTAAAATCTAATATTCTATCCGTCCGTATGACAAAAAAAATATGTTAAATAATAAGGCTGAAAATTGGCCAATAATTTATTTTTTTTTTTTTTTTTTTTTGCACATCTACTAATTAATCTCTACAACACTGTATAAAAATAAAATTGTTTCTTGAGCATGAGCAATACAGCAAAGAATCGTGGTCTAACACACGACAGACGGCATACTTGGCAACCTCACATGCAGCTGAAAGACCTCTCCAACGATATAATACATATCACGCGTTTAGTCACAGTAGCCAATTGATATTTTTGCTTTTTTTCTTTTCCCGATGGGACTATGGGATGCTCCAATCAATTATGTTCTCCATGCACTGCAGTAGAATTTTGATTGTATTTTTAAATTTTAATTTATTCTAGGTACTCTTAAGCCCATCAACTTATTTCGCTTGCATACGTATCATCATAATGTTATCCATAATTATGTTATAGACATCAAATTTGGATATTTATACCTTCCTGAACCACATATGATATTCTATTTTTATACTCTGTACCTATAGGGTAAAATGGTATATTAAGTTTGTGTCAATGTACAGTCATAAAATATTTATTTTCTTGATTAGCATAGGAATACGATAACATGTATTAAATGAAGATCCTAACACTACTTTAAGGGGTAGCCCCACTCAATCCTGGCACCTATTTTTAAGTTTTTTACGTAAATATTTTTGGTTTGTAAGTTAAACTGCTGAAAATTCCACACAAAATTAGAAAATATTGCCTAAAATTACGTAAAAGGAAAATGGGTCTACATGTTAGGACCTTTATTACGTAACATTTTTATGTAATATTTTCCATCAAAATATGTTTATAATATGTATTTTAAATTTTAGGTAATGTATATACAAAAAGGTTGCCTATCTTGTCGTAATATTTTAGGTAATGTTTATCCTAAAAAGAAGTTCATGTTGACTGAATATTTTAGGTGATGTTTATCATAAAATTTTTGGTAATGCATAATTTAAAAAAATTTCCACATAATATTTTATAGTTTTTACACACAGTGACAGTGAATTCAGACCGGTATGGGAAAATGTTGGATTAACTTTTTTTTCACGACTTGATGAATTGGACTCAGGAGATATTTGGAACCAACAAGATGGAGCAACGGCTTACCCTTCAATAGCATCGATGACTTGTGAAAACACCCCACCCGGAGCACCTCACCTCAATAAGTGGCGATTTGGAGTGTCCAGCGCGCTACCTGGATTCGGCCCCGTGCTATTTACCTTTTTTTTCTGTCCAGACAGAAATCGTCAACATAGCCGCTGATATGCTGGTAAGGGTCATGACAAACACCTGAAATCGTCTTCTTCAGTTTATGGACAATGGGAGGCATCACCAACAAATTAAACGAATTCTGATTCATAAAATATGTTTTATTGCGTTTTGAAAAAGGAAGTTCCTATTGTTTTAGGTACAACATATTTTAAATTTAGGTTATTTTAGAAAATGTTTCCTAAATGTTAGGAAAATTATTATTATTATTTTTTTTTAAAGGCCAATTTTTCGTTTTGTTTTTTTCTAATTAAGCTAGAAAAGACAAATTTTACGTATCTTAAGTCAGTTATTACAATATACATCCATATTAGTAGGTCAGATAACTTTAAGGGTTAGCCCAATGCAAAGCTGCCTGTCATTTTTGAGTTCTTGTGAATGTGAAATTAATATTATCTATTTGTCAAAAAGTTTGTAACGCATTAAAGGATACATCACAGATCCCATAATGTAAATTTATTTTCGATCAGTTCGACGAGACGCGTCGATCTATTCATGTCCGTCCGTCTGTCCATCTGGTAGTTGTTGAGCATTTCTTGTGAATAAATTTTCAAGACATCCAGCTGTAACACGGCACCTAAATTTTTTTTACTTGCAATAAAATAGAGTATCCATATTGACATGCCACGCCCAATTTTTAGTGTACCCCATACAAACCACCCGGCCACTTTTGACTTTTTGTTCGAAAATACTTTTTTGATGCAGTCAATATCAACTTAAATATTCGGTGTGCAAGATCTGTTAGAATCTGTTAAGTTTGCTGTCCAGGCCAGATAATATTTGTTATTGATTATTACGGGAAAAAATAATATATCAGTTGTTGGAGTCACTGTGGCTGACTTGGCTTAATGTTGTGTTAATGGACCTTGTCAGTAGATAGGTATTGTACTTTCTGCGCCAGAGGTACAGCGGTACGATAATTCGGCGCCAGCGGTACGGCGGTCAGCGGTTGGGCATTGAGACGCAGAGGTTTAGCAGTTTGTTTCCTGTTGTTTACAAGATTTTTTTGTTGTTCCTTTGGACAAGTTGGCTTTTGTAATATTTTTTCTTCAGCATTGGACAGACAGACGGATTCGCATCGAATCGGGAGTTGGTTTTCGGGTGGACAGATCAGACAGATAGGTTCAGTTTAGCTACTCGTATTAGCTACTACTCGAACGGAGTAGGTTGAGTACCTTGTATTTGTGTTTCTGTGCAGTATTACTTTTAAAGCAGGCGAGGTAAGTCAGTTTTGGGATGCAAGATCATTTAATTATTTTATGTTCTTAGCTACTAGTTCGGTGTTGGTTGAGTAATTTGAATTTGTGTATTTTGTGTGTGTGTGTATAAATGTGTAGCAGATTTATGGAGATGTTTGATTATTTCAGATAGATTTTTTGTTTTTTCTTTTGATAGTGTAAGTCAGTTTTGGGATGCAAGACGGTTTTATGTATACCTTTTTAAAGTCATTATTTTTATTGGTACACGTATTAAACTTGGGTAAGTCACCCATTTTTTAATACTATTCATGTTTGAAGTGGTCTATAGCATCTATTTGATTTGAAAGTGATGCAACCAAAGTGTAAAAATAGAATTTTATTGCCCTAAATATTTGTTGTAATTCTTTGAAAATAATATTTGATTATTTTGTGATTAAGTTGTCTAAACTACTTTAAGCGAAATTAGTTTATATATTTGGCTTCGTTTTATTTTTGTTGAAATAAGAGGTTACTGTGAAACACCCCACATATGTATGGGTGAGAATTTTTAATACGAGGTCAAATGTGGGTAAATTCAAAACTTTTGGTAAATTTTATAGAAAATAAGCTATTTTACATTAGAATTATCAATTTTTCATATTTTTGGAGCGTTTTGTATCTCTGTTCATTCATATATTAAGATGAAATGCCTTAATATGTGAAATTTGTATGAAAAGTGTAGGGAATACAAACATTCCATCAGTGGTTAATTTGAGGAACGATTTTAGAATAGTACTACAGTTACATATTCTACAATTACAACTATATATATGTACTTCGTCTCTATTATGTACCACAATTCAAGTTTGTACTACAACTACATCTATGTACTGCATCTATGTTATGTACTACAATTCTAGGTTGCACTACTTACTACTATTTCTATATATTTAATTCAATAATAATTATGCTAAAAACGCCTAATGCCAAATCTAATTATTACACAGATGGTATTTAACTTTTTTTCCATATTGTATGAGCATGGCTGTAGATATATATACATACGAGGCATATCCAGAAAGTAAGCGTACTGAATTTTTGTAGGTTTTAAAATTTTTTATTAAAAGAAGAAAATTACGTGATACTTTAGTACATAATGTAAGCTATCTATTTTGACATAGTCACCATTCATCTCTATGCAGGTGGTGCAGTGGGGTATCAATTTGTTGATGCCTTCCTCGATGTAGTTTCCCGCCAACCACTTGGGGTACCCTAAAAATTGGGCGTGGCATGTCAATATGGATACTCTATTTTATTGCAAGTAAAAAAAATTTAGGTGCCGTGTTACAGCTGGATGTCTTGAAAATTTATTCACAAGAAATGCTCAACAACTACGAAAATAAATTTACATTATGGGATCTGTGATGTATCCTTTAATGCGTTACAAACTTTTTGACAAATAGATAATATTAATTTCACATTCACAAGAACTCAAAAATGACAGGCAGCTTTGCATTGGGCTAACCCTTAAAGTTATCTGACCTACTAATATGGATGTATATTGTAATAACTGACTTAAGATACGTAAAATTTGTCTTTTCTAGCTTAATTAGAAAAAAACAAAACGAAAAATTGGCCTTTAAAAAAAAATAATAATAATAATTTTCCTAACATTTAGGAAACATTTTCTAAAATAACCTAAATTTAAAATATGTTGTACCTAAAACAATAGGAACTTCCTTTTTCAAAACGCAATAAAACATATTTTATGAATCAGAATTCGTTTAATTTGTTGGTGATGCCTCCCATTGTCCATAAACTGAAGAAGACGATTTCAGGTGTTTGTCATGACCCTTACCAGCATATCAGCGGCTATGTTGACAATTTCTGTCTGGACAGAAAAAAAAGGTAAATAGCACGGGGCCGAATCCAGGTAGCGCGCTGGACACTCCAAATCGCCACTTATTGAGGTGAGGTGCTCCGGGTGGGGTGTTTTCACAAGTCATCGATGCTATTGAAGGGTAAGCCGTTGCTCCATCTTGTTGGTTCCAAATATCTCCTGAGTCCAATTCATCAAGTCGTGAAAAAAAAAGTTAATCCAACATTTTCCCATACCGGTCTGAATTCACTGTCACTGTGTGTAAAAACTATAAAATATTATGTGGAAATTTTTTTAAATTATGCATTACCAAAAATTTTATGATAAACATCACCTAAAATATTCAGTCAACATGAACTTCTTTTTAGGATAAACATTACCTAAAATATTACGACAAGATAGGCAACCTTTTTGTATATACATTACCTAAAATTTAAAATACATATTATAAACATATTTTGATGGAAAATATTACATAAAAATGTTACGTAATAAAGGTCCTAACATGTAGACCCATTTTCCTTTTACGTAATTTTAGGCAATATTTTCTAATTTTGTGTGGAATTTTCAGCAGTTTAACTAACAAACCAAAAATATTTACGTAAAAAACTTAAAAATAGGTGCCAGGATTGAGTGGGGCTACCCCTTAAAGTAGTGTTAGGATCTTCATTTAATACATGTTATCGTATTCCTATGCTAATCAAGAAAATAAATATTTTATGACTGTACATTGACACAAACTTAATATACCATTTTACCCTATAGGTACAGAGTATAAAAATAGAATATCATATGTGGTTCAGGAAGGTATAAATATCCAAATTTGATGTCTCCTTATATAGTAGTTTCTGAGACCTATCGTTTCATACATATCACACTAAAGAGCGAACAAGGCTGAATTCTTCTAACCGTTATTGAAATTCTCACAAACTTATAATACCCTGGTCCATTTTGGCATAGTTTATAATACATATACCTATAACATAATTATGGATAACATTATGATGATACGTATGCAAGCGAAATAAGTTGATGGGCTTAAGAGTACCTAGAATAAATTAAAATTTAAAAATACAATCAAAATTCTACTCATTAACTTTGTTACATAAGTGTAGTGTATGTAGTGTATGGAGAACATAATTGATTGGAGCATCCCATCGTCCCATCGGGAAAAGAAAAAAAAACTAAAATATCAATTACCTACTGTGACTAAACGCGTGATATGTATTATATCGTTGGAGAGGTCTTTCAGCTGCATGTGAGGTTGCCAAGTATGCCGTCTGTCGTGTGTTAGACCACGATTCTTTGCTGTATTGCTCATGCTCAAGAAACAATTTTATTTTTATACAGTGTTGTAGAGATTAATTAGTAGATGTGCAAAAAAAAAAAAAAAAATAAATAAATTATTGGCCAATTTTCAGCCTTATTATTTAACATATTTTTTTTGTCATACGGACGGATAGAATATTAGATTTTAGCTTTTGTCACATTGTCTTATCTCCCATAACTTTTATAAAAAAAATTTGTTATATCAACATTTTGAACGTTAACTTGAATGCGACGTCCTTGAATGCGCTACACTCGTTTTTAATATTTAATGTAGTTGTAAGTAAATATACTTTAATTGGATTTCGTTCTCTTTCGTCCAATGTAAAGCAAATGGGAATGAATCGTGAGTGCACGACTACGGGTTAGCCTGCTGCTTTTCTGCATACTCTAATGCAATCATAAATTAAATAAAAAATTAAAAAAGTAATACAATTTTTTTTTTTTGGCTGGGTGACGCTAACATATTGCATATCTTAAGATTTTGGAACGAAGTTCCTTATCGCACGTTACATACTTGGCAGTTGCATGGCAACGAACTCCGACGACACAGAGAGCAACTCATGGAAATCTATATTAAGCTAAGTTCTGGAAAACTCAACAGTCGGTTTTCGCTGGGCGACGAGGACACACGTACGTGGACAATCGGGAACGGTAATCGGACCTGAGCATGTGTCGAGGACACATGTGTGGTTGGACGTATGCATCGTCCTGTCGAACGACATTGTCTCATCCTGACGAAAAGGACATTGGTTTGTCCTGTCAAGGGACATTGGGTCGTCCTGTTGAAGAACATTGCATTACACTGTCAAGGACCCCATTGTGTATTGTCGAAGGACTTAAGGGTAAGTAGGATTCAGATAGCCACTTTTAAGTGGCAAATCAGTTAAAGAAATGTAGCATAACATATCCGAGCTAAATAAGCCATAATTTCAGTAAAGAAGCTAACGCGAAAGTTAAATAATGTACTTTGAAACACTGATATAAGATATTCCTGTCCCCAAACGATAATTATGAGACACGTTTATTAGATTTATGATTATGATTTTATTTCACTTATAGTCCACGTCTTGTCACTTCGTGATGTAAGCAAAGAAGAAGGAATTCATCTTATAAAAAACTAGTTATAGTTGGGTGTCTGTAGCACACACACTAATCTCCATTAGCGATATATAGAGTCGTGTCTCTCTAACTAACATGATCTCTGTTTCTTTTGTTCGTATCACATTAGTCTAGTGTTAGGCAAGGTCCATTAACACAACATTAAGCCAAGTCAGCCACAGTGACTCCAACACACATCCGCAAAAGAAACAAAGATCGTTTAAAACAAATTTCATATATGGAAATTAAATTAAGAGTACAATTCAATATTAACGATATCATGACAAGACGGTCATTCTGGGAAGTATTACATATACATATTGTGGTCCAACATTTGTTGCAATGGATTGAGGAAAAGAGAGAAAAACCCAATAAAATTTAAAAATTGTTTTATTATGCATTTCAACTTATAGATTATCAGTTCATTTTATAGATTATCAGTTCATTAGTCCCAATTTGTCTCTCAAATCGACAAATCGGTATCGATTGTCTTCAAAAACTTTTATTGGTTCATTCAATTCAAATTTTATACTATTTACCAATGATTTTAGCTACATAGCTTCCATAGTGGCTTCATACAATGCCATATATTCTGCCTCAGAAGATGAGGCTGCAACTGAATTTTGGTTCTTGGTATTCCAGCAAATTAGACATGAATCAAACATTATAAATAAGATCGTTTTCACTTCCAGCCCAATCGGAATCAACGAGGCCAGTCATCCCAAATTTACCCATCAAATTTAATTTTTAAACTTAGACATTGTTTCTAAATTTTCTATTGCTATTACTAAATCATCAACAATCAAAAATAAATATATATTATATAGATAAATACAATGAACTACTGCTGAACTAATAAAGCCAATTTCTTTAAGTATTTCTCAAACATTTCATACCAGCATCTTGCTGCCTGTCTAAGACCATAAATTGATTTATTTAATTTACAAATTTTTTCTTTTTCGCAAACTAACCCCTGAGGAATCGTCATATAGATTTCCTCTTTCAATTGATCATTTAAAAATGCCGTTTTCACATCCATATGCGGGACCTTCAACTGATACTGATTTGACAAAGGCATAATAAAACGGCAACTAGATATCCTTGCTACAGGCGCAAACGTTTCGACATATTCAATCAAATATTGTTGCGTGAAACCACGCCCCACAAGACTAGCTTTATATTTAATAGTATGTCCCAGTTCATCATTCTTTATTGTGAAAATTCTCTTAAAGTCGACCACAGTTTTTTTTTTTCGATTTTTCAACAAGGGGCCAAGTTTCATTTATAATATGAGAATCTAACTCTTCTTTAATTGCCTGTTCCCATTGTAACCTGTCATGCCTTTCTTTTATTTCGCTAAACGAATTTGGTATGTCACATACTCAATTTTGTGAATATACTAGACAGTGGTTTAAAACTCCATAAGATCTTGGTGATCTAGTTTTCGTCTGATTTCAAGATACTCTTTCGTAGCTCTCATTCGGGAAAACAAGGCTGCTCTTCTTCCTTACTCTTATTCAGGAGATCGCTATAATTTTGGACATTGTACTGTATTTATTCCTTACTCTCATTCTGCAAGTCAATACCATCCCTACTTTCATTCGAGACATTACAGTGAATACTTCTCATACTATCATTCTGGGAGTTATTTTCTTGTTCCATACTTTCATTCTGGAAGTCATTTTCTTGTTCCATACTTTCATTATGGAACACCGAATCATCCTCATGATGTTCAATTTCCAAAATTTCAACCCTAGAATTTTGTCACATTAATTTCGTCTACAACTACATCTCGAGCTACAACAAATTTCTTAGCTTCTATAGCCCATAACTTAAAACCTTTTGTCTCATAACCAACCACTATACCTTTTATTTGTATGGTTTATTGGTTTGTTTCATCAAATTTTCTTTTTCTTGTTTTGGTATGCATTTATACTGTAGAGCCAAATACTTTTTTTTTTTTTTATTATTATTAAGTTACAATCAATCAATAAGACAATAAGTAAGTTAGTTGAAAGTTCATAATATAACAGAAATAGCTGTACTCAGTGAGAACAGCTATTATATTCAAAATTCTATAATTAAGAGTTTATTTACAATATATACAAAATTTAATCTCTAAAAGGTAAATCTAACACATGATTTCTTTTAAGTCTTCGAGTTGTATCGCTATTATCTAGTAGGCCTATTGCCAAAACATTTAAATGATCATGTAGTCTCTCAACAAACCTTGTGCTTATTCTACGTATTTCATCTTTAATGTATGTAATATTTAAATCTTTGTGAATTTGGTCATTAGCCACAAACCAGGGGGCGTCAACAATAAGTCTAAGCGTTCTGGACTGATATCGTTGAAGAATTTCAATATTTGATTGGCTTGCAATTCCCCATAATTGGATAACATATGTCACATAGGCTTTAAAATAGCCTTGTAAAGCCGAACTTTGTTCTCCAAACTAAGCTGCGATTTTCTCCCAAGCAGCCAATACTTTTTTTTTTGTTTGTTTTTATATTGAGTTTCTTTGTCTTGCCTTTAGTATGACTTTTCCAAGTTACTCTCCGATTTATATCGAGTCCAAGATAATTTGCGGAGTCACTATGAGGAATTTGTGAATTATTTAAAAATGCTCTCCTCTTCTCAGAGCAAACGTGACTTGTTTCGACTTCTCAGTATTAACCTTTATTTTCCATTTCTTAAGCCATCGCTCTATTTCAACTATTTCATTTTGAGATACTTCTGCCGCAGTGTCTTTAGAAGCAATTGTAGCTGTATCATCAGCATAAGTGGCTACTTGAACATCACTGACAACAGGAAGATCGGCAGTGAATATTGTGTAAAGGAAATACTGCCGCAGAATACAGTTTCTTCTCGAATCCACTTGTAATTATATCCACTATACGATGACATTGCTCTGGAGTCCCATGACCTCTCCTAAACCCAAACTGATGTTCCGGTATTATATTGTATTCATCCAAAATTGGTAACAATCTACTCATAAGTATTCTTTCGAATACTACTTTGGAGAATGTCACCAGCAAGCTAATAGGACGGTAGGACGAGAGAATATTTTCAGGCTTGTTTGGTTTTGGAATCATTATCACCTCCGCACATTTCCATTGTGTAGGAAAGTGATCCAGCCTCAAAATCGCATTGTAA